>NC_069464.1:2902205-3006348 GCF_026875155.1 Cherax quadricarinatus
AGTATACCTTAAGAGTTAATTACTAGCTGCTGTCTACTATCTTTATTCACCAGTTCCATTGCGGTTATTAGTTACTAATAAGCACAATCACCTCTCGTACACCAACATATTTGTTTCTCACACACACTCGTACCTCTATCTCTTATCAGTTTAAGGTTCTAGACAGCTCAACAACAGCCACCTCGACAGAGTTAGATAACACTACCACCTCTGCTCTAGAAACATTAGGTTAGGTAAGGTTTGACGGGAAACAGGACAAGTATTTCCTGGCTAGTGATGTACCCCATCCCTTGTATACTTATATTTCCTATAGAAATTGTACCAGTTGTCAATGAATGAGATTGCAAGCTCCTTGTAGCACCTGTCTAGCCAGCAGTTTACACCAATTGCCCTACACATCCATTCATTGCCCACTCCCCTTCTAGGGAAAATGCTACATATGATTGGGACCCCTCCCTTTGACCTAGTTAAATCTATAGCTGACATGTATTTATCCAGCAGTTCCTGTCTCCTGCCCTTCCCGTTATCGTTGTTAGAGGTTCCTGTTATAGGTAGTGGAATGATGCTAGCATCATCTCCATACCTGTTATAGATAGTGGATTGTTTATTACACATTCTGCAAGCCTGTTACAGGTAGTACAGTGCCTCCTGCACATTCTCCAAGCCTGTTACAGGTAGTACAATGCCTCTTACACATTCTCCAAGCCTGTTACAGATAGTACGGTGCCTCCTGCACATTCTCCAAGCCTGTTACAGGTAGTACAATGCCTCTTACACATTCTCCAAGCCTGTTACAGGTAGTACAATGCCTCTTACACACTCTCCAAGCCTGTTACAGATAGCACAATGCCTCCTGCACATTCTCCAAGCCTGTTACAGGTAGTACAATGCTTCTTAAACATTCTCCAACCTTCAGCCTAGCAGTAGCGACATTGAAGGCTTTATTGCATGCTAGTAGCAGGCGAGAGGAAGTACTTGTACTGCAGACTGAAGTGAGAGGAAGTACTTATGTTGCTGACAGAGGCAGTGTTTCGTGAAGGCTTTCAGTTGGCTATCAACGTCACCTTGGTGAAGGGTGTTGGAGTCTGAGGTGTTAAGATCCAACCAGAGAGTCAACAACAGTCTCTTTCCCCAAAGCGAGTGTGTGTGTAGTGTTTGTACACACACACACACACACACACACACACACACACACACACACACACACACACACACACACACACACACACACACACACACACACAAACAAACACACACAAACACACACAAGCACGTACACACGACTCTCTCAGAGGCCTCAGTCCTTAACTCATCTGTAAGAAGACTTAGACGATTTTTAAAGCATTCAGAGCTCTGTTAGAATTATTTGATGGCTTCTAAAGCATTCCCAGCTGTGCTAGAGGTCTGTAATGGTCTTTCTAGACATCATCTGCTCCTCCAGAAGTCCAAAACAGCTGGCACTGTTGTGTATCGCAATACTAGAAGCTTCTAGCCTATTTTCATAGCAGTTACTGCTCTAAGCAGCTACTAGTAATGGTGTTTTAAGGGTAAGTTAGAAAAATATTTCCTAGAAGCACATGTTCCCTAGTAAGACGAAGAGAGAGGCAGGCAAGTGGTTGACCATTAAGGGAGAGAGAGGTCAGAGACGTGAGTAGCGAAATTTAGACGTGATTTGCATGTCAAACACGTCAAGGTCACGGAGATAAAAGTCCTTCTGAGAGGTTAAATGAGGTCACCAGCAGTTGCAGAATGTTGATAGGGTGTTGATGGAGGAGATGGGCGCATTGCAACAGGATGTTGACTAGGTCTGAGCACTGTTGTTGATGTTTGTGCACTTTACTTGCTAGTACAGTGCCTATCAAGACTGAGGGACTGACCACCTTTTGTCAAGACTGAGGGACTGACCACCTTTTATCAAGACTGAGGGACTGACCACCTTTTGTCACGACTGAGGGACTGACCACCTTTTATCAAGACTGAGGAACTGACCACCTTTTATCAAGACTGAGGGACTGACAACCTTCTATCAAGACTGAGGGACTGACCACCTTCTATCAAGACTGAGGGACTGACCACCTTCTATCAAGACTGAGGTACTGACCACCTTCTATCAAGACTGAGGGACTGACCACCTTCTATCAAGAATGAGGGACTGACCACCTTCTAACAAGACTGAGGGACTGACCACCCTCAAAACTACCTCTCCTCGCCCACTGCCCCAGTATTAAGTCACCTCTGCATATGACAGAACTCAAATTTTTGTATTTAATAATATAAATAATATTTTGGGCTATAAAAGTGTCAAGTTTGTAAATACCAGAGCTCATATTTGAAATATATTATGTATAATTGTTGATAAGAGATGATCTACGATATTATATTGACCTGAAGAACTACAGGGAGGTAATTCTTGTTATTACTACTATCTGCATAATAGTCAGTACCACACATGATAGTACAGTCTGCATAATAGTCAGTACCACACACATGATAGTACAGTCTGCATAATAGTCAGTACCACACACATGATAGTACAGTCTACATAATAGTCAGTACCACACATGATAGTACAGTCTACATAATAGTCAGTACCACACATGATAGTACAGTCTACATAATAGTCAGTACCACACATGATAGTACAGTCTACATAATAGTCAGTACCACACATGATAGTACAGTCTACATAATAGTCAGTACCACACATGATAGTACAGTCTACATAATAGTCAGTACCACACATGATAGTACAGTCTACATAATAGTCAGTACCACACATGATAGTACAGTCTACATAATAGTCAGTACCACACATGATAGTACAGTCTACATAATAGTCAGTACCACACATGATAGTACAGTCTACATAATAGTCAGTACCACACATGATAGTACAGTCTACATAATAGTCAGTACCACACATGATAGTACAGTCTACATAATAGTCAGTACCACACATGATAGTACAGTCTACATAATAGTCAGTACCACACACATGATAGTACAGTCTACATAATAGTCAGTACCACACACATGATAGTACAGTCTACATAATAGTCAGTACCACACACATGATAGTACAGTCTACATAATAGTCAGTACCACACACATGATAGTACAGTCTACACAATAGTCAGTACCACACATGATAGTACAGTCTACATAATAGTCAGTACCACACACACGATAGTACAGTCTACATAATAGTCAGTACCACACACATGATAGTACAGTCTACATAATAGTCAGTACCACACACATGATAGTACAGTCTACATAATAGTCAGTACCACACATATGATAGTACAGTCTACACAATAGTCAGTACCACACACATGATAGTACAGTCTACACAATAGTCAGTACCACACACATGATAGTACAGTCTACATAATAGTCAGTACCACACATGATTGTACAGTCTACATAATAGTCAGTACCACACATGATAGTACAGTCTACATAATAGTCAGTACCACACACATGATAGTACAGTCTACATAATAGTCAGTACCACACATGATAGTACAGTCTACATAATAGTCAGTACCACACACATGATAGTACAGTCTACATAATAGTCAGTACCACACATGATAGTAGAGTCTACACAATAGTTAGTACCACACATGATAGTACAGTCTACACAATAGTCAGTACCACACATGATAGTACAGTCTACATAATAGTCAGTACCACACATGATAGTACAGTCTACATAATAGTCAGTACCACACACATGATAGTACAGTCTACATAATAGTCAGTACCACACACATGATAGTACAGTCTACACAATAGTCAGTACCACACACATGATAGTACAGTCTACATAATAGTCAGTACCACACATGATAGTACAGTCTACACAATAGTCAGTACCACACACATGATAGTACAGTCTACATAATAGTCAGTACCACACATGATAGTACAGTCTACATAATAGTCAGTACCACACACATGATAGTACAGTCTACATAATAGTCAGTACCACACATGATAGTACAGTCTACACAATAGTCAGTACCACACACATGATAGTACAGTCTACATAATAGTCATTACCACACATGATAGTACAGTCTACACAATAGTCAGTACCACACATGATAGTACAGTCTACACAATAGTCAGTACCACACACATGATAGTACAGTCTACATAATAGTCAGTACCACACACATGATAGTACAGTCTACATAATAGTCAGTACCACACACATGATAGTACAGTCTACACAATAGTCAGTACCACACACATGATAGTACAGTCTACACAATAGTCAGTACCACACATGATAGTACAGTCTACATAATAGTCAGTACCACACATGATAGTACAGTCTACACAATAGTCAGTACAACACATGATAGTACAGTCTACATAATAGTACAGTCTACATAATAGTCAGTACCACACACATGATAGTACAGTCTACATAATAGTCAGTACCACACACATGATAGTACAGTCTACATAATAGTCAGTACCACACATGATAGTACAGTCTACACAATAGTCAGTACCACACACATGATAGTACAGTCTACATAATAGTCAGTACCACACACATGATAGTACAGTCTACACAATAGTCAGTACCACACATGATAGTACAGTCTACATAATAGTCAGTACCACACATGATAGTACAGTCTACATAATAGTCAGTACCACACATGATAGTACAGTCTACATAATAGTCAGTACCACACATGATAGTACAGTCTACATAATAGTCAGTACCACACATGATAGTACAGTCTACATAATAGTCAGTACCACACATGATAGTACAGTCTCCATAATAGTCAGTACCACACATGATAGTACAGTCTACATAATAGTCAGTACCTCACATGATAGTACAGTCTACATAATAGTCAGTACCACACATGATAGTACAGTCTACATAATAGTCAGTACCACACATCATAGTACAGTCTACATAATAGTCAGTACCACACATGATAGTACAGTCTACATAATAGTCAGTACCACACATGATAGTACAGTCTACATAATAGTCAGTACCACACACATGATAGTACAGTCTACATAATAGTCAGTACCACACACATGATAGTACAGTCTACATAATAGTCAGTACCACACACATGATAGTACAGTCTACACAATAGTCAGTACCACACATGATAGTACAGTCTACATAATAGTCAGTACCACACACACGATAGTACAGTCTACATAATAGTCAGTACCACACACATGATAGTACAGTCTACATAATAGTCAGTACCACACACATGATAGTACAGTCTACATAATAGTCAGTACCACACATATGATAGTACAGTCTACACAATAGTCAGTACACACACATGATAGTACAGTCTACACAATAGTCAGTACCACACACATGATAGTACAGTCTACATAATAGTCAGTACCACACATGATTGTACAGTCTACATAATAGTCAGTACCACACATGATAGTACAGTCTACATAATAGTCAGTACCACACACATGATAGTACAGTCTACATAATAGTCAGTACCACACATGATAGTACAGTCTACATAATAGTCAGTACCACACACATGATAGTACAGTCTACATAATAGTCAGTACCACACATGATAGTAGAGTCTACACAATAGTTAGTACCACACATGATAGTACAGTCTACACAATAGTCAGTACCACACATGATAGTACAGTCTACATAATAGTCAGTACCACACATGATAGTACAGTCTACATAATAGTCAGTACCACACACATGATAGTACAGTCTACATAATAGTCAGTACCACACACATGATAGTACAGTCTACACAATAGTCAGTACCACACACATGATAGTACAGTCTACACAATAGTCAGTACCACACATGATAGTACAGTCTACATAATAGTCAGTACCACACATGATAGTACAGTCTACACAATAGTCAGTACCACACATGATAGTACAGTCTACATAATAGTCAGTACCACACACATGATAGTACAGTCTACATAATAGTCAGTACCACACATGATAGTACAGTCTACACAATAGTCAGTACCACACACATGATAGTACAGTCTACATAATAGTCAGTACCACACACATGATAGTACAGTCTACACAACAGTCAGTACCACACATGATAGTACAGTCTACACAATAGTCAGTACCACACACATGATAGTACAGTCTACATAATAGTCAGTACCACACATGATAGTACAGTCTACACAATAGTCAGTACCACACACATGATAGTACAGTCTACATAATAGTCAGTACCACACATGATAGTACAGTCTACATAATAGTCAGTACCACACACATGATAGTACAGTCTACATAATAGTCAGTACCACACATGATAGTACAGTCTACACAATAGTCAGTACCACACACATGATAGTACAGTCTACATAATAGTCATTACCACACATGATAGTACAGTCTACACAATAGTCAGTACCACACATGATAGTACAGTCTACACAATAGTCAGTACCACACACATGATAGTACAGTCTACATAATAGTCAGTACCACACACATGATAGTACAGTCTACACAATAGTCAGTACCACACACATGATAGTACAGTCTACACAATAGTCAGTACCACACATGATAGTACAGTCTACATAATAGTCAGTACCACACATGATAGTACAGTCTACACAATAGTCAGTACAACACATGATAGTACAGTCTACATAATAGTACAGTCTACATAATAGTCAGTACCACACACATGATAGTACAGTCTACATAATAGTCAGTACCACACACATGATAGTACAGTCTACATAATAGTCAGTACCACACATGATAGTACAGTCTACACAATAGTCAGTACCACACACATGATAGTACAGTCTACATAATAGTCAGTACCACACACATGATAGTACAGTCTACACAATAGTCAGTACCACACACATGATAGTACAGTCTACACAATAGTCAGTACCACACACATGATAGTACAGTCTACATAATAGTCAGTACCACACATGATAGTACAGTCTACACAATAGTCAGTACCACACACATGATAGTACAGTCTACATAATAGTCAGTACCACACACATGATAGTACAGTCTACACTAATAGTCAGTACCACACATGATAGTACAGTCTACATAATAGTCAGTACCACACACATGATAGTACAGTCTACATAATAGTCAGTACCACACATGATAGTACAGTCTACAAATAGTCAGTACCACACACATGATAGTACAGTCTACATAATAGTCAGTACCACACATGATAGTACAGTCTACATAATAGTCAGTACCACACACATGATAGTACAGTCTACATAATAGTCAGTACCACACATGATAGTACAGTCTACACAATAGTCAGTACCACACATGATAGTACAGTCTACATAATAGTCAGTACCACACATGATAGTACAGTCTACACAATAGTCAGTACCACACATGATAGTACAGTCTACACAATAGTCAGTACCACACACATGATAGTACAGTCTACATAATAGTCAGTACCACACACATGATAGTACAGTCTACACAATAGTCATACCACACACATGATAGTACAGTCTACACAATAGTCAGTACCACACATGATAGTACAGTCACATAATAGTCAGTACCACACATGATATACAGTCTACACAATAGTCAGTACCAACACATGATAGTACAGTCTACATAATAGTACAGTCTACATAATAGTCAGTACCACACACATGATAGTACAGTCTACATAATAGTCAGTACCACACACATGATAGTACAGTCTACATAATAGTCAGTACCACACATGATAGTACAGTCTACATAATAGTCAGTACCACACACATGATAGTACAGTCTACATAATAGTCAGTACCACACACATGATAGTACAGTCTACACAATAGTCAGTACCACACACATGATAGTACAGTCTACACAATAGTCAGTACCACACACATGATAGTACAGTCTACATAATAGTCAGTACCACACATGATAGTACAGTCTACACAATAGTCAGTACCACACACATGATAGTACAGTCTACATAATAGTCAGTACCACACATGATAGTACAGTCTACATAATAGTCAGTACCACACACATGATAGTACAGTCTACATAATAGTCAGTACCACACATGATAGTACAGTCTACACAATAGTCAGTACCACACACATGATAGTACAGTCTACATAATAGTCAGTACCACACATGATAGTACAGTCTACATAATAGTCAGTACCACACATGATAGTACAGTCTACACAATAGTCAGTACCACACACATGATAGTACAGTCTACATAATAGTCAGTACCACACATGATAGTACAGTCTACACAATAGTCAGTACCACACATGATAGTACAGTCTACACAATAGTCAGTACCACACATGATAGTACAGTCTACATAATAGTCAGTACCACACACATGATAGTACAGTCTACATAATAGTCAGTACCACACACATGATAGTACAGTCTACATAATAGTCAGTACCACACACATGATAGTACAGTCTACACAATAGTCAGTACCACACACATGATAGTACAGTCTACACAATAGTCAGTACCACACATGATAGTACAGTCTACATAATAGTCAGTACCACACATGATAATACAGTCTACACAATAGTCAGTACCACACATGATAGTACAGTCTACATAATAGTCAGTACCACACACATGATAGTACAGTATACATAATAGTCAGTACCACACATGATAGTACAGTCTACAAAATAGTCAGTACCACACACATGATAGTACAGTATACATAATAGTAAGTACCACACATGATAGTACAGTCTACATAACAGTCAGTACCACACATGATAGTACAGTCTACACAATAGTCAGTACCACACACATGATAGTACAGTCTACATAATAGTCAGTACCACACACATGATAGTACAGTCTACATAATAGTCAGTACCACACATGATAGTACAGTCTACACAATAGTCAGTACCACACACATGATAGTACAGTCTACATAATAGTCAGTACCACACACATGACAGTACAGTCTACACAACAGTCAGTACCACACACATGATATTACAGTCTACACAATAGTCAGTACCACACATGATAGTACAGTCTACATAATAGTCAGTACCACACACATGATAGTACAGTCTACACAATAGTCAGTACCACACACATGATAGTACAGTCTACATAATAGTCAGTACCACACATGATAGTACAGTCTACATAATAGTCAGTACCACACATGATAGTACAGTCTACATAATAGTCAGTACCACACATGATAGTACAGTCTACACAATAGTCAGTACCACACACATGATAGTACAGTCTACATAATAGTCAGTACCACACATGATAGTACAGTCTACACAATAGTCAGTACCACACACATGATAGTACAGTCTACATAATAGTCAGTACCACACATATAGTACAGTCTACACAATAGTCAGTACCACACAATGATAGTCAGTCTACATATAGTCAGTACCACACACTGATAGTACAGTCTACACAATAGTCAGTACCACACATATAGTACAGTTACAATAATAGTCAGTACCACACACATGATAGTACAGTCTACATATAGTCAGTACCACACACATATAGTACAGTCTACATAATGTCAGTACCACACATGATAGTACAGTTACATTAGTCAAGTACATCACAGATAGTACAGTCTACTAATAGTCAGTACACACTATAGTACAGTCTAATAATAGTCAGTACCACACATGATAGTACAGTCTACATAATAGTCAGTACACACACTGATAGTACAGTCATACAATAGTCAGTACCACAACATGATAGTACAGTCTACACAATAGTCAGTACCAACACATTGATAGTACAGTCTACCAATAGTCAGTAGCACCACATGATAGTCAGTTACATAATAGTCAGTACCACACATGATATATCAGTCTACAAATAGTCAGTACACACATGATAGTACAGTTACATATAGTCATTACACACACATGATTAGTACAGTCTACATAATAGTCATAACAAATGATAGTACAGTCTACAAATGTCAGTACACACATATGTATAGTCTACATAATTGTCAGTACCACCACATGATAGTACAGTTAATAATAGTCAGTACCACATCATATAGTACAGTCTACAATAGTCATACCACACATGATAGACAGTCTACACATGTCATACACACAAATGATAGTTACAGTCTACATAAATAGTCAGTACCACACATGATAGTACAGTCTACACAATAGTCAGTACCACACATGAATAGTACAGTCTACAAAAATAGTCAGTATTATCAGTAATTAGGGTTTACTTAACTTGTCTAAGAAAGTTACCTAAATACACTGATTAGGTAACATTAGAATTGTTCCTTAAACACCTGTTTACAAGTAAATAGTACCTGTGCTAGTAACTCTACATCTTATCACTGTTCACCTAATAGTAAGTAGTACTTTAGTCACCTTACACCTCTATCACTGTTCAACCTAGCATAAGTAGGTACCTGGCTTAGTCAACTACATCTGCTGTCACTGTTCACCTACATATATAGGTACCTGGTGTTAGTCAACTTACATCTGCTGCAATGTTCACCTAGCATGAATAGGTACTGGTTTAGTAACTGTTGGGTGCATCCTGGACAAAATTAACCTAAGTTGAAATGCTCTACATAACCAGAACTTTCTATATAGTATGTCATTGTTGTGAGCTATGTCTGTATAAGTTGTATCTTGTACTGCTGGATTAATCTAATATATTATTATTAATTATTAGTATTATTATTATTATGATTATTATTATATTAGATATTATTATTATTGTATTATTATTATATTATTAATTATATAATTATTATTATTATTATTATTACTAGTATATTATTATATTATTATATATATTGTTATATATTATATTATTATTATTAATTATTATTATTATATTATTATTATTATTATTATTATTTTTATTATTATTATATTTAAAGATAATTTTAACATTAAAAATATTTAATAGATTGTGTCCGGTGAGAAATATTTTTTTTTTGGTCAAATTCAGTAAATTCTCAAAATTTTAAGTCAGTCTTCGACTGTCTTGATTTTTAGTTTTTATTAAAAAATATTTCTGGATATTTTAAGTTAGATGTAAGTTGATAGATTTTTTAACTTAGGCCTACTGATAATAAGAACTAAGGCCTACTGATATTAAGAACTTAGGTCTACTCATATTAAGAACTTAAACCTACTAATATTAAAAACTTAGGCCTACTGATATTAAGAATTTAAACCTACTAATATTAAAAACTTAGGCCTACTGATATTATGAACTTAGGCCTACTAATATTAAGAACTTAGGCCTACTGATAATAAGAACTCAGGCCTACTGATATTAAGAACTTAGGCCTACTCATATTAAGAACTTAGGCCTACTGATAATAAGAACTTAGGCCTACTAATATTAGGAACTTAGGCCTACTGATAATGAGAACTTAGGCCTACTAACATTAAAAAACTCTCAGAAACACAGAATATAATACAATGAGTTTATTATATGTTTGTTAATTATATAGGACACGAGAGCACTCTAGGATGATCTGACTAGGACACTAGAGCACTCCAGGATGAGCTGACTAGGACACTAGAGCACTCCAGGATGATCTGACTAGGACACTAGAGCACTCCAGGATGATCTGACTAGGACACTAGAGCACTCCAGGATGATCTGACTAGGACACTAGAGCACTCTAGGATGATCTGACTAGGACACTAGAGCACTCCAGGATGATCTGACTAGGACACTAGAGCACTCCAGGATGATCTGACTAGGACACTAGAGCACTCCAGGATGATCTGACTAGGACACTAGAGCACTCCAGGATGGTCTGACTAGGACACTAGAGCACTCCAGGATGATCTGACTAGGACACTAGAGCACTCCAGGATGATCTGACTAGGACACTAGAGCACTCCAGGATGATCTGACTAGGACACTAGAGCACTCCAGGATGATCTGACTAGGACACTAGAGCACTCTAGGATGATCTGACTAGGACACTAGAGCACTCTAGGATGATCTGACTAGGACACTAGAGCACTCCAGGATGATCTGACTAGGACACTAGAGCACTCTAGGATGATCTGACTAGGACACTAGAGCACTCCAGGATGATCTGAGTAGGACACTAGAGCACTCCAGGATGATCTGACTAGGACACTAGAGCACTCTAGGATGATCTGACTAGGACACTAGAGCACTCCAGGATGATCTGACTAGGACACTAGAGCACTCTAGGATGATCTGACTAGGACACTAGAGCACTCCAGGATGATCTGACTAGGACACTAGAGCACTCCAGGATGATCTGACTAGGACACTAGAGCACTCTAGGATGATCTGACTAGGACACTAGAGCACTCCAGGATGATCTGACTAGGACACTAGAGCACTCCAGGATGATCTGACTAGGACACTAGAGCACTCTAGGATGATCTGACTAGGACACTAGAGCACTTCAGGATGATCTGAGTAGGACACTAGAGCACTCCAGGATGATCTGACTAGGACACTAGAGCACTCTAGGATGATCTGACTAGGACACTAGAGCACTCTAGGATGATCTGAGTAGGACACTAGAGCACTCCAGGATGATCTGACTAGGACACTAGAGCACTCTAGGATGATCTGACTAGGACACTAGAGCACTCTAGGATGATCTGAGTAGGACACTAGAGCACTCCAGGATGATCTGACTAGGACACTAGAGCACTCCAGGATGATGTGACTAGGACACTAGAGCACTCTAGGATGATCTGAGTAGGACACTAGAGCACTCTAGGATGATCTGACTAGGACACTAGAGCACTCCAGGATGATCTGACTAGGACACTAGAGCACTCTAGGATGATCTGACTAGGACACTAGAGCACTCCAGGATGATCTGACTAGGACACTAGAGCACTCCAGGATGATCTGACTAGGACACTAGAGCACTCCAGGATGATCTGACTAGGACACTAGAGCACTCTAGGATGATCTGACTAGGACACTAGAGCACTCTAGGATGATCTGAGTAGGACACTAGAGCACTCCAGGATGATCTGACTAGGACACTAGAGCACTCTAGGATGATCTGACTAGGACACTAGAGCACTCCAGGATGATCTGACTAGGACACTAGAGCACTCTAGGATGATCTGACTAGGACACTAGAGCACTCCAGGATGATCTGACTAGGACACTAGAGCACTCTAGGATGATCTGACTAGGACACTAGAGCACTCCAGGATGATCTGACTAGGACACTAGAGCACTCCAGGATGATCTGACTAGGACACTAGAGCACTCTAGGATGATCTGACTAGGACACTAGAGCACTCTAGGATGATCTGAGTAGGACACTAGAGCACTCCAGGATGATCTGACTAGGACACTAGAGCACTCCAGGATGATGTGACTAGGACACTAGAGCACTCTAGGATGATCTGAGTAGGACACTAGAGCACTCTAGGATGATGTGACTAGGACACTAGAGCACTCTAGGATGATCTGAGTAGGACACTAGAGCACTCTAGGATGATGTGACTAGGACACTAGAGCACTCTAGGATGATCTGACTAGGACACTAGAGCACTCCAGGATGATCTGACTAGGACACTAGAGCACTCCAGGATGATCTGACTAGGACACTATAGCACTCCAGGATGATCTGACTAGGACACTAGAGCACTCCAGGATGATCTGACTAGGACACTAGAGCACTCTAGGATGATCTGAGTAGGACACTAGAGCACTCTAGGATGATCTGAGTAGGACACTAGAGCACTCTAGGATGATCTGAGTAGGACACTAGAGCACTCTAGGATGATCTGAGTAGGACACTAGAGCACTCTATTATGATCTGAGTAGGACACTAGAGCACTCCAGGATGATCTGACTAGGACACTAGAGCACTCCAGGATGATGTGACTAGGACACTAGAGCACTCCAGGATGATCTGACTAGGACACTAGAGCACTCCAGGATGATCTAACTAGGACACTAGAGCACTCCAGGATGATCTGAGTAGGACACTAGAGCACTCCAGGATGATCTGACTAGGACACTAGAGCACTCTAGGATGATCTGACTAGGACACTAGAGCACTCCAGGATGATCTGACTAGGACACTAGAGCACTCTAGGATGATCTGACTAGGACACTAGAGCACTCCAGGATGATCTGACTAGGACACTAGAGCACTCCAGGATGATCTGACTAGGACACTAGAGCACTCTAGGATGATCTGACTAGGACACTAGAGCACTCCAGGATGATCTGACTTGGACACTAGAGCACTCCAGGATGATCTGACTAGGACACTAGAGCACTCTAGGATGATCTGACTAGGACACTAGAGCACTCTAGGATGATCTGAGTAGGACACTAGAGCACTCCAGGATGATCTGACTAGGACACTAGAGCACTCTAGGATGATCTGACTAGGACACTAGAGCACTCTAGGATGATCTGAGTAGGACACTAGAGCACTCCAGGATGATCTGACTAGGACACTAGAGCACTCTAGGATGATCTGACTAGGACACTAGAGCACTCTAGGATGATCTGAGTAGGACACTAGAGCACTCCAGGATGATCTGACTAGGACACTAGAGCACTCCAGGATGATGTGACTAGGACACTAGAGCACTCTAGGATGATCTGAGTAGGACACTAGAGCACTCTAGGATGATCTGACTAGGACACTAGAGCACTCTAGGATGATCTGAGTAGGACACTAGAGCACTCTTGGATGATCTGACTAGGACACTAGAGCACTCTAGGATGATCTGAGTAGGACACTAGAGCACTCCAGGATGATCTGACTAGGACACTAGAGCACTCTAGGATGATCTGACTAGGACACTAGAGCACTCTAGGATGATCTGAGTAGGACACTAGAGCACTCCAGGATGATCTGACTAGGACACTAGAGCACTCTAGGATGATCTGACTAGGACACTAGAGCACTCTAGGATGATCTGAGTAGGACACTAGAGCACTCCAGGATGATCTGACTAGGACACTAGAGCACTCCAGGATGATGTGACTAGGACACTAGAGCACTCTAGGATGATCTGAGTAGGACACTAGAGCACTCTAGGATGATCTGACTAGGACACTAGAGCACTCTAGGATGATCTGAGTAGGACACTAGAGCACTCTAGGATGATCTGACTAGGACACTAGAGCACTCTAGGATGATCTGACTAGGACACTAGAGCACTCTAGGATGATCTGACTAGGACACTAGAGCACTCCAGGATGATCTGACTAGGACACTAGAGCACTCCAGGATGATCTGACTAGGACACTAGAGCACTCCAGGATGATCTGACTAGGACACTAGAGCACTCTAGGATGATCTGAGTAGGACACTAGAGCACTCTAGGATGATCTGAGTAGGACACTAGAGCACTCTAGGATGATCTGAGTAGGACACTAGAGCACTCTAGGATGATCTGAGTAGGACACTAGAGCACTCTAGGATGATCTGACTAGGACACTAGAGCACTCCAGGATGATGTGACTAGAACACTAGAGCACTCCAGGATGATCTGACTAGGACACTAGAGCACTCCAGGATGATCTAACTAGGACACTAGAGCACTCCAGGATGATCTGAGTAGGACACTAGAGCACTCCAGGATGATCTGAGTAGGACACTAGAGCACTCCAGGATGATCTGAGTAGGACACTAGAGCACTCTAGGATGATCTGACTAGGACACTAGAGCACTCTAGGATGATCTGAGTAGGACACTAGAGCACTCTAGGATGATCTGAGTAGGACACTAGAGCACTCCAGGATGATCTGACTAGGACACTAGAGCACTCCAGGATGATGTGACTAGGACACTAGAGCACTCCAGGATGATCTGACTAGGACACTAGAGCACTCCAGGATGATCTAACTAGGACACTAGAGCACTCTAGGATGATCTGACTAGGACACTAGAGCACTCCAGGATGATGTGACTAGGACACTAGAGCACTCCAGGATGATCAGACTAGGACACTAGAGCACTCCAGGATGATCTGACTAGGACACTAGAGCACTCCAGGATGATGTGACTAGGACACTAGAGCACTCCAGGATGATTTGACTAGGACACTAGAGCACTCCAGGATGATCTGACTAGGACACTAGAGCACTCCAGGATGATCTGACTAGGACACTAGAGCACTCCAGGATGATGTGACTAGGACACTAGAGCACTCCAGGATGATCTGACTAGGACACTAGAGCACTCCAGGATGATCTGACTAGGACACTAGAGCACTCCAGGATGATCTGACTAGGACACTAGAGCACTCCAGGATGATGTGACTAGGACACTAGAGCGCTCCAGGATGATTTGACTAGGACACTAGAGCACTCCAGGATGATGTGACTAGGGCACTAGAGCACTCCAGGATGATCTGACTAGGACACTAGAGCACTCCAGGATGATGTGACTAGGACACTAGAGCACTCCAGGATGATCTGACTAGGACACTAGAGCACTCCAGGATGATGTGACTAGGACACTAGAGCACTCCAGGATGATGTGACTAGGACGCTAGAGCACTCCAGGATGATGTGACTAGGACACTAGAGCACTCCAGGATGAACTGACTAGGACACCAGAGCACTCCAGGATGAGCTGACTAGGACACTAGAGCACTCCAGGATGAACTGACTAGGACACCAGAGCACTCCAGGATGATCTGACTAGGACACTAGAGCACTCCAGGATGATCTGACTAGGACACTAGAGCACTTAAGGATGATCTGACTAGGACACTAGAGCACTCCAGGATGATCTGACTAGGACACTAGAGCACTCTAGGATGATCTGACTAGGACACTAGAGCACTCCAGGATGATCTGACTAGGACACTAGAGCACTTCAGGATGATCTGACTAGGACACTAGAGCACTCCAGGATGATCTGACTAGGACACTAGAGCACTTCAGGATGATCTGACTAGGACACTAGAGCACTCCAGGATGATCTGACTAGGACACTAGAGCACTTCAGGATGATCTGACTAGGACACTAGAGCCCCCTTCATTGGATTCTGACTAGGACACTAGAGCACTCCAGGATGATCTGACTAGGACACTAGAGCACTTCAGGATGATCTGACTAGGACACTAGAGCTCTCCAGGATGAGCTGACTAGGACACTAGAGCACTTCAGGATGATCTGACTAGGACACTAGAGCACTCCAGGATGATCTGACTAGGACACTAGAGCACTTCAGGATGATCTGACTAGGACACTAGAGCACTCCAGGATGATCTGACTAGGACACTAGAGCACTTCAGGATGATCTGACTAGGACACTAGAGCTCTCCAGGATGAGCTGACTAGGACACTAGAGCACTTCAGGATGATCTGACTAGGACACTAGAGCACTCCAGGATGATCTGACTAGGACACTAGAGCACTTCAGGATGATCTGACTAGGACACTAGAGCACTCCAGGATGATTTGAATAGACTGATGCAATGGTCGGAGAAGTGGCAGATGCAGTTTAATATTGACAAATGCAAAGTTCTAAATGTTGGACAGGAAAATAACCAGCCACATATAAACTAAATAATGTAGATCTTAATATTACTGATTGTGAAAATGATTTAGGAGTTCTGGTTAGTAGTAATCTAAAACCAAGACAACAGTGCATTATTGTTCGCAATAAAGCTAACAGAATTTTGGGCTTCATATCTAGAAGTATAAACAATAGAAGTCCTCAGGTTGTTCTTCAACTCTATATATCCTTGGTTAGGCCTCATTTAGACTATACTGCACAGTTCTGGTCACTGTATTACAGAATGGATATAAATGCTCTGGAAAACGTACAGAGGAGGATGACAAAGTTGATCCCATGTATCAGAAATCTTCCCTATGAGGACAGACTGAGGCCCTGAAGCTGCACTCTCTAGAAAGACGTAGAATTAGGGGGGATATGATCGAGGTGTATAAATGGAAAACAGTAATAAATAAAGGGGATGTAAATAGCGTGCTGAAAATATCTAGCCAAGACAGGACTCACAGCAATGGTTTTAAGTTGGAAAAATTCAGATTCAGGAAGGATATAGGAAAGCACTGGTTTGGTAATAGAGTTGTGGATGAGTGGAACAAACTCCCAAGTACCGTTATAGAGGCCAGAACGTTGTGTAGCTTTAAAAATAGGTTAGATAAATACATGAGTGGGTGTGGGTGGGTGTGAGTTGGACCTGACTAGCTTGTGTTACTAGGTCTGATGCCGTGCTCCTTCCTTAAGTGAATGTGACCTGACCTGACTTGGTTAAGGCATTGGCTTAAGCCGGTGGGAGAATTAGACCTGCCTCGCATGGGCCAGTAGACCTTCTGCAGTGTTTCTATATTCTTATGCATTACTTATTATAAAAATTAAACTTACGTGTTTCTCGAGACCTATCAGCATTTATATCTGCGATTATTATTATTATTATTATTATTTTATTATTATTATTATTATTATTATTATTATTATTATTATTATTATTATTATTATTATTATTATTATTATTATTATTATTATTATTATTATTATTATTATTATTATTATTATTATTATTAATATTTTATTATTATTATTATTATTATTATTATTGTTATTATTATTATTATTATTATTATATTTATTATTATTATCATCATCATCATCAATACCAAACGCTAAACCCAGCAGGGTCAAAAAACATTACAAATTTATATTCCTAATTCCATTAACCTCAATCTCCATGGTCAACTTAATAAGATATACTGGCCACTGTGTACATTGTTCTATCATCTAAAGTATTTTGACTATTCTGTAGATTGTAGTAATAACAAGAATTACCTCCCTGTAGTTCTATAGATCACTGTACTATTGTAGATCATCTCTTATCAAACCTGATACACAATATATTTCAAATATGAGCTCTGGTATTTACAAACTTGACAGCTTTATAGCCCAAAATATTATTCAGAAAATTAAAGGCAAAAATATTTTTTTCAATCTGTCTAGAATTTTATATATACATTAGATGTTTGAGTGTAGGAGGTAGGACTATGGAGCCACACTTATAGAGTAGGCCTATCAGAGTACTATAGTACTCCTTCATTTTTTTAAATTATACTCTTTTTCCTTTCTTATTAATTGGATATAATCTAATATATATATATATATATATATATATATATATATTATATATATATATATAAAATATATATATATATATATATATTATATATATATTATATATATATATATATATATATATATATATAATGTAAATTATATATATATATATATATATATATATATATTATATATATATTTATTATCTTATATTCTCTATTATTATCTCATTAATTTATATTTGTCTTCCATTTGTGTACTTCAGTATTTGTCTTTTCATTCTGTCTCATAACAGAGTGAAGGTTCGAGGGTCTGAGTTTGTAGGAGTAAGTAATGTGATTATCTCCAAATATGTCATAGTCTCCGTCTTAATTAATGTTGTCTGGGTTCTTTTAGTTTCTTAAGAGTTTGCTACTGACTTCTGGCAACCATCCAGCTGTGATGTTACCCTGCGACTCTCGTCAGTGCTACAACAGCTGTTGTTCTGTAAGGCTATTCCTTCAAGCGGGCTCCGCGAGTGAATGTAGTTTCAGTTCACGATTACTGCTGAAATTCATGATGGATACACCTAGATAGCGTACAAGTATTGTAACTCTTAAAAAACAAGCTGATTTGAGTATCAGATGGCAGAAAATTTGAGCCTAGCAAAGTCAATTGTTGGTCGGATTCTGAAGACAGCTGACGACACTGGTGACACCATGACAAGGATGTCATTAGAAATAGTGTGAGAGATTCCAAAACAGTCAGCAAAGACCAACAGAGAGGTTTGATTCACCTGGTGTAATGATTCTTCAACTGTCTGACGAAGGCTCCGTGAAGTTGGCACAACTACCAGAAAGCCGATAAGGTTATATTTTCAGGTAAGGCGCATTTTAAAGTACAGATCAGTGGTAGTGAAGTACATGGGTACAGATCAGTGGTAGTGAAGTGCATGGGTACAGATCAGTGGTAGTGAAGTGCATGGGTACAGACCAGTTGTAATGAGACGAAGCAAAGTCGAACCTCTTCAGAATGGACACATTCAACAAGCGGCAAAACAGTCGCCTAAGAAGTTTTGTGGGAATTTTACTGCTAAAGGCCCTGGACAGCTTGTTACTGTTGAGGGAACGATGAACAGTAACAAATACAAGACAATCCTGGCAACTCATTTGCTTCCCATTGTGGATACAGATTTTCCTGATGAAGACGGCATTTTCCAGCAGGATCTTGTTCCATGCCACACTTCCAGAAAAATACTAACACTCTTCGAAGTGGGCAAAGCGTTCTAAATTGCCCTGGAACCTCTCCTGACCTCTCCAGCAGGATTTTGCTCCATGCTACACTTCCAGAAAAATACTGACACTCTTTGAAGAGAGTGGGCTAAGCGTTCTAAATGCCCTGGAACCTTTCCTGACCTTCCAGCAGGATCTTACTCCATGCCACACTTCCAGAAAAATACTGACACTCTTCGAAGAGAGTGGGCAAAGCGTTCTAAATTGCCCTGGAACCTCTCCTGACCTTCCAGCAGGATCTTACTCCATGCCACACTTCCAGAAAATGCTGACACTCTTCGAAGAGAGTGGGCAAAGCGTTCTAAATTGCCCTGGAACCTCTCCTGACCTTCCAGCAGGATCTTACTCCATGCCACACTTCCAGAAAAATACTGACACTCTTCGAAGAGAGTGAGCTAAGCTTTCTAAATTGCCCTGGAACCTCTGCTGACCTCAACCCAATTGAGAATCCACGGACAGTAGCCAAACACAGGATTGTGAAACAGGATTGCTCAACTATGCTGCTGTTATAAGGATCTGGTGCCACAAAGAACATACCAAAATGAGTTTATCATCGGTCGATTTTATGCCGCAGCGTGTACCAATGTTTATGAAGCAAAGGCCAGTCATATCTCTTATTAAATCAATGATCTGTCATATCAAATTAACATTAATTTTCAAAATGTCTTAGTTTTTCATTGTTCTAATTAATATGCATTCTACTGTAACTTTGTATGATAGATTTCTTATACAGTAGGCTGACGTCACTCTTCTCTGTATGCTTACAGTATCATTCTTCATTATGTAAGCCAGAACTGAGTTGCATAATCTATGTGAGGTCTTAGTAATGGTGTAGAGGACTGTAGTGTAACTTCTGGACCCTTGTTACTTTTTATATAAATCCAAGTAATGTATGATTTGTTATTTTATAAGTGCCAGAATTATACAGTTGATAAATGCCAGAATTCTTCAGTTTTTAAGTGCCAGTTTACTCCTGTCTCTTGTTCCCTCGTCAAGGTCATTAATGTATGACTGTGTATGGTAGACAGTATCGACAAGACGAAGAATTAGACAGATGTGTAACATCTGGGTATCTTCACCTGTAGACGTTTCGCCCTCCAGTGACTTTATCAGTCCAAGGACATAGTGCGAAGACGGTAAAACTATATACAAAACATGAGGTGATCAGTCTCTCAGTCTTGGAGTTAGTGAACATCACCATAGTCTTCAAGACTAGGGCTGAGGGACTGATTACCTAAAACTCCTTCTAATCTTCCACCAATCTTCTCTGTATTGGGCTGAGGAAGTCACAAGTGCCTCGTGCATCAACTTGTGGGTTCTTTGAACAATTTATCCACAGTGACTGGACCCTATTCTGATTTCACTGCTTTTAACCAGCCACACGTCAGTTCAGGAGAGAAGTTTACCTCTGATACCATGAGCCGCCACTTTCTTCATTTACAGTGGCCAGGAGAAGGCAGAAAAGACTGTACTTGTGAGTGTTGTGCCAGACTCTGAACAATGTCGTTGTTCTGGTATGTCTTTCTGGTGACTGATTTGGCATCTTCGAAGTTCTTGGGATGGTTGTGCTAGCGGTATGTTGCAGGGGTCGAGTTTCAGCTCCTGGTCCCCCCCGACTCCAGTCTCGTACATCAGCTTCATATAGATCCAGACCATGGAGCTGAGTTCTTCTCCAGGTTGAGGGACTTGACCATCTTGTTCCAGACCATGGAACTGAGCTCTTCTCCAGGCTGAGGGACTGACCACCTTGTTCCAGACCATGGAGCTGAACTCATCTCCAGGCTGAGGGACTGACCACCTTGTTCCAGACCATGGAACTGAACTCATCTCCAGGCTGAGGGACTGACCACCTTGTTCCAGACCATGGAGCTGAACTCTTCTCCAGGCTGAGGGACTGACCACCTTGTTCCAGACCATGGTGCTGAACTCTTCTTCAGGCTGAGGGACTGACCACCTTGTTCCAGACCATGGAGCTGAACTCTTCTCCAGGCTGAGGGACTGACCACCTTGTTCCAGACCATGGAACTGAACTCATCTCCAGGCTGAGGGACTGACAACTTTGTTCCAGACCATGGAACTCTTATCCAGGCTGAGGGACTGACCACCTCAAATACTATTTGCACAGGTTGAGGGACTGATTACATCATTAAGGATACACCAGTAAGGATACCCAACTCATCAGTCTGTTTCATAACTGGCTGGTACTGTGTTCACTTATTCTGTTAAGCAGTGCAGACCAGGAGCTGTTGCCCAACCTCAGCACGCTCACACGATAAGACCTGATGTCCTACTAAACGAACATAAATGCTGGACAGTTCTGGTCTGTATATTACAGTGTGGATATAAATGCTTAGAGCCCTGACTATCCTATGAGGATAAACTGAGAGCCCTGACTATCCTACGAGGATAGACTGAGAGCCCTGACTATCCTACGAGGATAGACTGAGAGCCCTGACTATCCTACGAGGATAGACTGAGAGTCCTGACTATCCTACGAGGATAGACTGAGAGCCCTGACTATCCTACGAGGATAGACTGAGAGCCCTGACTATCCTACGAGAATAGACTGAGAGCCCTGACTATCCTACGAGAATAGACTGAGAGCCCTGACT
Source organism: Cherax quadricarinatus (assembly GCF_026875155.1). Taxonomy (NCBI): domain Eukaryota; kingdom Metazoa; phylum Arthropoda; class Malacostraca; order Decapoda; family Parastacidae; genus Cherax; species Cherax quadricarinatus. The sequence goes on from NC_069464.1 coordinate 2,925,244, forward strand.
ATCCTACGAGGATAGACTGAGAGCCCTGACTATCCTACGAGAATAGACTGAGAGCCCTGACTATCCTACGAGAATAGACTGAGAGCCCTGACTATCCTACGAGGATAGACTGAGAGCCCTGGCTATCCTACGAGAATAGACTGAGAGCCCTGACTATCCTACGAGGATAGACTGAGAGTCCTGACTATCCTACGAGGATAGACTGAGAGCCCTGACTATCCTACGAGAATAGACTGAGAGCCCTGACTATCCTACGAGAATAGACTGAGAGCCCTGACTATCCTACGAGGATAGACTGAGAGCCCTGACTATCCTACGAGGATAGACTGAGAGTCCTGACTATCCTATGAGGATAGACTGAGAGTCCTGACTATCCTACAAGAATACACTGAGAACCCTGACTATCCTACGATAGTACACTGAGAGCCCTGACTATCCTACGATAGTACACTGAGAGCCCTGACTATCCTACAAGGATACACTGAGAGCCCTGACTATCCTACCAGGATACACTGAGAGCCCTGACTATCCTACAAGGATACACTGAGAGCCCTGACTATCCTACAAGAATACACTGAGAGCCCTGACTATCCTACAAGGATACACTGAGAGCCCTGACTATCGTACAAGAATACACTGAGAGCCCTGACTATCCTACGATAGTACACTGAGAGCCCTGACTATCCTACTAGGATACACTGAGAGCCCTGACTATCCTACAAGGATACACTGAGAGCCCTGACTATCGTACAAGAATACACTGAGAGCCCTGACTATCATACAATAGTACACTGAGAGCCCTGACTATCCAACCCTCTGGAAAGAATAAGAATTAAGAAACAAATGATAAAAGTGTACAAACGGAAGACAATAAACAAAGGAGATATATATAATGTGTCAAAAATAACTAACCAAAACAGGACTTAGAACAATGAACTCGAGGATTTAGATTTAGATTTAGAAAGGATTTAGAGAAGGATTGGTTTAGCAATAGAGTTGTGGATGAGTGGAAGAAACAGCCAGGTAGTGTTACTCTGGTGAGAAACAGCACTGCAGGAAGCCTACTGACCCATACTAGGTACGTCCTTCTTAATAAATAATGAAGGAACACTTCAGGAGGCCTACTGGCCTATGCTAGGTAGGTTCTTAATAGATGAGTAGATGTGGATTGAACCTGCCTAGCACGGGCCAGTAGGCCTTCAGCAGTGCTCCTTTTCTCTCATATTCTCTGTTCATTTACAAGCCAAGAGCTGTTATCTTGTGCTGACAGATGACTGATAGCCAAGACACGAAATCACTAACAGATATGTGCGTTCAGAGACAGTAAAGTGCCTGAAACTAACCCTTGTGGACCACCACTTACTAATTTCACCTCAAAAGCCAGGAGAGAAGTCACCCTCCTATACCATGAGCTGCCACTTTCTCAATCAGGAACTTTACTGAATAATTAAAAAGATCTTTATTGATGGTCAATCAAATTTATTAAGTTATTAGATTATGTTAATTAAGGTGGTGGTTTATTTAAATGGGTTTATTTGAAAGACGTTTCGCCCATTCTTTGTTTTGTTATTCTGATAATGAAGTGAGAATGTAAATGTACAGGAGAATTCACAGTAGTAATAGTAGTAGAGTGGTAGTAGTTGTAGTAGTAGGGTAATAGTAGCAACAGTAGGGTGGTAGTAGTACTAGTAGTAGGGTAGTAGTAATAACAGCAATGGTTGTAGTAGTGACAGTAGTAGTAGGGTAATAGTAGTAGTAATGGCAGTAGTATTAGTGGTGGTGGTGGTGGTAGCAGTAGTAGTAGTAGTAGTAACAGTAGTAGTAGAATTAGTAATAGTAGTAGCAGCAGCAGTAGTAGTAGTTACTGTAGAAGTGGTCAGTCTTGTAGAGAGTCGTGTAGTTTACAATGTCTACAAACTACCTTAAAAGTACATGCTACAAACACAGTAGATAGCTAATGTAAGTGTTTGGTAGATAAGTCCATATCATCCAACTACCTTCCAGCAACCTACATTACACAGACACAATAGATAAGTCAGTGCAATCCATCTATTCAGCTCGATACATAAGTCCATATCATCCAACTACCTTCCAGCAACCTACATTACACAAACACAATATATAAGTCAATGCAATCCATCTATTCAGCTCGATACATAAGTCCATATCATCCAACTACCTTCCAGCAACCTACATTACACAAACACAATAGATAAGTCAGTGCAATCCATCTATTCAGCTCAATACATAAGTCCATATCATCCAACTACCTCCCAGCAACCCACATTATACAGACAATAGTAGTATTTATACAACTAATTATATCTATTGACTTGGACAAAACAGTCTATCATCCCTATTTACCTTATTAGACTGAGGGACTGATAAGGTCAGACCTCTCCACCTCGTCTTCAACCGTTCATCTCTATACAGGACTGAGGACGCCACTGGCTGGTGGATTATTTCCACAGTAAACATACTCTCTCTCTATCTATCTATCTATCTATCTATCTATCTATCTATCTATCTATCTATCTATATATATATATATATATATATATATATATATATATATATATATATATATATATATATATATATATATATATATATTATATATATATTCTGGGATATATACTGGTTACTGTGAAAGGATATACCAGGATATATCTGTGGTTACACACGAGGGGTTACGTTTTAAAATATACCCTGGAATGGGTATATCCAGGCAGGTATATCCATTACCTTGTGGGTTAAAGGTTATACTCCGGTATACGAAGGTGTTATGCTGACTTCTGGGATATACGATATACTCTCCAGAGTGTATGCTGGTTTCTTGACCTCGGGTGTATATCCTGGTATACTAATTGGGACTTGGAGTATGCTGTATATCCTGGGATACACAGCATACAAAGTATACCGCCTTGTATACTTTTAAGTATATTCTGGAATATACGATTTTTCGTAAAACTTGGGAATATGCTGTGTATTTTTAAGTATATCGTTGTATATATGCTTGGTATATATCTTGAATATACACGGGGAAGCGATCAACCCGTATGGACGCCCATACAGCGCCCTTGTGGGAGGTATGGTTTGATCCGAGGGGGAAGGAGAGATGTGGATTGGCTCCAGCTCCTCGGATCATGAGAGCGTCGGTTTGTGTGTATATCTCCCCGTTTGAAATTTCAAAAAAAAAATATATTTAACGGTTTTAACGGATTTTTTTTTAACGGTTGATTTCGAAGGTTTGAAAGTATGACTGGGAGGTTTATGCGTGGGTTGTATGCGGTGTATGCAGCATACAAGGGGTATACTTAAGGGGGTATACCGACTATACCCACGCTGGGATGGGTATATTTAGTGACAATTTTTGAACGAGTCATCGTACTCTTGTGCTTGTCTAGGGCGTGGCGCGCCGCCCCCTCCTCCCCCCTGCGGCTACCCAGACAGGAAGAGGGGGTGAAAAAATGGGTAGGAGGGGCTAGGAGCCCCCTAGTAAGGGTTTTTTACCAGTGGCTAGACGACCACTGGCGGTGGGCAGCGTCCTCCTTCTTGGTCTCGGGATGACTACCACCAGATGGCAGCAGCCTTGACGTCGGGTCCCCCTGTTGCCGGAAGCTCCGCCTCCCAAGAAGCCACCAGCCAATCCACAACCTCTCCCCTACTGGAGGGCGGGGCCAGCATCCAGCCCCCGAACAGCTCATTGGCCAACTAGCAATCGCACCACGGATTCTCCTCCCGCCGAGGCCCCGCCCACCAGCCAATCAATTTCCCCCCGAACCGTCGTCCTGATTGGTTAATTTGAATAACAAATATGGCTGCCGAAAGCCTTACCGAGCATACTCAATACACGTTTGTTTATACTAGCAAGGGGGGGAGGGTAAAGGGGGTTCATGGGGGGTTCTGGCACCCCCTGAAACCCCCTACCACGGAAATACCCCCGCCAAGGGTGGTTAAGGGACCAGTTTTTAATTTGGGGGGAGGGGGGAGCCGCAGACTCTGTCGGCCGCAGTTAACGGCTGCGGTCGTCTGCGGCTGCGCCGTCGCCTGCGGCTCTTCCTATCGCGCCTCCTCCTGGTCGTTCTTGGAGGCCAAGTACCATTAGGGGTCTCTCCCTCTCTTTTTACAAGGAATTTTGACCATTAATGATATCGTTGTGGTGCATGATGCCAGGGTCATGGTGTATGATGCCAGGGTCATGGTGTATGATGCCAGGGTCAGAGTGTATGATGCCAGGGTCATGGTGTATGATGCCAGGGTCATGGTGTATGATGCCAGGGTAATGGTGTATGATGCCAGGGTCATGGTGTATGATGCCAGGGTCATGATGTATGATGCCAGGGTCATGGTGTATGATGCCAGGGTCATGGTGTATGATGCCAGGGTCATGATGTATGATGCCAGGGTCATGGTGTATGATGCCAGGGTCATGGTGTATGATGCCAGGGTCATGGTGTATGATGCCAGGGTCATGGTGTATGATGCCAGGGTAATGGTGTATGATGCCAGGGTCAGAGTGTATGATGCCAGGGTCATGATGTATGATGCCAGGGTCATGGTGTATGATGCCAGGGTCATGGTGTATGATGCCAGGGTCAGAGTGTATGATGCCAGGGTCAGAGTGCATTATTCCAGGGTCATGGTGTATGATGCCAGGGTCATGGTGTATGATGCCAGGGTCATCGTGTATGATGCCAGGGTAATGGTGTATGAGGCCAAGGTCATGGTGTATGATGCCAAGGTCACAGTGTATGATGCCAGGGTCACAGTGTATGATGCCAGGGTCATGCTGTATGATGCCAGGGTCATGGTGTATGATGCCAGGGTAACGATGTATGATGCCAGGGTCACAGTGTATGATGCCAGGGTTATGGTGTATGACGCCAGGGTCATAGTGTATGATGCCAGAGTCATGGTGTATGATGCCAGGGTTATGGTGCATGATGCCAGGGTCATGGTGTATGATGCCAGGATTATGGTGTATGATGCCAGAGTCATGGTGTATAATGCCAGGGTTATGGTGTAAGATACCAGGGTTATGGTGTATGATGCCAGAGTCATGGTGCATGATGCCAGGGTCATGGTGTATAATGCCAGGGTGATGGTGTATGACGCCAGGGTTATACTGTATGATGCCAGGGTCATGGTGTATGATGCCAGGGAAATGGTGTATGATGCCAGGGTCACGGTGTATGCTGCCAGGGTCATGGTGTATGCTGCCAGGGTCATGGTGTATGCTGCCAGAGACATGGTGTATGCTGCAAGGGTTATAGTGTATGATGCCAGGGTCATGGTGTATGCTGCCAGGGTTATAGTGTATGATGCCAGGGTCATGATGTATGCTGCCAGGGTTATAGTGTATGATGCCAAAGTCATGGTGTATGCTGCCAGGGTCATGGTGCATGATGCCAGGGTCATGGTGTATGCTGCCAGGGTCATGGTGTATGCTGCCAGAGTCATGGTGTATGCTGCAAGAGTCATAGTGTATGATGCCAGGGTCATGGTGTATGATGCCAGGGTCATGGTGTATGATGCTAGGGTCATGGTGTATGATGCCAGAGTCATGGTGTATACTCCCAGGGTCATGGTATATGATGTCAGGGTCATGGTGTATGCTGCCAGGGTCATGGTGTATGCTGCCAGGGTCATGGTGTATGCTGCCAGGGTCATGGTGTATGATGCCAGGGTCATGGTGTATGATGCCAGAGTCATGGTGTATGCTGCAAGAGTCATAGTGTATGATGCCAGGGTCATGGTGTATGATGCCAGGGTCATGGTGTATGATGCCAGGGTCATTGTGTATGATGCCAGGGTCATGGTGTATGACGCCAGAGTCATGGTGTATACTGCCAGGGTCATGGTATATGATGTCAGGGTCATGGTGTATGATACCAGGGTCATGGTGTATACTGCCAGCGTCATGGTGTATGCTTCCAGTGTCATGGTGTATGCTGCCAGGGTCATGGTGTACTGCTAGGGTCATGGTGTATACTGCCAGGATCATGGTGTATACTGCCAGGATCACAGTGTATGCTGCCAGGGTCATGGTGTATACTGCCAGGGTCATGGTGTATACTGCCAGGATCATGGTGTATACTGCCAGGATCACAGTGTATGCTGCCATGGTCATGGTGTATACTGCCAGGGTCATGGTGTATACTGCCAGAATCATGGTGTATACTGCCAGGATCATGGTGTATACTGCCAGGATCACAGTGTATGCTGCCAACATTATGGTGTATGATGCCAAGGTCATGGTGTATGCTGCCAAGGACATGTTGTATGTTGCCAGGGTCATGGTGCATGATGCCAGGGTCATGGTGTATGCTGCCTGGGTCATGGTGTATACTGCCAGCGTCATGATGTATGCTGCCAAAGTCATGGTGTATGCTGCAAGGGTCATGGTGCATGCTGCCAGAGTCATGGTGTATGATGTCAGGGTCATGGTGTATGCTGCCAAAGTCTTGGTGTATGATGCCAGAGTCTTGGTGTATGATGCCAGAGTCATGGTGTATGATGCCAGAGTCTTGGTGTATGATGCCAGAGTCATGGTGTATGATGCCAGTGTCATGGTGTATGATGCCATTGCCATGGTGTATGATGCCAGAGTCATGGTGTATGATGCCAGCGTCATGGTGTATGATGCCAGGGTCATGGTGTATGATGCCAGAGTCATGGTGTATGATGCCAGGGTCATGGTGTATGATGCCAGGGTCATGGTGTATGATGCCAGGGTCATGGTGTATGATGCCAGGGTCATGGTGTATGATGCCAGGGTCATGGTGTATGATGCCAGAGTCATGGTGTATGTTGCCAGTGCCTTGATGTATGATGCGAGAGTCATGGTGTATGATGCCAGAGTCATGGTGTATGATGCCAGGGTCATGGTGTATGATGCCAGAGTCATGGTGTATGATGCCAGTGTTATGGTGTATGATGCCAGAGTCATGGTGTATGATGCAAGAGTCATGGTGTATGATGCCAGGGTCATGGTGTATGATGTCAGAGTCATGGCGTATGATGCCAGAGTCATTGTGTATGATGCCAGAATCATGGTGTATGATGCCATTGTAATGGTGTATGATGGCTGAGTCAGGGTGTATGATGCCAGAGTCATGGTGTATGGTGCCAGAGTCATGGTGTATGATGCCAGTGTCATGGTGTATGGTGCCAGAGTCATGGTGTATGATGCCAGTGTCATGGTGTATGATGCCAGGGTCATGGTGTATGTTGCCAGTGTCATGGTGTATGATGCCAGAGTCATGGTGTATGATGCCAGTGTCATGGTGTATGATGCCAGAGTCATGGTGTATAATGCCAGAGTCATGGTGTATGATGCCAGAGTCATGGTGTATGCTGCAAGGGTCATGGTGTATGCTACAAGGGTCATGGTGTATGCTGCCAGAGTCATGATGTATGATGCCAGGGTCATGGTGTATGATGTCAAAGTCATGGAGTATGATGCCAGTGTCATGGTGTGTGATGCCAGTGTCATGGTGTATGATGTAAGGGTCATGGTGTAAGTTGCCATTGTCATGGTGTATGATGCCAGGGTCATGGTGTGTGATGTAAAGGTCATGGTGTAAGTTGCCATTGTCATGGTGTATGATGCCAGGGTCATGGTGTATGATGCCAGGGTCATGGTGTATGATGCCAGAGTCATGGTGTATGATGCCAGTGTCATGGTGTATGATGCCAGAGTCATGGTGTATGATGCCAGAGTCATGGTGAATGATGCCAGGGTTATGGTGTATGATGCCAGAGTCATGGTGCATGATGCCAGGGTCATGGTGTATGATGCCAGAGTCATGGTGTATGATGCCAGTGTCATGGTGTATGATGCCAGAGTCATGGTGTATGATGCCAGAGTCATGGTGAATGATGCCAGAGTCATGGTGTATGATGCCAGAGTCATGGTGAATGATGCCAGAGTCATGGTGTATGATGCCAGAGTCATGGTGTATGATGGCTGAGTCATGATGTATGATGCTAGAGTCATGGTGTATGGTGCCAGAGTCATGGAGTATGATGGAAGTGTCGTGGTGTATGGTGCCAGAGTCATGATGTATGATGCCAGTGTCATGGTGTATGATGCCAGGGTCATGGTGTATGGAGCCAGGGTCATGGAGTATGATGCCAGAGTCATGGTGTATGTTGCCAGTGTCATGGTGTATGATGCGAGCGTCATGGTGTATGATGCCAGAGTCATGGTGTATGATGCCAGAGTCATGGTGTATGATGCCAGAGTCATGGTGTATGATGCCAGGGTCATGGTGTATGATGCCAGAGTCATGGTGTATGATGCCAGGGTTATGGTGTATGATGCCAGAGTCATGGTGTATGATGCCAGGGTCATGGTGTATGATGCCAGGGTCTTGGTGTATGATGCCAGAGTCATGGCGTATGATGCCAGAATCATGGTGTATGATGCCAGAGTCATGGTGTATGATGCCAGGGTCATGGTGTATGGTGCCAGAGTCATCGTGTATGATGCCAGGGTCATAGTGTATGATGCCAGAGTCATGGTGTATGATTCCTGGGTCATGGTGTATGGGGCCAGAGTCATGGTGTATGATACAAGAGTCATGGTGTATGTTGCCAGGGTCATGGTGTATGTTGGCAGAGTCATGGTGTATGCTGCCAGTGTCATGGTGTATAGTGCCAGTCATGGTGTATGGTGCCAGTGTCATGGTGTATGCTGCCAGGGTCATGGTGTATGCTGCCAGTGTCATGGTGTATGCTGCCAGGGTCATGGTGTATGACGCCAGTGTCATGGTGTATGCTGCCAGGGTCATGGTGTATGGTGCCAGGGTCATAGTGTATGCTGCCAGGGTCATGGTGTATGCTGCCAGTGTCATGGTGTATGCTGCCAGGGTCATGGTGTATGCTGCCAGTGTCATGGTGTATGATGCCAGTCATGGTGTATGCTGCCAGGGTCATAGTGTATGCTGCCAGGGTCATAGTGTATGCTGCCAGGGACATTTTGTATGTTGCCAGGGTCATGGTGTATGATGCCAGAGTCATAGTGTATGCTGCCAGGGTCATGATGTATGATGCCAGGGTCATAGTGTGTGCTGCCAGGGTCATGGTGTATACTGCCATGGCCATGGTGTATGATGCCAGGGTCATAGTATATGCTGCCAGGGTCATGGTGTATACTGCCATGGCCATGGTGTATGATGCCAGGGTCATAGTGTATGCTGCCAGGGACACAGTGTATGCTGCCAGGGACACAGTGTATGCTGTCAGGGACACAGTGTATGCTGCCAGGGACACAGTGTATGCTGCCAGGGACACAGTGTATGCTGCCAGGGACACAGTGTATGCTGCCAGGGACACAGCGTATGCTGCCAGGGGCACAGTGTATGCTGCCAGGGACACAGTGTATGCTGCCAGGGGCACAGTGTATGCTGCCAGGGGCACAGTGTATGCTGCCAGGGACACAGTGTATGCTGCCAGGGACACAGTGTATGCTGCAGGGACACAGTTGTATGCTGCCAGGGGCACAGTGTATGATGTCAGGGTCACAGTGTATGTTGCCAGAGTCACAGTGTATGGTGCCAGAGTCACAGTGTATGGTGCCAGGGGCACAGTGTATGCTGCCAGGGACACAGTGTATGCTGCCAGGGGCACAGTGTATGCTGCCAGGGACACAGTGTATGCTGCCAGGGGCACAGTGTATGCTGCCAGGGGCACAGTGTATGCTGCCAGGGACACAGTGTATGCTGCCAGGGACACAGTGTATGCTGCCAGGGACACAGTGTATGCTGCCAGGGGCACAGTGTATGATGTCAGGGTCACAGTGTATGTTGCCAGAGTCACAGTGTATGGTGCCAGAGTCACAGTGTATGGTGCCAGGGGCACAGTGTATGGTGCCAGGGACACAGTGTATGCTGCCAGGGGCACAGTGTATGCTGCCAGGGACACAGTGTATGCTGCCAGGGGCACAGTGTATGCTGCCAGGGGCACAGTGTATGCTGCCAGGGACACAGTGTATGCTGCCAGGGACACAGTGTATGCTGCCAGGGACACAGTGTATGCTGCCAGGGGCACAGTGTATGATGTCAGGGTCACAGTGTATGTTGCCAGAGTCACAGTGTATGGTGCCAGTGTCACAGTGTATGGTGCCAGGGGCACAGTGTATGCTGCCAGAGTCACAGTGTATGCTGCCAGGGTCATGGTTTATGCTGCCAGTGTCACAGTGTATGGTGCCAGGGGCACAGTGTATGCTGCCAGAGTCACAGTGTATGCTGCCAGGGTCATGGTTTATGCTGCCAGTGTCACAGTGTATGATGTCAGGGTCACAGTGTATGTTGCCAGAGTCACGGTGTATGCTGCCTTAGTGTATGAAGCCAGGGTCACAGTGTATGATGTCAGGATCATGGTTTATGCTGTCAGGGTCACAGTGTATGATGCCAGGGTCACAGTGTATGGTGCCGGAGTCACGGTGTATGCTGCCATAGCCAGTGTATGCTGCCAGGGTCACAGTATATGCTGCCATGGGCACAGTGTATGCTGCCATGGACACAGTGTATGCTGCCATGGACACAGTGTATGCTGCCATGGACACAGTGTATGCTGCCAGAGTCACAGTGTATGCTGCCAGAGTCATGATTTATGCTCTCAGGGTCACAGTGTATGATGCCAGTGTCATGATGCCAGGCCCGGTGGCCTGGTGGCTAAAGCTCCCGCTTCACACACGGAGGGCCCGGGTTCGATTCCCGGCGGGTGGAAACATTCCGACACGTTTCCTTACACCTGTTGTCCTGTTCACCTAGCAGCAAATAGGTACCTGGGTGTTAGTCGACTGGTGTGGGTGGCATCCTGGGGGACAAGATTAAGGACCACAATGGAAATAAGTTAGACAGTCCTCGATGACGCACTGACTTTCTTGGGTTATCCTGGGTGGCTAACCCTCCGGGGTTAAAAATCCCAACGAAATCTTATCTTATCTTATACCTGCTTTCTGTGTATACTACTCAGTCATTTTGATAGTATATACAGTGACCTTGATAGTATACACAGTGACCTTGGTATTATACACAGTGACTCTGGTAGTATACACAGTGACTCTGGTAGTATACACAGTGACTCTGGTAGTATACACAGTGACTCTGGTAGTATACACAGTGACTCTGGTAGTATACACAGTGACTCTGGTAGCATACACAGTGACCTTGGTAGTATACACAGTGACTCTGGTAGTATACACAGTGACTCTGGTAGCATACACAGTGACCTTGGTAGTATACACAGTGACTCTGGTAGCATACACAGTGACCTTGGTAGTATACACAGTGACTCTGGTAGCATACACAGTGACCTTGGTAGTATACACAGTGACTCTGTTAGTATACACAGTGACCTTGGTAGTATACACAGTGACTCTGGTAGCATACACAGTGACCTTGGTAGTATACACAGTGACTCTGGTAGCATACACAGTGACCTTGGTAGTATACACAGTGACTCTGTTAGTATACACAGTGACCTTGGTAGTATACACAGTGACTCTGGTAGCATACACAGTGACCTTGGTAGTATACACAGTGACTCTGTTATTATACACAGTGACCTTGGTAGTATGCACTCGAGGTATATACTGTGAACATACTTAAACCAACGTAGGAACCACAGCCTGGCTAGTCAGGAACTGACTATGTGTGTCCAGCTCTTGAAGACAGCCAGGGGTCTTGAAGATAACCAGGGGTCTTGAAGACAGCCAGGGGTCTTGACGATAACCAGAGGTCTTGAAGACAGCCAGGGGTCTTGAAGATAACCAGGGGTCTTGAAGAGAGCCAGGAGTCTTGAAGATAACCAGGGGTCTTGAAGATAACCAGCGGTCTTGAAGACAGCCAGGGGTCTTGAAGATAGCCAGGGGTCTTGAAGACAGCCAGGGGTCTTGAAGATAACCAGGGGTCTTGAAGACAGCCAGGGGTCTTGAAGATAACCAGGGGTCTTGAAGACAGCCAGGGGTCTTGAAGATAGCCAGGGGTCTTGAAGACAGCCAGGGGTCTTGAAGATAACCAGGGGTCTTGAAGACAGCCAGGAGTCTTGAAGATAGCCAGGGGTCTTGAAGATAGCCAGGGATCTTGAAGACAGCCAGGGGTCTTGAAGACAGCCAGGGGTCTTGAAGATAACCAGGGGTCTTGAAGACAGCCAGGGGTCTTGAAGATAGCCAGGGGTCTTGAAGACAGCCAGGGATCTTGAAGACAGCCAGGGGTCTTGAAGATAGCCAGTGGTCTTGAAGACAGCCAGGAGTCTTGAAGATAGCCAGGGGTCTTGAAGATAGCCAGGGATCTTGAAGATAACCAGGGGTCTTGAAGACAGCCAGGGGTCTTGAAGATAGCCAGGGGTCTTGAAGACAGCCAGGGATCTTGAAGACAGCCAGGGGTCTTGAAGATAGCCAGTGGTCTTGAAGACAGCCAGGAGTCTTGAAGATAGCCAGGGGTCTTGAAGATAGCCAGGGATCTTGAAGACAGCCAGGGGTCTTGAAGACAGCCAGGGGTCTTGAAGACAGTCAGGGGTCTTGAAGATAGCCAGGGGTCTTGAAGATAGCCAGGGGTCTTGAAGACAGCCAGGGGTCTTGAAGATAGTCAGGAATCTTGAACATAGCCAGGGGTCTTGAAGACAGCCAGGGATCTTGAAGATAGTCAAGGATCTTGAAGATAGCCAGGGGTCTTGAAGACAGCCAAGGGTCTTGAAGACAGCCAGGGGTCTTGAAGATAGCCAGAGGTCTTGAAGATAGCAAGGGGTCTTGAAGATAGCCAGGGGTCTTGAAGACAGCCAGGGGTCTTGAAGACTGCCAGGGGTCTTGAAGACAGCCAGGGGTCTTGAAGACAGCCAGGGATCTTGAAGATAGCCAGGGATCTTGAATACAGCCAGGGGTCTTGAAGACAGTCAGGGGTCTTGAAGACAGTCAGGGGTCTTGAAGATAGCCAGGGATCTTGAATACAGCCAGGAGTCTTGAAGACAGTCAGGGGTCTTGAAGACAGCCAGGGGTCTTGAAGGTAGTCAGGGGTCTTGAAGACAGCCAGGGGTCTTGAAGACAGCCAGGGATCTTGAAGATAGCCAGGGGTCTTGAATACAGCCAGGGGTCTTGAAGACAGTCAGGGGTCTTGAAGACAGTCAGGGGTCTTGAAGATAGCCAGGGATCTTGAATACAGCCAGGGGTCTTGAAGACAGTCAGGGGTCTTGAAGACAGCCAGGGGTTTTGAAGACAGTCAGGGGTCTTGAAGACTGCCAGGGGTCTTGAAGACAGTCAGGGGACTTGAATACAGCCAGGGATCTTGAATACAGCCAGGGGTCTTGAAGACAGTCAGGGGTCTTGAAGACAGCCAGGGGTCTTTAAGATAGCCAGGGGTCTTGAAAACAGCCAGAGGTCTTGAAGACAGCCAGGGGTCTTGAAGATAGCCAGGGATTTTGAATACAGCCAGGGGTCTTGAAGACAGTCAGGAGTCTTGAAGACAGCCAGGGGTCTTGAAGATAGTCAGGGGTCTTGAAGACAGCCAGGGGTCTCGAAGACAGCCAGGGATCTTGAAGATAGCCAGGGATCTTGATCACAGGCTGAAGACAGTCAGGGGCTTGAGAAGCCAGTCTGAACAGCAGGGTCTTGAAGACAGTCAGGGGTCTTGAAGACAGCCAGGGGTCTTGAAGACAGTCAGGGGTCTTGAAGACAGCCAGGGGTCTTGAAGACAGTCAGGGGTCTTGAAGATAGCCAGGGATCTTGAATACAGCCAGGGGTCTTGAAGACAGTCAGGGGTCTTGAAGACAGCCAGGGGTCTTGAAGATAGTCAGGGGTCTTGAAGATAGCCAGAGGTCTTGAAGACAGCCAGGGGTCTTGAATATAGCCAGGGATCTTGAAGATAGCCAGAGGTCTTGAAGACAGCCAGGGGTCTTGAAGATAGCCAGGGATCTTGAAGATAGCCAGGGGTCTTGAAGACAGCCAGGGGTCTTGAAGATAGCCAAGGATCTTTAAGATAATCAGGGGTCTTGAATACAGCCAGGGGTCTTGAAGACAGCCAGGGGTCTTGAAGATAGCCAGGGATCTTGAAGACAGCCAGAGGTCTTGAAGACAGCCAGGGGTCTTGAAGATAGCCAGGGATCTTGAAGATAGCCAGGGGTCTTGAAGACAGCCAGGGGTCTTGAAGACAGCCAGGGGTCTTGAAGACAGTCAGGGGTCTTGAAGACAGCTAGGAATTTGAAGACAGTCAGGTGTCTTGAAGACAGCCAGGAATTTGAAGACAGTCAGGGGTCTTGAAGACAGCCAGGAATTTGAAGACAGTACGGGGTCTTGAAGACAGCCAGGAATTTGAAGACAGTCAGGGGTCTTGAAGACAGCTAGGAATTTGAAGACAGTCAGGTGTCTTGAAGACAGCCAGGAATCTGAAGACAGTCAGGGGTCTTGAAGACAGCCAGGAATTTGAAGACAGTCAGGGGTCTTGAAGACAGCCAGGAATTTGAAGACAGTCAGGGGTCTTGAAGACAGCTAGGAATTTGAAGACAGTCAGGTGTCTTGAAGACAGCCAGGAATTTGAAGACAGTCAGGGGTCTTGAAGACAGCCAGGAATTTGAAGACAGTACGGGGTCTTGAAGACAGCTAGGAATTTGAAGACAGTCAGGGGTCTTGAAGAGAGCTAGGAATTTGAAGACAGTCAGGGGTCTGGAAGACAGCCAGGAATTTGAAGACAGTCAGGGGTCTTGAAGACAGCCAAGGAATTTGAAGACAGCCAGGGGTCTGGAAGACAGCCAGGAATCGGAATACAGCCAGGGGTCTTGAAGACAGCCAGGGGTCTTGAAGATAGCCCAGGGGTCTTGAAGACAGCTAAGTGGTCTTGAAGACAGCCGGGGATCTATTGGTAATCCCCCTTATGTATGCTGGGAGGCAGCTGAACTGTCTTGGGCTCCTGACACTTATTGTATTGTCTCTTAGTATACTCAATGCACTTCTGCTTTGCAATGGTTGGATGTTGCACAGCCTGCAGAACCTTTTGCTTTCGTTTGGAATGATTCCTCTGTGCAGAATTGGGACCAGTCACTCTAGGATTTTCCAGGTATGAATTATGATGTGTGTCTCTCGCCTGCATTCCAGGGAGTACAGGTCAAAGGAACAACAATCATTCCCAGTAATTAAGGTGCTTGACTGTACTAATACATGCAGTGAAAGTTCTCTGTACATTCTCCAGGTCTACAATTTCACCTGCCATGAAAGTTGCTGTTAGTGTACATTAATATTCCAGCCTAGAGAGAACAAGTGACTTAAAGAGGATCATCACTGGCTTGGCATCCCTTGTTTTGAAGGATCTCATTATCCATCCTATCATTTTCCTCACAGTTGTGATAATGACATTGTTGTGATCCTTGAAGGTGAGATCCTCTGACATTATCACTCCTAAGTCTTTCACATTACTTTTTCGCTCTATTGTTCGGTTAGAGTTTGTAGTATACTCAGCTCTAGCATTTATTTCCACACGTTTCCCATCACGTAGTAACTGGAATTTATCCTCACTGAACATTATATTGTTGTCAGTGGTCCACTGGAAGACTTGGTTTATATCCCCTTGGAGATTTACACTGTCTGTGGTGTTTGGTGGATGACACTGTTATGTAAGTTCAAGTATTCGTCAGCAAAAGAAGACATAGCTCATGGTTTACGTCTCTGTCTATGTTAGTATAAGTGAGATTCTCGGCCTGATTCAGGAGTACTGTACTGTAGGAACACTGAATACGAGTAATGTAAGTTTGACTGTACTAAACTGGGAAAGTACTCTGTACTTTCAGTACAATTTCACTGCAGAAGAGTCTGTAGTGTACATATATCCAGCCTGAGAGAACACTGATAAAGAGGTATGCACTGGCTTGGCATCCTGTTGAAGGATACTTATACTCTAATTCCACGTTGGATAATGACATGTTGGATCTTGAGGTGAGACCTTGACATTATACACTGGCGAGTCTTTACTACTTTTCGCTCTATTGTGGTTAGTTGAGTTACTCAGACTCTAGATTTATTCCACACGGTTTCCATCACGTAGTAACTGATTTATCCTCATGAACATTATATTGTGTCAGTGGTCCACTGTGAAGACTTGGTTTAACCACTGGAGATTATCACTGTCCTGTGTGGACTGGTGGAGACAGTTATGTAACTTCAAGTTAAGTCCTGTACGTATGTACTTATAGGCTGAGATTACATGGGAAGTGAGTACTGTACCTTGTGAAACACTGGGAACGAGTACTGTACTTTGTGAAACACTGGGAACGAGTACTGTACCTTGTGGAACACTAGTAGTGAGTACTGTACCTTGTGGAACACTGGGAGCGAGTACTGTACCTTGTGGAACACTGGGAGTGAGTACTGCACCTTGTGTAACACTGGGAGCGAGTACTGTACCTTGTGGAACACTGGGAGTGAGTACTGTACCTTGTGTAACACTGGGAGCGAGTACTGTACCTTGTGGAACACTGGGAGTGAGTACTGTACCTTGTGTAACACTGGGAGCGAGTACTGTACCTTGTGTAACACTGGGAGCGAGTACTGTACCTTTTGGAACACTGGGAGTGAGTACTGTACCTTGTGGAACACTGGGAGTGAGTACTGTGCCTTGTGTAACACTGGGAGTGAGTACTGTACCTTGTGTAACACTGGGAGTGAGTACTGTACCTTGTGTAACACTGGGAGCGAGTACTGTACCTTGTGGAACACTGGGAGTGAGTACTGTACCTTGTGAACACTGGGAGTGAGTACTGTGCCTTGTGTAACACTGGGAGTGAGTACTGTACCTTGTGTAACACTGGGAGCGAGTACTGTACCTTGTGGAACACTGGGAGTGAGTACTGTACCTTGTGGAACACTGGGAGTGAGTACTGTGCCTTGTGTAACACTGGGAGTGAGTACTGTACCTTGTGTAACACTGGGAGCGAGTACTGTACCTTGTGTAACACTGGGAGTGAGTACTGTACCTTGTGTAACACTGGAAGTGAGTACTGTACCTTGTGGAACACTGGGAGTGAGTACTGTACGTTGTGGAACACTGGGAGTGAGTACTGTACCTTGTGGAACACTGGGAGCGAGTACTGTACCTTGTGGAACACTGGGAGTGAGTACTGTACCTTGTGGAACACTGGGAGTGAGTACTGTACCTTGTGGAACACTGGGAGCGAGTACTGTACCTTGTGGAACACTGGGAGCGAGTACTGTACCTTGTGGAACACTGGGAGTGAGTACTGTACCTTGTGGAACACTGGGAGTGAGTACTGTACCTTGTGGAACACTTGGAGCGAGTACTGTACCTTGTGGAACACTGGGAGCGAGTACTGTATCTTGTGGAACACTGGAAGTGAGTACTGTACCTTGTGGAACACTGGGAGTGAGTACTGTACGTTGTGGAACACTGGGAGTGAGTACTGTACCTTGTGGAACACTGGGAGCGAGTACTGTACCTTGTGGAACACTGGGAGTGAGTACTGTACCTTGTGGAACACTGGGAGTGAGTACTGTACCTTGTGTAACACTGGGAGTGAGTACTGTACCTTGTGTAACACTGGGAGCGAGTACTGTGCCTTGTGGAACACTGGGAGTGAGTACTGTACCTTGTGGAACACTGGAAGTGAGTACTGTACCTTGTGGAACACTGGGAGTGAGTACTGTACGTTGTGGAACACTGGGAGTGAGTACTGTACCTTGTGGAACACTGGGAGCGAGTACTGTACCTTGTGGAACACTGGGAGTGAGTACTGTACCTTGTGGAACACTGGGAGTGAGTACTGTACCTTGTGGAACACTGGGAGCGTGTACTGTACCTTGTGGAACACTGGGAGCGAGTACTGTACCTTGTGGAACACTGGGAGTGAGTACTGTACCTTGTGGAACACTGGGAGTGAGTACTGTACCTTGTGGAACACTTGGAGCGAGTACTGTACCTTGTGGAACACTGGAAACGAGTACTGTGCTTTGTGGAACACTGGAAAACGAGTACTGTGTCTTGTGGAACACTGGAAATGTGTACTGTGCCTTGTGGAACACTGGGAACGAGTACTGTGTCTTGTGGAACACTGGAAACGAGTACTGTACCTTGTGGAACACTGGAAACGAGTACTGTGCTTTGTGGAACACTGGAAACGAGTACTGTGCTTTGTGGAACACTGGAAACGACTACTGTGCCTTGTGGAACATTGGAAACGAGTACTGTGTCTTGTGGAACACTGGAAACGAAGTACTGTGCCTTGTGGAACACTGGAAACGATGACTGCACCTTGTGGAACACTGGGAACGAGTACTGTGCCTTGTGGAACACTGGAAACGAGTACTGCACTTTGTGAAACACTGGGAACGAATACTGTATCTTGTGGAACACTGGGAGCGAGTACTGTACCTTGTGGAACACTGGGGCGAGTACTGTACCTTGTGGAACACTGGAAACGAGTACTGTACCTTGTGGAACACTGGGGCGAGTACTGTACCTTTTGAAACACTGGGAACGAGTACTGTGCCTTGTGGAACACTGGGGCGAGTACTGAACCTTGTGGAACACTTAAAACGAGTACTGTACCTTGTGGAAGACTGGGAGCGAGTACTGTACCTTGTGGATCACTGGGAGCGAGTACTGTACCTTGTGGAACACTTAAAACGAGTACTGTGCCTTGTGGAACACTGGGAGTGAGTACTGTACCTTGTGGAACACTGGAAACGAGTACTGTGTCTTGTGGAACACTGGAAACGAGTACTGTGCCTTGGGGAACACTGGAAACGAGTACTGTGCCTTGTGAAACACTGGAAACGAGTATTGTGCCTTGTGGAACACTGGAAACGAGTACTGTGTCTTGTGGAACACTGGAAACGAGTACTGTACCTTGTGGAACACTGGGAGCGAGTACTGTACCTTGTGGATCACTGGGAGCGAGTACTGTACCTTGTGGAACACTGGGAGTGAGTACTGTGCATTGTTGAACACTGGGAGCGAGTACTGTACCTTGTGGAACACTGGGAACGAGTACTGTACCTTGTGGAACACTGGGAACGAGTACTGTACCTTGTGGAACACTGGGAACGAGTACTGTACCTTGTGGAACACTGGGAACGAGTACTGTACCTTGTGGAACACTGGGAGCAAGTACTGTACCTTGTGGAACACTAGGAGGGAGTACTGTGCCTTGTGGAACACTGGGAGTGAGTACTGTACCTTGTGGAACACTGGGAGTGAGTACTGTACCTTGTGGAACATTGGGAGTGAGTACTGCACCTTGTGGAACACTGGGAGTGAGTATTGTGCCTTGTGGAACACTGGGAACGAGTACTGTACCTTGTGGAACACTGCAAACGAGTACTGTGCCTTGTGGAACACTGGAAACGAGTGCTGTGCCTTGTGGAACACTGGGAGGGAGTACTGTGCCTTGTGGAACACTGGGAGGGAGTACTGTGCCTTGTGGAACACTGGGAGGGAGTACTGTGCCTTGTGGAACACTGGGAGGGAGTACTGTACCTTGTGGAACACTGGGAGTGAGTACTGTACCTTGTGGAACACTGGGAGTGAGTACTGTACCTTGTGGAACACTGGGGAGTGAGTACTGTACCTTGTGGAACACTGGGAGTGAGTACTGTACCTTGTGGAACACTGGGAGTGAGTTCTGTACCTTGTGGAGCACTGGAAACGAGTACTGAGCCTTGTGGAACACTGGGAACGAGTACTGCACCTTGTAGAACACTGGGAACGAGTACTGTACCTTGTGGAACACTGGAAACGAGTAATGCACCTTGTGGAACACTGAGAACGAGTACTGCACATTGTGGAACACTCGGAACGACTATTGTACCTTTTGGAACACTGGAAACGAGTACTGTGCCTTGTGGAACACTGGAAACGAGTACTGTGCCTTGTGGAGCACTGGAAACGAGTACTGCACCTTGTGGAACACTGGGAACGAGTACTG
Source organism: Cherax quadricarinatus (assembly GCF_026875155.1). NCBI lineage: Eukaryota > Metazoa > Arthropoda > Malacostraca > Decapoda > Parastacidae > Cherax > Cherax quadricarinatus. The sequence continues at coordinate 2,945,176 of NC_069464.1, forward strand.
TACCTTGTGGAACACTGGAAACGAGTACTGTACCTTGTGGAACACTGGGAACGAGTACTGTACTTTGTGGAACACTGGGAACGAGTACTGTACCTTGTGGAACACTGGGAGCGAGTACTGTACCTTGTGGAACACTGGGAGTGACTACTGAGCCTTGTGGAACACTGGGAGTGAGTACTGTACCTTGTGGAACACTGGGAGTGAGTACTGTACCTTGTGGAACACTGGGAGTGAGTACTGTACCTTGTGGAACACTGGGAACGAGTACTGTGCCTTGTGGAACACTGGAAACGAGTACTGTGCCTTGTGGAACACTGGAAACGAGTACTGCTCCTTGTGGAACACTGGAAACGAGTACTGTACCTTGTGGAACACTGGAAACGAGTACTGCACCTTGTGGAACACTGAGAACGAGTACTGCACCTTGTGGAACACTGGGAACGAGTATTGTACCTTGTGGAACACTGGAAACGAGTACTGTGCCTTGTGGAACACTGGAAACGAGTACTGTGCCTTGTGGAGCACTGGAAACGAGTACTGCACCTTGTGGAACACTGGGAACGAGTACTGTGCCTTGTGGAACACTGGAAACGAGTACTGTGCCTTGTGGAGCACTGGAAGCGAGTACTGCACCTTGTGGAACACTGGGAACGAGTACTGTGCCTTGTGGAACACTGGAAACGAGTACTGTACCTTGTGGAAGACTGGGAGCGAGTACTGTAACTTGTGGAACACTGGGAGTGAGTACTGTACCTTGTGGAACACTGGGAACGATTACAGTGCCTTGTGGAACACTGGAAACGAGTACTGTACTTTGTGAAACACTGGGAACGAGTACTGTACATTGAAACACTGGGAACGAGTACTGTGCCTTGTGGAACACTGGGGCGAGTACTGTACCTTGTGGAACACTGGGAACGAGTACTGTACCTTGTGGAACACTGGGGCGAGTACTGTACCTTGTGGAACACTGGGAACGAGTACTGTACCTTGCGGAACACTGGGGCGAGTACTGTACCTTGTGGAACACTGGAAACGAGTACTGTACCTTGTGAAACACTGGGAACGAGTACTGTACCTTGTGGAACACTGGGAGTGAGTAGCTGTTCCTTGTGGAACACTGGGAGCGAGTACTGTACCTTGTGAAACACTGGGAGCGAGTAGTGTTCCTTGTGGAACACTGGGAGCGAGTACTGTACCTTGTGGAACACTGGGAGCGAGTACTGTACCTTGTGGAACACTGAGAGCGAGTAGTGTTCCTTGTGGAACACTGGAAACGAGTACTGTACCTCGTGAAACACTGGGAACGAGTACTGTACCTTGTGGAACACTGGGAGCGAGTACTGTACCTTGTGGAACACTGGGAGCGAGTAGTGTTCCTTGTGGAACACTGGAAACGAGTACTGTACCTTGTGAAACACTGGGAACGAGTACTGTACTTTGTGGAACACTGGGAGCGAGTAGTGTTCCTTGTGGAACACTGGGAGCGAGTACTGTACCTTGTGGAACACTGGGAGCGAGTACTGTACCTTGTGGAGCACTGACAGCGAGTACTGTACCTTGTGGAACACTGGGAGCGAGTACTCTACCTTGTGGAACACTGGGAGCGAGTACTGTACCTTGTGGAACACTGGGAGCGAGTACTGTACCTTGTGGAACACTGGAAGCGAGTACTGTACCTTGTGGAACACTGGCAGCGAGTACTGTACCTTGTGGAACACTGGCAGCGAGTACTGTACCTTGTGGAACAGAGTTTTTCACTGTACCAGTCTCTGACTTTACGCTGACTTACGCTTCACGTATTTTGTGCGCTGTTACACAATAAAGGCCTGGTCACAGACCGTCCCGCGGGGGCGTTGACCCCCGGAACTCTCTCCAGGTAAACTCCACGTTACTACAGATTTACACCATCCGATTGCAACTGAACTATCCCAGGTAGTGTCACGATACCCTCTGACATTGCCTCTGTTGACGAAGCGTTCCCGGAATTAATGTATAACCGGAGGTACTGAATGACACTATTCATTCTTTCTGGTTTGCCTGTGTATACACAGACTTTTGCAAAGTCGGTGTATACACAGGATTTTGCAAAGTCTGTGTATACTACAACTGCATTCTGTATGTCCTCCAGTGCATCCAAGATCATGTCACAGTGGTCCAGTAGTTGTGAGAGGCAGGAGTGACCATCCAAGACCATGTCATAGTGGTCCAGTAGTTGTGAGAGGCAGAAGTGACCATCCAAGACCATGTCGTAGTGGTCCAGTAGTTGTGAGAGGCAGAAGTGACCATCCAAGACCATGTCATAGTGGTCCAGTAGTTGTGAGAGGCAGAAGTGACCATCCAAGACCATGTCATAGTGGTCCAGTAGTTGTGAGAGGCAAGAGTGACCATTCAAGACCATGTCATTGTGGTCCAGTAGTTGTGAGAGGCAAGAGTGACCATCCAAGACCATGCCATAGTGGTCCAGTAGTTGTGAGAGGCAGAAGTGACCATCCAAGACCATGTCATAGTGGTCCAGTAGTTGTGGGAGGCAGAAGTGACCATCCAAGACCATGACATAGTGGTCCAGTAGTTGTGAGAGGCAGAAGTGACCATCCAAGACCATGTCACAGTGGTCCAGTAGTTGTGAGAGGCAGGAGTGACCATCCAAGACCATGTCATAGTGGTCCAGTAGTTCTGAGAGACAGGAATGACCATCCAAGACCCTTGTGTCTAGATTCTGGGATGACCTCTGGTCTAGCTCCTCTCTAAAATATTAGCACAGAAGGGGCTCTGCAGTTCTTGACGAACTCAGAGTGACCACAAGCCTGTGCCTAGGGCAAAGTGCTGGGTCATGAGTGACCCAAACCCTTTTCCAATGGTCCAGTAGTTTTGGTTAGAAGTCATGAAAGTGCATTGATCTAGTCGTACCCTAGTTGTGAAGCAACACTCACGTGACACCGATTCATGAGACTTAAGTATCCACTCATTGTTTCATCTCGTGTAAACAAGACCTAGATCCATGTGACTGTGGTCCTTATTTTTGTATGAGAAGAGAATTTTGACATCCAATTCGTTTATCCTACTGCTTCGATATGTCTCCGGATATGTCTTCCTGGATACGTCACTGGATACTGACTCATCCTGAATGCTGTCTGTCCATGATAGTTTCCGATACTGTCTCTCCGGATATGCTAGTCCAGGAACTGTACCATCCTGGATACATGTCTACAGTGCTGTCTCTCATGGATACTGGTCATCTGGGTACATGACCTTCCTGGATACCTATCTATTCCTGGAAACTACCGGATATGTCTCATCCAGGATGCTTCTCTCTGGATACTGTCACTCCTGGATGCTCTCTGACTGCTTCCTGATGCTGTCCTCTCATGATACTGTTCTTATACTGTCACCTGGGCGCTCTTCCTGATCAGTCTCTCTGGATACTGTCTCCGGTACTGTCACCTGGATATGTCTGTGCTGGGATATGTCTCTCTGGTACTGTCTCTCTGATACTGTCTCTCCTGAGTACTGTCTCTCTGGATATGTCTAATCATGAGGTACTGTCATCCTGGGATACTGCCTCTACCTGAGTGTACTGTCTATCTGATACGCTCTCACGGATACTGTCTTTCATGAGATTACTGTCTCATCCTGGATTACTGACTTCATCTCGATGGTCTCACTGGATACCTGGCTCTCTGGACTGTCTTCCTGATACTGTCTCTCTGATACTGCTCTACTGAGAGTTTTCTCCTGATACTTCTCAATTGTACTGTCTCTCTGATACTGTTCTCCTGATACTGTCTCTCCTGGATACTGTCTCTCCTGGATACTGTCTATCCTGGATACTGTCTATCCTGGATACTGTCTCTCCTGGGTACTGTCTCTTCTGGATACTGTCTCTCCTGGATACTGCCTCTCCTGGATACTGTCTATCCTGGATACTGTCTATCCTGGATACTGTCTCTCCTGGGTTCTGTCTCTCCTGGATACTGTCTATCCTGGATACTGACTATCCTGGATACTGTCTATCCTGGATACTGTCTATCCTGAATACTGTCTATCCTGGATACTGTCTCTCCTGGGTACTGTCTCTCCTGGATACTGTCTATACTGGATACTGTCTATCCTGGATACTGTCTATCCTGGATACTGTCTATCCTGGATACTGTCTATCCTGGATACTGTCTCTCCTGGGTACTGTCTCTCATGGATACTGTCTATCCTAGATACTGTCTATCCTGGATACTGTCTATCCTGGATACTGTCTCTCCTGGGTACTGTCTCTCCTGGATACTGTCTCTCCTGGATACTGCCTTTCCTGGATACTGTCTATCCTGGATACTGTCTCTCCTGGATACTGTCTCTCCTGGATACTGTCTCTCCTGGATACTGTCTCTCCTGGATACTGTCTTCCTGGATACTGTCTCTCCTGGATACTGTCTTCTTGGAACTGTCTCCTGAATGCTGTCTCTCCTGGATACTGTCTCTCCTGGATACTGTCTCTCCTGGATACTGTCTCTCTGGATACTGTCTCTCCTGGATACTGTCTCTCCTGGATACTGTCTCTCCTGGATACTGTCTCTCCTGGATACTGTCTCTCCTGGATACTGTCTCTCCTGGATACTGTCTATCCTGAATACTGTCTATCCTGGATACTGTCTCTCCTGGGTACTGTCTCTTCTGGATACTGTCTCTCCTGGATGCTGTCTCTCCTGGATACTGTCTCTCCTGGATACTGTCTCTCCTGGATACTGTCTCTCCTGGATACTGTCTCTCCTGGATACTGTCTTCCTGGTACTGTCTCTTCTGGTACTGTCTCTCCTGGATACTGTCTCTCCTCGGATACTGTCTATCCTGGATACTGTCTATCCTGGATACTGTCTATCCTGGATACTGTCTCTCCTGGGTACTGTCTCTCCTGGATACTGTCTCTCCTGGATACTGTCTCTCCTGGATACTGTCTCTCCTGGATACTGTCTCTCTTGGATACTGTCTCTCCTGAATGCTGTCTCTCCTGGATACTGTCTCTCCTGGATACTGTCTCTCCTGGATACTGTTCTATCTGGATACTGTCTCTATCCTGGATCTGTCTCTCCTGGATACTGTCTTCCTGGATACTGTCTTCCTGGATACTGTCTCTCCTGGATACTGTCTCTCCTGGATACTGTCTATCCTGAATACTGTCTATCCTGGATACTGTCTCTCCTGGGTACTGTCTATCCTGGATACTGTCTCTCCTGGATACTGTCCTCTCCTGGATACTGTCCTTCTCCTGGATACTGTCTATCCTGGATACTGTCTCTCCTGGATACTGTCTCTCCTGGATACTGTCTCTCCTGGATACTGTCTCTCCTGGATACTGTCTATCCTGGATACTGTCTCTCCTGGGTACTGTCTCTCCTGGATACTGTCTATCCTGGATACTGTCTATCCTGGATACTGTCTATCCTGGATACTGTTTCTCCTGGATACTGTCTCTCCTGGGTACTGTCTCTCCTGGATACTGTCTATCCTGGATACTGTCTATCCTGGATACTGTCTTCCTGGATACTGTCTTCTCTCTGGATACTGTCTCTCCTGGATACTGTCTCTCCTGGATACTGTCTCTCCTGGATACTGTCTATCCTGGATACTGTCTCTCCTGGATACTGTCTCTCCTGGATACTGTCTCTCCTGGATACTGTCTCTCCTGGATACTGTCTCTCCTGGATACTGTCTCTCCTGGATACTGTCTCTCCTGGATACTGTCTCTCTGGATCCTGTCTCTCCTGGATACTGTCTCTCCTGAGATACTGTCTCTCCTGGATTACTGTCTCTCCTGGATACTCTCTCTCCTGGATACTGTCTCTCCTGGATACTGTCTCTCCTGGATACTGCCTCTCCTGGATACTGTCTATCCTGGATACTGTCTATCCTGGATACTGTCTCTCCTGGATACTGTCTCTCCTGGATACTGTCTCTCCTGGATACTGCCTCTCCTGGATACTGTCTCTCCTGGATACTGTCTCTCCTGGATACTGTCTCTCCTGGATACTGTCTCTCCTGGATACTGTCTCTTCTGGATACTGTCTCTTCTGGATACTGTCTCTTCTGGATGCTGTCTTCCTGGATACTGTCTCTCCTGGATACTGTCTCTCCTGGATACTGTCTCTCCTGGATACTGTCTCTTCTGGATACTGTCTCTCCTGGGTACTGTCTCTTCTGGATACTGTCTCTCCTGGATACTGTCTCTCCTGGATACTGTCTCTTCTGGATACTGTCTCTCCTGGATGCTGTCTCTTCTGGATACTGTCTCTCCTGGATACTGTGTCTCCTGGATTCTGTCCCTTCTGGATACTGTCTCTTTTGGATGCTGTCTCTCTTGGATACTGTCTCTTCTGGATACTGTCTCTTCTGCATACTGTCTGTCCTGGATACTGTCTTTCCTGGATACTGTCTCTCCTGGATACTGTTTACACTTCTACACTTGTTCTAGCAGTGTTTCCGATGTCTTGAAGACTTCTACACATAACTTTGCTACAGATTTCGCCAACGAAGCCTTTGATGTTCCTCACAATAGATTGGGTCAAAATTTGCTGACCTTGCCCAGAGTCCAGCCTCGTCCCTCAGGAAGCGGAGTTTCTTGCAGGATTCATGTCACTAGTGATCAACACAGCACTTCACACTGAGTACTCAAACAATGCTTCGTTAGTAAGCAGATTTTCTTTTCTTTCCGGCAGTTGCTTTAGTGCTGCTGATCTTGTCAGAGAGAACAATGGTTGAACTGTTAGTTATATAGCAGGAGGCTTATGTAACTTCTTAGTAAGACATTTTACACTTTCCAGGGAAGAGAGAGTTTGTTGGCTATGACGATAAGGATTATTTCCTGGTTTCTGATGACACTGAGATCATTTCCAGTGACATAGAACTTCCAGATGTCAGCTGGACACAACATCAGATGATGGAACTTCTCTCACTGTGATCACAATGACAGCGATATCCACTGTTCGAGTTAGACTGGGTTGACAGGCCTCACTTGTGTCCATCATGCAGGTGTAGTGAAGTTCCTGTTACATTTCCTGGTGTTTTTTCTTTGCATGAGGTTAGACTCTCATTACTTTCCTTGGACGTCACTTCCTGGTTCCAGAGGTGTTGACCTTTTTCTATCATGCAGGAAGTGTTGCCTAAACTCTTGCTGGAGAGGAATTTAAAAAGTTCTCTCTTGCTGTTTGGATTCTGCAAGAAGTCCTGCCAGATCCTGGGGATTTTATACAGGTCAGCTATCTTCCAGAGAATGATTTTGTCTCTCTACTCTCTTGCTGACACCCAGGTAGAGCTCTCTACTTGTTCCAGGACGTGTTAAAGCTTTATTTACATATTGATTTAGGATCTGACAGCAGGGGGTGTCAGCAAAACAGACTTTTTCCCTAGTTTTACTGTTTTCCTGATAAATAGGGAAGGATGAACATGCTCATGTCTGTCTCTCTGTGCTACGTGGAAATGTACTGAACAGTACAGAGATGTCCACAGCCCTCGGCTATAGTGGCGCTGGAGATTTCAACAGCCTGTCTAATGGATAGACGTGTTGCTGTCTACTAGCACTGATCCTTTCCTGGAATTCTACTGTACTGACCACAGAGTCATCCAGGACAATGTGCGTGTCCAAGGTCAGTAAACCCACAGCATCGTCGAGAGAGGGGTTATCAAGGTCACTGATGCTCTCAACCACACTTAACCACACCACACACACACACCACACACACACACAACACACACACACACACACACAACACACAACACACACACACACACACACACACACACACACACACACACACACACACACACACACTCAGCTATTCTAAAAGTTTTCGTGAATGCACATTCTTAATTCGCGATGGCAATGAGATTATTCATTTTTTAAAGCTGAGTATTTCCTCTTAGACTCATCTTGTCATCTATTTCCTGATAGACAAGATGAATTATCAGAGAGTTTCAACTAATGAACCCTCTACCATGGCAGTGTTTTATTGATCTGGTCTGTTGGCATCGTTGAATACCACCTTTCAGTCTTTGAGACAAGCCAGTGGCCATTCCACACGATATACAAGCTGTGGACGACTCCTCTGTTTACACAAACACCCTCGTCTTAATACGTCTTCCTATACTTGGAATATATCTGAAGAAGGTTTCACGGGGTCAACGCCCCCGTGGTTAAATCTGTGACCAGTCCTCGCGGTGAGTCAGGGCTTCAAACAGCATCACGGACTACTTGGATGAAATATTTCAGCAACTCCGTAAGGAATTCTCTGTAGATTCCTTCCGAAGGTCTCGGTGAGATGACCAAAAGCTCCAGCTGTGGGTCATCATAAAACTTAGACCCGCGTCAGGATACACTTATTATGTTCCCAGCCAAACTTTACCTAACCTAACCTTCCGGAATCAGGTTGATATGCTTTTCACGTCATAAGTGTCCGGGGATCCAACTGGAAGAGTTCTGGTGTTCCAGGAATCTAGAACCATGGATCCTGTGACTTGACTGGCTCCACAGTGGAAGTCGTGTTCATAGTGAACACTGAGGATGGTATCGCAATAATAGTAGGACATTTGAGGTGCGTTTTGATAAATTAGACGTATGTGCAGAACTTGGGTATCTTTACTGAGGAAACTCTTCTCCAAGTAGTGGATTCTTCTGTCCTATTCAAAGAAGAATAGTGAAGATGAGAAGGAGTCTGAGATAATCAGTCCCTCATCGATCTTGAAAAGATTGATGGACTGACTACCTAAACTCTTTGTGATCTTCACCATTCTTCTTTCTACAGGACTGATAAAGCCACTGTGTGACGAAGCGTTATACCAATAAAGTTACCCAAGTATTGGACATGTGTCTAATTAATAAACTTGTTAGTCCTCTGAATCATTTTATCAAAGTTCCTTTTGTCTGGAAGCCTCCCTGCTGTCCTCAGTGTGGGGCTGCCAAGAGGACATGAGTGTCTAACCCAAGACCAAGGCAGTCAGTCATCTGGTGAGCATCTGACCTTTGTGAGGTGAGAGACAAGTTGAAGACTGAGACATATGTACAACAGTTGGGAACCCTTATACGGAGGAAGCAGGTGTAGCAGAGAAGGAAAGATGATGTGATCAGTCCTTCAGCCTTGGATAAATAGTGTTTTAGGTGGTCAGTCCCTCAGATACCCAGCTGTTGCATATGTGTCTGACTCATCAAGAAAGGACAAGTCTGCCATGGCAGATGAGGTGATTCAAGCTTGTTTAGTGCAGTGATCCAAGCACAGTCTTGCAAGTGATTCTCGTTGAGGATTCTGATCACAGTTTCATTATTTGGGTCTCCGAACACAACGTCTTGGTTCTCTCTTTTGTTACCAAGTGACTTTCTCAGTCCAATATAGATGCAGGAGTGAGAGGTGGTCAGTCCCTCTGCCATGATAGAAGGTAGTCAGCCCCTCAGCCTTGATAGTACCACTGCTACCACTAGAGCCACTAGGGCCAATACTACAAGAAGTACCACTACTACTACCACTACCACCACTAGTACCACTAGTACCACTGCTACCACTACCACTACTAGTACCACGACCACTAGTACCATTGATACCATTACCACCACTAGTACCACTACTACAACTACCACCACTAGTACTACTAGTACCACTACTACCATTACCTTCACTAGTACCACTGCTACCACTACCATAACTAGTACAGCTACTACCACTACCACCACTAGTACCACTAGTACCACTACTACCACTACCACCACCACCACCATCACTACCAACACTACCACCACCACCACTACCACCACCGCTACTACCACTACCACCACCACCACTACCACCACTACCACCACCACTACCACCACCCCTACTACCACCACTACTACCACTACCACCACCACCAACCATCATACCACCCCTACCACCACCACCACTACCACCACCAATACACAAAACCCCTACCACACCACCACCACTCTACCACCACATACTACCACCACCACCCCACCACCCACCACCACCCCCCACCCCCACCACCACCACCCCCCCACCACACCACCCCACCACCACCACCACCCCCACCTCCCCCACCACCCCCACCACCCCACCCCCACCACCACCCCCACCCCACCACCACCCCCCACCCCCAACCCACCATCCCCAAAAACCCCCCCCACCCCACACCACCACCACCACCACCAAAACCCAAACCCCAAAAACCCCCCACCCCCACCACCCCACCACCCCCACCCCACCAACCACCCCCTACCACCACCCCCCACCCCCAAACCCCCCAAACCAACCCCCCCCACCACCCCCACCCCCCACCACCACCCACCCCCACCACCAACCACCACCACCCCCACCACCACCACCCCCACCACCACCACCACCAACCACCACCACCACCACCCACCACCCCCACCCCCACCAACCACCACCACCACCACCCCACCACCCCCACCACCACCACCCACCACCACCCCCACCAACCACTACCACCACCCCACCCCACCACCACCCCCACCACCACCACCACCACCACCACCACCACCACCCACCACCACCACCCCCCAACACCACCCACCACACCACACACCACCACCCCACCCCACAACCACCCCCCAAAACCCACCCCCCCACCACCCCCACCCAACCACCACCAACCCCAACCCCCACACCACCCCCACAACCCCAAAAAACCACCATTACAACTAAAACCCCACCCACCACCCCCCCACCACCCACCCCCACTCCACCCCCACACACCACCACCCCCCAACCCCCACCACCCCACCCCCCACCACCCCCACCCCCAACCCCCAAACCCCAAACCACCAAACCCCCACCAACCACCAACCCCCACCAAAAATAAAACCCATAAAAAAAAAAAACCCCACCCCAAAAAACTAAAACCCCCACCCAAAAAAAAAACAAACAAACCAACCAACCAAAATAAAAAAACAAACCAAAAAAACCCTACAAAAACCCCCACCCAAAACCAAAAAAAACAATAACCCCCCCCAAAAATAACCAACCAACCCCCCCCCCAAAAAAAAAAAAATAAAAACCCCAAACCAAAACCCCCACCACCCCCCAACTACCCCACCACACCCCCCACCACCCAACCTTCAACACCCCAAATTATTAAAATTATTAATTATAATTTTAAAAATTTTAAAATAATTCCCCCTTTTTCTTTTAAAATTTAATTACCCCTCTTTTCCACCTTATACCACCTATACCTTTACTTTACTCCTCTTAACTTTCCTACTCCCCACCACCCCCCCAAAACTACAAACTAACACTAATACACTTTACTACAATACTTCCTTTCTACCAAAACCCTCTACATTTCTACTCCACTAATTACACTCAATTCCACTCCATACTATATATACAACTTCTATCTAACCCCCCATTTTTCACTCTCCCCATCTACACTTAACTACTACTACTCTACTTTTTCTAAACTTCACATTTTTCCCCAATATTTTTTACTACCACCAAAACAAAACTCCCACTACTACTCTTTTAAAAACCCCAAAATCAACTATATCCCTCTATTCCCTCTTACTCTACCATACTATTTACTTCCCTTCCACTACTTCTACTACTCCCCTTCCCTACCAACTACTCTCACTACATCTATAACTACTACACTACTAAAACTACTCACTACTACTACCACAAAACTATACTACTACTACTACCCTACTATACTACTACACCCCCTACTACTACTACTCCCCACCCCCTATAATACTACTCCACGACTACCACTATTTACTACTACTACCCAAATACACTACTACCACTACCCCTACTACATATACCCCACTATATACTTATACTACCACTATACTATCCCCTTTACTCCCACTCTCCCCTACTTACTACATATTACAAATACTTTTTTCTACCACAAATTTTTTACCCACTATACACACTACATCCCACTTATACTAAACAAAACCACACTATACTACCACACTACATACAAAAATTTTACCACCCTACTATTAAAAACCCTACTACCACTACTTACTACCCTATACTACCACTACTACTACTACTACCACTACTAAAATATTTACACTACACTACCCCCATAACTACCACTACTATTACTATCTACCACTACACACTATCACACTACTACACTATCCCATACAAAACTATACCACTACAATACTATCAACCCACTACTATACTACTACCACTATTTCAACTACTCCACTACTATATACACTACTAACTTCTACTACTCCCAAAACTACTAAACCCCCTACACACATACCACCACCACCACAACTACTACATTCACAACAACTACATAACCACACAACACAACCCAACTACTAAACCCCCCCCCCCCCCCCCCCCCCCCCCCCCCCCCCCCCCCCCCCCCCCCCCCCCCCCCCCCCCCCCCCCCCCCAAACTATACTCCCCTACTACTACTCCCACTACTAAATACTACCCCCACCTTTTACAAATACTTCTACCCCCCTACTATTTCTACTATACACTACCCCCCCTACTACTACCACTACTACTATACTACTACTACCCCACCTACTACAAACTACTACCAACTATTACTATTTACTACCCTTACTACCCCCCTACTACATACTCTACCACTACTACAACTACTATAATACAAACCACTATACTACTACTACTACTCCATACTACTACTACTACCAACATTACTACTACTACCACACTACCATACTTATATACTACCACTACTCCCACTACTTACTACTCCCAAAAATACCATACTACTAATATATTTAAAACCCCATCTAACTATCCCACAAACCCCTTCCCTATCCCCTATACCACTACTACTACACTACTACTCCCACTACTACACTATACTAAAACCACCACTATACCACTACTACTACAACTACTACCACTACCACTATTACTACAAATTACCACACTACTACTACTACCACTACTAACTACTATCCATTTCCCCTCCCACTACTACTATACCCCCCCTCTATACAAACCCTAACTACTCTACTACACCACTACTACTACTACCACTACTACCAAAATTACTCCCCCTTTAATATACCACTACTCCCTTAAAAATTTTTACTTTATTACCACTACTACACTATACCACTACTACTCCACTACTACTAATTACCCTTATATCCCCATACTACTTATATCCCACTACTCTACTACTACCAACTACTACAATACTCCCACTATATACTACACTACCACTACTACTACTACTACCACTACTACTATACTATACTACCACTACTACATTTCTATAACCCATACACTCTACCATACTATACACTACAACTCCCCTATACTACTACTATACTACTACTACTCCCCTACACATATACTACTACACCACTACTACTACTACTCCACTACTATAACTACTACTCCCACTACTATTTATACTACTACACTACCACTATACTACTACTACCACTACTACTACTATACCACCACTACTCACTACTCCCACTACTACTACTACCCACCAAATACTATACTACTACTCCCTTACTACTATACTATACTCCCACTACTATACTCCACACTATATTTTAACTCTAAAATATACTCTACTATACTACTATATATTTACTACTAATTTCCACTACTACTTACATCAGTTTGACAAAAAAGGGAATATTTTTTGGTTATTAAAAATTTTAGATATTTTTTTAATTAATAGAATTTGGGGAAAAAAATTTAATAATGCACTGGACAAAAAAAAATTTTTAAAATTTTTTTTCTTGGTAGAAAGTTTGTTGGGGGTTGTGTGAAGGACCCGTCTAGTTGGGCCAGCGGGCCTTCTCAGTTTTCCCTTTCTTATGATCACGCGTCGGGTGTTTCATTTTTTGTGGAATTGTAGTGAGGTGTTGGCTAGACCCTTTATATACCCCCTTTTTGTGCTTTACTTCATAGTCCTAGATAATGTGAGTAGTCGGGGAAAAAGCTTGGAATTTTTCTATTCTTTCTGTGGTTTTTTTTGCATATTCTGAAATCACCCGTTTACTGGATCTTATTTTTATAATTTTTATATATATAATTAAAATATATTATATTTTTATATATATATTATATAATATATATATATATATATATATATAAAAAATTTTTTATATATATAATTAAAAATATAATTTTAAAATATATTGTTCGTTTTTTTTTATTATTCAGTTATTTGTTCTCTTGGTTGTTCTTTTTCTGTTACTTCCTTTTTTCGTTATTCCGTTACTTCGTTATTCCGTTACTTCCGTTACTTGGGTTTCCGTTACTTTTGTTGCTTTGCTACTTCTTTTATTCTGTTACTTCCGTTTTTTCCGTTACTTCTGTTACTTCTGATATTCTTTTACTTCTGTTACTTCTTATATTTCTGTTATTCCGTTACTTCTGTTACTTTTGTTCTTTGTATTTCTGTTTCTTCTGGCATTTGGTACTTCTGTTCTTTCCCTTACTTTGTTTTTCGTTATTCTGATATTTCGTTTTTTTTCTGGCACTTCTGGTACTTTGTTTCTTCCGTTCCCTTTTGTTTTCTTTCCCTTACTTCTGATATTTCTGTTACTTCTGACTTCTGTTACTTCTGTTACTTCCGTTACTTTGTTACTTTGTTATTTGAATTTTTGTTACTTCTGGCCTTCTGTTACTTTGATATCTCTGTTACTTCCCCTTACTTTTGTTATTCTGCCATTTTTGATTTTGCTTTTCTGTTCTTCGTTACTTCCGTTACTTTTTGTTCTTCGTTATTCTGTTTCTTTCCCTTACTTCTGTTTTTCTGTTTCTTTGTTATTCTGTATTTTGTTATTCCGTTTTCTTTGTTACTTCCGTTACTTCGTTTCTTTTCCCTTATTCTGTTTTTGTTACTTCTGTTACTTTCTCTATTTCTGTTACTTCCCTTTCTTTTTGTTACTTGTTTCTTCTGTTACTTCTGTACAGTATTTTGTTACTTTTTACTTCTGTTATTCGTTACTTATTTACTTCTTTACTTCGTTTCTTCTGTTATTTCTGTATTTCTGTTACTTTGTTTTCGTTATTTTTGATATTTTTGCTTTTTTGTTACTTCCGTTACTTTGTTACTTCTGCTTTTTGTTTTCTTCTGTTATTCTGTTTTTATATTTTTGTTATTTCGTTACTTCTGTTTCTTTGAATTTTTTTATTTGTTACTTCTGTTATTCTGCTATTTTTTTACTTCTGTTTCTTCTGTTACTTCTGTTACTTCTGCTACTTCTGTTACTTCTGTTACTTCTGTTACTTCTGTTAATTCTGTTACTTCCGTTACTTCTGTTACTTCTGCTATTTCTGTTACTTCCGTTACTTCTGTTACTTCTGTTATTTCTGCTATTTCTGTTGCTTCTGTCACTTCTGGTATTTCTGTTACTTCTGTTACTTCTGTTACTTCTGCTACTTGTGCTTTTTCTGTTACTTCCGTTACTTCTGTTAGTTCTGTTACTTCTGTAGTATTTAAGGGCTAAGTCCTAGTTGTTGTGTGTCAGCAGAGAAGAAGGACTGACGAAGGCAGTGGAAGATCAGGTTATCAGTCCCACTGTAGAACAATACAGAACATTAATCTGTTCTTTGTTCACCTTGCTAGAAGGAAGGTTATATTCTTAGATATTACTTAGAAGCTGCTGAGGTTTTCTACTTAGGTTAGACCAGAATTCAAATTTTCGTTTTTCGTACCAAAATTCCATGACAGATTCCGGGAATTTAGATGCAGAGAGTTTTTTCAATTCTAAATATTTGTTTTAGTTATTGTTGTGATGTAATTTGTGGTTGTAATGGGTAAATTGGTTCACAATTGCGTAAAAAATGGAGAACCACTGCCGTAGGCCTACTGGTCCATAATAGGAAGGTAGTAACCTATCCTAACCTAAGCTAACCTAACCTAACCTAACTTAACCTAACCTAACTTAACCTAACCTAACCTAACCTAACCTAACCTAACCTAACCTAACCTAACCTAACCTAACCTAACTTAACCTAACCTAACCTAACCTAACCTAACCTAACCTAACCTAACCTAACCTAACCTAACCTAACCTAACCTAACTAAAACCTAACCTAACCTAACCTAACCTAACCTAACTAACCTAACCTAACCTAACTAACCTAAACCTAACCTAACCTAAACCTAACCTAATTTAACCTAACCTAACCTAACCTAACCTAACCTAACCTAACCAAACTAACCTACTACCTAACCTAACCTAACCTAACCTAACTAACTAATTTAACCTAACCTAACCTAACCTAACCTAACCTAATTAACCTAACCTAACCTAACCTAACCTAACCTAACCTAACCTAACCTAACCTAAACCTAACTTAACCTAACCTAACACTAACCTAACCTAACCTAACCTAACCTAACCTAACCTAACCTAACTATAACCTAACCTAACCTAACCTAACCTAACCTAACCTAACCTAACCTAATTTAACCTAACCTAACCTAACCTAACCTAACCTAATTTAACCTAACCTAACCTAAACCTAACCTAACCTAACCTAACCTAACCTAACCAACTAACCTAACCTAACCTAACTTAACCTAACCTAACCTAACCTAACATAACCTAACCTAACCTAGCCTAACCTAACCTAACCTAACCTAACCTAACTTAACCTAACCTAACCTAACCTAACCTAACCTAACTTAACCTAACCTAACCTAACCTAACCTAACCTAACCTAACTAACCTAACCTAACCTAACCTAACCTAACTAACCTAACCTAACCTAACTTAACCTAACCTAACCTAACCTAACCTAACCTAACCTAACCTAATTTAACCTAACCTAACCTAACCTAACCTAACCTAACCTAACCTAACCTAACCTAAACTAACTTAACCTAACCTAACAGTTGATATACAAGTTATACCAGAATCTTACGTACAACATTTACTGTCACAACTTATCACATGTTGTAAATGGCTGACTTGCTTCACTTGGCTTAAGAAACTGATAAATAAGTCACTTTTTACAGACATAAGCGACGCCGCCGTGTATGTATCGTGTCGCCAACGTGTACAAGTCATGTACTGCCAGACAATAAACTGAATCAAAGTCGTTTATCGCAGTATTTTTCTCCGCTGACCTTTCTTGGTCAAAAATTGTGACCTCTTGTTTCCTCTGTGACCTTTTTTTTTACCCTGGCAAGCTTTGCACTTGTCGATACTGGTAGTAGTGGTGGTAGTGGTAGTAGGGTATTTGAAGGTGGAGTATAGGGTAGTAGGTGGAGTATGGTGGTAGTGGGAGTAGTAGTGGGAGTAGTAGTATAGGGTGGTAGTGGGGGTAGTAGTGTAGTACTGGTGGTATATGGGGGTAGTAGTGGTGGGATAGGTAGTAGTAGTGTAGTGGGGGGTGGTGGTGGGATGGGGTATGAGTAAATTTGGGGGGGTGGTAGGGGGGGGTTAGAGGGGGGGTTTATGGTGGTAGTGGGGGGTATTATTTTGTTGGGTGGGAGTACTGGTAAAAGTACTTGGGAGTGGTAGAAGTGTGTGGGGTGTATTGTAAAAGGGGTTGGGGGGGGGGGGGGGGTGGGGAGGTAGGGGTGGTGTTGGGAATAGACTGGGTGTTGGGGGAGATGGGATGAAGGGGGTAGTACTGGTAATGGGATGGGGGTAGGGGGGTGTATGGAGTATGGTAGTAAAAAGGGGTAGTACGGAAATACTGGGGAGGGGGGTTATAGTTAGTATAAGGCAAAAACACACTCAGACCAAAAGCCAAAAGATGGGAGCATTACCAAAAAATCACCTCAACCCCCAAATTTTCCAAAACCCCAACCAGGTTTCCCCCCACCCCCCCCCCCCCCCCCCAATACCCCCCAACCCCCCCCCCAAAAACCCCCCAACCACCCTTAAAACTACACAGACTTTTCCCCAAAATACACTTAAAGACGTCATGCAAAACGACCGTCGTAGATTAACATCTATCACAGTGTTTGATGTTAGGGGGTGTTGTAAGGTGTTGAGGGAGGTTGGGTTTGCAAAACTGAAGGTTTTGTAACAGGGGGGGGAATGTTACTGTCGTTATGCTGTTTGTAAGTTTGTTTCAGTGTTTTCTACAGTTTGCTACAGTGTTTTACAGTAACACGTTTTGGCTACAGTCACTACAAGTTGCTACAGTCCTACAGTGTTGTACAGTCACTACAGGTGGCTCAGTCCTACAATGTTTCACAGCAACAATGTTTCTACGTCATACTGTGGCTACGCATACAGTTGCTACAGTCCTACAGTGTTGCAAGTCACTCCAAGTGTGGCACAGTCACTACAATGTTGCACAGTCACTACAGGTTTCTTCAGTCACTACAGTGTTGCTACGTCACTACAGTGTTTCTACAGTCACTACAGGGGGTACGTCACTACATGTTGCTACAGTCACTACAAGTTTCTACAGCACTACAGTTTGCCGTCACACAATGTTGTACATACTACATTGTGCTACGTCACTACAGTGCTGCTACAGTCACTACGTGTTGCTCAGTCACTACAGTGCTGCTTTCAGTCACTACAAATGTTGTACAGTCACTACAGTGTTGCCAGCACTACAGTTTGTAAGTCACTACGTGTTTTTACGTCACTACAGTTTTTCTACAGTCACTACAATGTTGCAACGTCACTACTGTTGCTACAGTCCTACAGTGCTGCTACACACTACAGTGTTGACAGTCCACAGGCTGCTACAGCCCTCAAAGTTGTACAGGGGGGCATAAGTGTTGTACAGTCATACGTGTTTTCAAGTCATACAGTGTGGGTACGTCACTACAATTTGCTCAGTCACTCAGTGCTGTACAGTCACTACAGTGCTCTACAGTCATACAGTGTGTACAGCACTCAATGTTGTCAGTCATACAGTTTTGCTACAGCCCAGTGCGCTAAGTACTCATGTTGAAAAGTCACACGTGCTGCTAAGTCACTACAAAGTTGCTACAGTCACTACGTGTTGCCAGTCCTACAGTTGGGGACAGTCCACAAGGGTGCTAATCCTCAGTGTTGCTACGTCACTACAGTGTGCTACAGTCATACATGTTGCTAGTTTTCTACAAAAGTTGCACTCACTCGTGTTTCTACAGTCACTCAGTGGGGTACGTCATACAGGTTGCTACAGTTCTAATGTTGTACAGTCACTACGTTTGCTCAGTCACTACGTGTTTCTACAGCAACAGTGTTGGGGTAACACTACAATGTTGCTAAACCGTCATAAGTGTTTGCACAAATCACTAAAAGTGTGCTACAGTTTCTACAATGTTTACAGCATACAATGTTGCTACGCACACAAAAGTTGCTACAGTCCTACAGGTTGTAAAAGTCATACAAAGTTGCTACACCAAATTGTTGCTAAGGGGGGGTTTG
This sequence comes from Cherax quadricarinatus, assembly GCF_026875155.1. NCBI lineage: Eukaryota > Metazoa > Arthropoda > Malacostraca > Decapoda > Parastacidae > Cherax > Cherax quadricarinatus. The sequence goes on from NC_069464.1 coordinate 2,964,548, forward strand.
GGGGAAAAAGGGGTATACAGTGTTGCACAGTCACTAAATGTTTTGGTACAGTCACTACAGTGTGCAAGGGCACTACATGTGGGGTCAGTCATACAATGTTTCTAAATCACCATGTGCTAAGTCATAAAAGGGGCTACTCACTACAATTTTGTACCCTCTACAATTCAACAGTCCCTACAATGTTTTACGTCAAACATGTGCTAAAAGTCATACAATGTTTGCCCAAGGGGCCATACAAGTTGTACAGTCACTACAATTTCTACAGTACTACAATGTTGCTCAGCACGGGGGTACAAGGTGCTACGTATACATGGTGCACAGTCCACAATGTTGTACGTCACTCAAGTTCTACATCACACAGTGTTCCGAACAAATTTTCCCACTACATTTTTGCTACAGTCATCAGTGGTGTTTGTTGTTTTGTGCTGACAGGGGTCACCGGGGGGACAGTTCCCCCGGGGGGTACGTCACTACAAGTTGCCTACACAAGTTCCTCCCAAGTGTTGCTACAGTCACTACAATGTTGCTACAGTCACTCATGTTCTACAGTCATCAGTTTCCCACAGTATACAATGTTGCTACAATAACTAAGTGCTGCTACAGTCCCTACAAATGTTGCTACAGTCACTACGTGCTGCTCAGAATGTTCAACTACAAAAGTTTCTCATACTACAATGTTGTACAGTCCCCTACATGTTGCACAGTCATCAGTGTTTTCAAAAGCACTACATGTGTTTAAAAATACACAAGGCTACAGTCCTACATTTTTCTACAGTCACTACAGGGTTTTTAAACTACAGTGCTGTACAGTCACTACAATGTTGCACAGTTTTACAGTCTTACGTCAACAGTGCTGCTCAGCATACAAAGTTTTACAGTACTACAATGTTGCTTTCAGTCACATGTGTCAGTCACTACAGGTGTTTTTCTCAGATACAGTTTTTTGGTCAGGTTTCTACAGTTTGCACAGTCACTACAGTTTGCCTCAGCACTACAGTCGCTACATCACACAGTCTTTCTACATCACTACATTGCTACAGTTTTTTAATTTGCTACAGTCACTACAGTCCGCTACATCACTACAGTTTTCACATCATTTTCAATTTGTACAGTCCTCAGTCTGCACCCCAAGTCCCTACAGTCTGTTTTGCTACCGTACACAGCTTGTAAGTACACAAATTTTTAATACAGTCTTGCTCATCCTAAGTTTGCACAGTCACTACAGTCTTGCTAAGTCACTACAATTTTGCTACAGTCACTACAGTCTTCTCGCATACAGTCTTGTACAGTCAATACGTTTGTTTTAGTCACTACAGTCTTTCACAGTCATAAATTTTCTACATCCAAAAGTCTTGCTACGTCACTCAACTTTCACAGACTCAATCTTTGCTACGTCACTACGTCTTTGCTACAGTCATACAGTCTTGCTACATCATACAGCTTTCTCGCCTACAGTCTGCTACATCACACAGTGTTGCTACAGATAAAAATTTCTACAGTACTACAGTTTTACAGTACTACAGTTTCAAAAAGTTTTACGCCCTACAGTCTTTTTTACAGTCACACGTCTTGCTACAGTCATACACTTGCACAGTCACTACAGCTTGCAAAAGTCATAAATCTTCTACAGTAAACATCTTGTACAGTCATACATTTTGCTACAGTCACCTACGTCTTTCTAAGTCAAACAGTTTTGCTACAGTCACTACAGGCGCACAGTCATACAGCAGTGTTGCTACATTACTACAAATTTCTACGTAGCTACGCATTGTTACAGTCACAGTGGGTTTCTTCGTTTTCACGTTCACACAGTTTGCTACAGTATACTTTTGCACAGTCAAAATTTGCCACAGTCAAAACAGTCTTGCAACCCGTCACTACTTTGTACAGTAATACAGTTTGCTACAGTCACTAAAGTCTTGCTACATCAACAGCTTGTACGTCATCGTCTTGCTAAAATCACTACAGTTTTCTTCCCCCCACAGTTCTTCAAGCATGTTTGCTCAGTACTACATTTGCTACAGTTAAGGCCCTACAACAAGGTTTTTTTCAGTTTTTTGGGTACAGTTTGTTTTTTACAGTCCTTTTGAAACTACCGTACCCTAAAGTTTGCTACAGCCTACCCTCTTCTAAGTCACACATTCTTGCAAAAGTATACAGTCTTGACAGTCACTACAGTCTTGCTACATCACAAACTTGTACAGTAACATTTGTCATACACAGTCTGTACAGTCACTACAGTCTTTAACAGCACTACAGTCTTTCTACCACCAGTCTTGCTCGTCATAAAGTTTTTCCAGTCACTACAGGGCTTGCTACAGTCATACAGCTTGCACCCTCACACAGTTGCTACATCCCCCTACAGTCTTTCTACAGTCACTACAGCTTCACATCACTACAAGTCTTTCTACAGTCACTACAATCTGCTACAGTATAATCTTGTACCCTACATTTAAAAAGTTCCCCTTTTCTACGTCCTAATCTTTTCCCACAGTAACTAAAAAGTCTTGCAAAAAGTCATACAGTCTTGCTACAGATACAGTCTTTCTACAGTCACTACATCTTTGCTACAGTTTGACTACAGTTCCTTTTTAAAGTTTTTACGTCGCTACAGTCCTACAGTTTTTCAGTCACTACAAAACTTACGTCCTACAGTCTTGCTACAGTCATACAGCCCCGCAACAGTCACAAGTCTTGCTACAGACTCAGTCTTTACAGTCACACGTCTTTACAGTAACAGTCTTGCTACAGTAAAACAGCCTTTTCTAAGTCACACATCTTTCTAAAATCCTACAGTCTGCAAAAGTCACTACAGTCTTCTACATCACTCAGTCTTGTACAGCCCCCTACATTTGCTACTCATACAGTTTGACGAAAACCTTTTATCAAAGCTTTTACAGTCATACAGTCTGACAGTCAACAGTCTTGCTACAGACTACAGTCTTGCTACAGTCACTACAGTCTTGCACCGTCCCCAACTAAAAAGTGCTGCCCTACATCCTACGTTTTAGTTTGCTACAGTTCCCACAGTTTGCTACAGCATTTTTAAAGCTACGTTGGTACACAGTCTTGCTACAGCCCCTCAGCTTTTAAAAGGTCCTCGTCTTGCACCCACTACAGTCTTTCACAGTCTACAGTTGCACATCCTACATTTTATCCCCAAAACTCTCAGTCCACTCTTTTCTACAGTCACTACAGTCTTGTAAAATTTTAATTTTAAAAAGTCATCGCTTGCTCAGTCATGCAGTCTTGCATAGTCACACAGTTGGGAAAGTCACTACATTTGCCCGTCACTACATCTTGTACAGCACTACAGTTTGCTACGCCCCTCATTTTCTACAGATACGTCTTGCTAAAAGTCACTACGTCTTTTTTTAAAGGGGAAAAAATTCACTTGCACGTAATACAGTCTTTTACATCCTACAGGCGCTACAGGACACAGTCTTGCTAACTCACTTTCAATCAAAGTCTTGTACGTCATCATTGCTACAGTCACAACAGTCTGTACGCAACATCTTTTTTACATCACTACAGTCTTGCACCGAATACAGTCTTGCAAAATCCTACAATTTTCTACCGTCATTAAATCTTTTCTACGCACTACGTCTGCTACAGCCCCTCAGTCTTTCCGTCACTACAGTCTTGCTACGAAAAACCAGTCCTGCTACAGCACTACGTCTTTTCCGTCACTACAGTTTTCTACGTCACTACAGTCTTGCAAAAGTCACTACAGTCTTGCTACCGCACTACGCTTGCTACCGTAACTACAGTTTGTACAGTATACAGTTTGTAAGTCACCAGTCTTGCTAAGTCACTACAGTCTTGCACAGCCCACAGTCTTTTCTGCACTTCCCTTTTTAACACACTTCAGTTTGCTACAGCACTACATCTTGCTACGTCATTCACTTTCTAAGTCACTACAGTCTTGACGCACTACGCTTGTCCGTACTACAGCTTGCTACGTCACTACAGTCTGCTACAGTCCTACAGTCTTGCAATCACACAGCTTTCTACATCACTACAGTCTTTCCCCACAGCACTCAGTTTGCAAAGTCACACTCCTTGTACCTCACTACAGTCTTCTACCGTCCTACATCTTGCACAGCACCAGGCTGCACAGTCATACAGTTTTCTACCGCATAAAAAATCTTGACAGCACTACGTTTGCTCAGTTTTACTACGTCTTGCACAGTCACACATTTTGCTACAGTCACTCAGTCTTGCTACACACTACGGTCTTGTACGTCACTACAGTCTTGCAAAAGTCATCAGTCTTGCAAACCTCACTACAGTTTGCTACGTCATACAGTCTTTCTCGTAATACCGTCTTGCTACAGTCACTACTTTTTCCGCCCAAAAAGGACTTTAAAAATTTTCTTTTGGGTAATTTTCCCAATTTCCCCCCAAAATAATTTCCTTGGCTTTAAAAAAAACCGCTGGTAAAGTTTAACCCCCAAATCCCCGGTACAGTCAATAACAAATTTTTTTGCTACCCCCTTCACAACAAGGGGGTCCCCCCAAAGACAAGGGGGTTTTACAGTCTTTTCCCCGCTCCCCCCAGTCTTCACAAGGGCACCCCCCCGTCTTGCACAGGGGGCCCCAAGTTGCACAGGGGCTCCCCCCCGTCTGCAAGGGCATACGTCGCAAGGTCACCCCCCCGCTGCACGGGGCATCCCACAAGACAAGGGGTCCCCGCCCACAAGGGGCATCCCCCCGTTAACACAGGGTCCCCACGTCAAAACAAATCACACAGTCTTAGACACAGGGATCTCCCACTCTGCACAAGTCACCCCCAGTCGCAAGGGGACCCACGTCTTGTACAGGTACCCCCCCCGTCGCACAGGGGCTTAAAGTTGCACGGGGTTTTACACAGTCTTCCTAGGGCACCCACGTCTGCACAGGGGCACCCACGTTGCACCGGGGCCCCACAAACTGCCCAAGGGACCACAGCTGTACAGAGGACCCACAGTCTGAAAAAGGGGGCACCACATTTGAAAAAAGGGCAACAGAAAAAGGAAAACCCCAAATTGAAAGGTAAGTCAAAACGGGGGTAATCTTGCAAAAAGGACCCACGGAAATTCCCCAAATTGGCAGGGTTTAGTTAGAACAGGGGGAACGTTAAAAAGGGGCTTCCCGAAACAGGCTCCACACGACATAACCCCCGTCTCAAAAGGTCATTTCCCCCTCTGCACGGGTTCTCCCCCATCAATGAGGTCACCCCCAGTTAACAAGGGTCTCCCACATCAGAAAACAAAGGGGCCCCCCTCTCAAAGGGTCATTCCCCCAATCCCGACACATCCTCCCCATTTAACAAAAGGTCAACAGTCAAAAAGGTCTCCCCAACAGTCTGTAAGAGGTCTCCCCATCAAAAAAGGGGCCCCTACAGTCTTAAAAACTTGCCTCCCAACCTAACACTTTTTCATTTGCCCACAAACTGACAAAAATATCCCCCACAATTTTGGAAACCCCAAGGATAAAAAGGGGCGGAAAGGTCATCCCCCTTTAAACCGGCCCACACAGGGCTTGGAAGGTTTCATCGCCCCACATCTAATACAGGGGGGTCATTTTTCCCCACAATCTGGGCCCCAACAGGGGTGTCAAAGTTAAAACACCCCCGGGTCATCCCCGTCCAAACAAAGGACCACTTTGACACGGGGGTTCCCCTTTCCCCACAATCTGGGCACACGGCATGGTCCCCCCAACCGCCCCCCAAAAAAGGGCCATACAGGGCGGATGGGTCATCCCCCCAAACAGGGGCCCCCAGACAGGCGGGGCATCCCCAAACCAAGGACCACTTTTGACATGGGGATTTACCCCCCTCTAAACACGGGACCCCCGTCTGGCGAGGTCATCCCCCTTTAAACATGGACCACTTGACACGGGGCCCCCCGTCCCAAAAGGGCAATCAGGTCTTGGGGGCAGTCCCCAACTCTGGGAGGAAGGGGGGGTACCCCCCTTAAAAAAGGGTATACTTGCCAGGGGGTTCCCCAACTAGACCCCAAAGGGTTCATCCCCTCCAACACGGGACCACGTCAGGTTTGGGGGTCCCCTTTCCCACAACTAGGGCACAGGGGTTTCACTCTGTTTTCAAATCTCCACTTAGAAAAGGGGTTTATCCCCTCTAAAACACGGACCACTTTAAGACAGGTCTCAATCTAACCGTCTCCCAACAGTCCCTAGAAAAAAGGGGGGGGCACTCCCCACCATATACCCCGGGAAGGTCAAATTTTCCCCCCTTTACAATGAACAACACAGCCCCACCTCCACAAAGGGGCATAACATGGCGGGGGTTTACTCCCCGTCACAAAAGCCCACACATTTTTGGATTTTCCCCCAAAAATACAACCCCTTTTTATTCCCCTTTTCCCCCAACAGGGTAGCATGGTTTGGAGGGCCCTTTCCCGCCTCTCACAAAACTGGGCCCTATACATGGGCTTTTTAGGGGGACTCCTGCCTCTAAAAAATACTGGACCACTAGACTGGTCTTGGGTGGGTCCTTCTGCCTCTCACAACACTGGACCACTTGACAGGTCTTGGTGGTCACTCCTGGGCCTCCACAACTAGGGCCCATGACATGGCTTGGATGGTCATTTTTGCCCCCACAACTACTGGACCACTTGACTGCTTGATGGGTCACTTTCCTCCCTCAACTACTGGAAACCCCTATGACTGGCTTGGAAAAGGTCAATTCTTTTAAACATGGACCCCTTGACAGGTCTTTGGTGGTCACTCCCGCCTCTCACAACTACTGGGCACTTGACAATGGTCTTGGGGGGCCTTCCTCTCAAACTATGGACACTTGACAAAGGGTTTTGGTTGGTCACTCTGCCTCTCACAACTCTGGACCCCTTGCATTTGGGGTTGGGTGGTCACTCCCCGCCCCCTTTACAACTACTGGGCCCTTGACATGGTCTTGGTGGTCACTCCCGCCTCTCAACAATACTGGACCCTAATACATGGTCTTGGTGGTCATCCTCCTCCACAACTACTGGACCACTTGAATGGTTTGGATGGTCCATTGCCTTTCCCAAATACTTGGGGCCATTCATGGTTTGGATGGTCCCTCCCGCCCTACAATACGACCACTTGACATGGTCTTGGATGGCCTCCTGGGCCCTTTTACAATACGGACCCCCAATACAGCTTGGAGGCACCCTGCCTCCACAACTATGGACCTAGCATGGTCTTGGATGTCATTCCTGCCTCTCCAACACTGACCCCTTTAAAATGGGTTGGATGGGCATCTCGCTTACAATATGGACCCCTTTGACATGGTTTGGATGGTAAACCCCGCCCTTCAAACTACTGAAACTTACTGGCTTTTGGTATTTGGCCCCAAACTACTGGAACAGAATGGCGATGGACTTTTTCCCAAAATGGACCCCAAAAGGGTTTTTTCCCTTTTACCCCGCCTTAAAAATCTGACACTAATACTGGTTTAGGTCATTCTTCCTTTCCACAGGACATATGCGTTTAAAGGCATCCTGCCTTTCACAAAATTTTTCCAATGTGCATTTTTTTAAAAAGGTTCCTCCTGCCCACAAGGAAAACCGGGAAAGGGGCCTTTGGGAACCCGCCTGTTCACAACTACCCGCCTGACAAGGCGTACTCCTGCTGCACAATACGTACCCTGGAAAAATGGTCTTGGGTTTGGTCATTCCCCGCCTTTCCCCAATACGACCCTGGGGACAAGGGGGACATTCCTGCCTTTCCCCAATACGAACCTGCCCTGTTTGGAGTACTTGCCTTTTCCCCCAAAATACTACCCTCCCTTTTGGGTTCCCAAAAGGAAGACCATCCGTTTCACAATACGACCCCTATGACAGGTCGACCCCCTGTTTTCCCCAATACAGATATTTCCACCAATCTGCTTATTATTCCCCAAAAAAACGGGAAAAACTAGACTTTTTCTTTTTGGATTTTTAAAAAAATTCGGCTCCACCCAAACCCAAAAAACCCCGTTTAATTCAAAGGATTCCGTTTCCCAAAATACGGACAATTGTTCTGTTTGGTAAATCTCCTTCCCCCCCTAAATTTAAATTCGGGATACTTTAAAACCAAATGGCCAGTAATTCTTGGATTTTGGGCACCCCCCCCCTTCTCCAAAGGGGAAAAAATTAATGGGCATGGTTTTGGGGTTTTCCCCCCCCCCCCAAAAAATTTAAAAGCTTGGGGGTAAATCGCCCCTTCACAAAAAAGGAATTAGAAGCGGAAAATTTTACTCCTTCTCACAAATTAATTTTTAAAATAAAATTTTTTTTGGGTGATTCCTTCAAAACAACTGAACCAAAGCATGGTCCCTTGGGAGGCCTTCCGGGTTTTTCCACAACAAACTGATAAGCAGGTGTTGGGTGGGGGGGATTTGTCTAAACAACCGAAGGTTTGTGCCCCGCCATAAAAATTCCTGGGAAGGTTCTTCCCTTTTCCTTAAACCCCCGGGAAAAAAAGACCCTTCTTAACCTCCCGAAAACCCCTGGCCCTTTTTCAAGGGATTCAAAAACCCCGGGTCCAAACCCTTTGGGGGTTTTATCAAGGTACAGTACTCACTCCCAGTGTTCCACAAGGTACAGTACTCACTCCCAGTGTTCCACAAGGTACAGTACTCACTTCCATCCTAAATCTCAGCCTTATAACTAACATAGACAGAGACGTAAACCATAGAGCTATGTCTTCTTTTGCTGACGATACTTGAACTTACATAACAGTGTCATCCACCAAACACCACAGACAGTGTAAATCTCCAAGGGGATATAAACCAAGTCTTCCAGTGGACCACTGACAACAATATAATGTTCAGTGAGGATAAATTCCAGTTACTACGTGATGGGAAGCGTGTGGAAATAAATGCTAGAGCTGAGTATACTACAAACTCTAACCGAACAATAGAGCGAAAAAGTAATGTGAAAGACTTAGGAGTGATAATGTCAGAGGATCTCACCTTCAAGGATCACAACAATGTCATTATCACAACTGTGAGGAAAATGATAGGATGGATAATGAGAACCTTCAAAACAAGGGATGCCAAGCCAGTGATGATCCTCTTTAAGTCACTTGTTCTCTCTAGGCTGGAATATTAATGTACACTAACAGCAACTTTCATGGCAGGTGAAATTGTAGACCTGGAGAATGTACAGAGAACTTTCACTGCATGTATTAGTACAGTCAAGCACCTTAATTACTGGGAATGATTGTTTGTTCCTTTGACCTGTACTCCCTGGAATGCAGGCGAGAGACACACATCATAATTCATACCTGGAAAATCCTAGAGTGACTGGTCCCAATTCTGCACAGAGGAATCATTCCAAACGAAAGCAAAAGATTCTGCAGGCTGTGCAACATCCAACCATTGCAAAGCAGAAGTGCATTGAGTATACTAAGAGACAATACAATAAGTGTCAGGAGCCCAAGACAGTTCAGCTGCCCCCCAGCATACATAAGGGGGATTACCAATAGACCCCCGGCTGTCTTCAAGACCACTTAGCTGTCTTCAAGACCCCTGGGCTATCTTCAAGACCCCTGGCTGTCTTCAAGACCACTGGCTGTATTCAAGATCCCTGGCTGTCTTCAAGACCCCTGGCTGTCTTCAAGACCCTTGGCTATCTTCAAGACCCCTGGTTGTCTCCAAGACCCTTGGCTGTATTCAAGACCCCTGGGCTATCTTCAAGACCCCTGGCTGTCTTCAAGACCCCTGGCTGTATTCAAGATCCCTGGCTGTCTTCAAGACCCCTGGCTGTCTTCAAGACCCTTGGCTGTCTTCAAGACCCCTGGTTGTCTCCAAGACCCTTGGCTGTATTCAAGACCCCTGGCTGTCTTCAAGACCCTTGGCTGTCTTCAAGACCCCTGGCTGTCTTCAAGACCCCTGGCTGTATTCAAGATCCCTGGCTGTCTTCAAGACCCCTGGCTGTCTTCAAGACCCCTTGCTGTCTTCAAGACCCCTGGCTGTCTTCAAGACCCTTGGCTGTATTCAAGATCCCTGTCTGTCTTCAAAACCCCTGGCTGTCTTCAAGACCCCTTGCTGTCTTCAAGACCCCTGGCTGTCTTCAAGACCTTTGGCTGTATTCAAGACCCCTGGCTGTCTTCAAGACCCCTGGCTGTATTCAAGATCCCTGGCTGTCTTCAAGACCCCTGGCTGTCTTCAAGACCCCTTGCTGTCTTCAAGACCCCTGGCTGTCTTCAAGACCCCTGGCTATCTTCAAGACATCTGGCTGTCTTTAAGACCCCTGGCTGTCTTCTAAACCCATGGCTGTCTTCAAGACCCCTGGCTGTCTTCAAGAGGGAGTTGGACAGGCACCTAAAGTCAGTACCTGACCAGTCGGGCTGTGGTTCCTACGTTGCTTTACTTGAGGTCAACAGCAACAACCTGGCTGATCATGTACTGAACCACCACGAGGCTTGGTCACGGACAGGGCCGCGGGGGCGTTGACCCCCGAAACAATTTTCTGTTCCTCCTCTTCCTTCTGCTTTCTTCTTGTACATCAACATTCACGTCAGTGTTACAGTGTAATTCCATCTAGCAGGTGGGTACCACTGGCAGTTCACTGCACAGTGGAAGGAAGTGGGTAGTTAAACACTATTAGAAGGCAGCAGCAAGGCTGCCCACCTCTCTGTTGTGCTGTGTAGGTCTGGCAGGTCCAGGCAGGATGCAGGTCAAGACCAGAGTTGAGTCACCTTGAAGGTCGAGGCAGAGTGCAGGTCAAGACCAGAGTTGAGTCACCTTGCAGGTCGAGGAAGGGTGTAGGTCGACACCAGAGGTGAGTCACCTTGCAGGTCGATGCAGGGTGCAGGTCGAGACCAGAGTTGAGTCACCTTGCAGGTCGAGGCAGAGTGCAGGTCAAGACCAGAGTTGAGTCACCTTGCAGGTCGAGGCAGGGTGCAGGTCAAGACCAGAGATGAATCATAACGAAGACTCAAAATTTGATTAATATTTCAAGAATTTTTGATGTAACGCTAACACAACTGGACTTCGAGAAAGCCACTGACAACATGACATGCACTCTGCCAATGGTACAGAGTCATGGAACTCTGTGGTCATCAAGAAACGCCTTTGTGCATCTTGAATACTCTGCGAAGAGGGAGCAGAGACACAGAGGTCATCCAACAGCACAAACACAGGAGTCATCCCAAGGTCTAGACACAGGTGTCATCCCAAGGTCTAGACACAGGTGTCATCCCAAGGTCTAGACACAGGTGTCATCCCAAGGTCTAAACACAGAGGTCATCCCACAATCTAGACACAGGGGTCATCCAACAGTCTAGACACAGGGGTCATCCCACAGTCTAGACACAGAGGTCATCCCACAGCACAAACACAGGAGTCATCCCAAGGTCTAGACACAGAGGTCATCCCACAATCTAGACACAGGGGTCGTCCCACAGTCTAGACACAGGGGTCGTCCCACAGTCTAGACACAGGGGTCATCCCACAGTCTAGACACAGAGGTCATCCCACAGCACAAACACAGGAGTCATCCCAAGGTCTAGACACAGAGGTCATCCCACAATCTAGACACAGGGGTCGTCCCACAGTCTAGACACAGGGGTCGTCCCACAGTCTAGACACAGGGGTCATCCCACAGTCTAGACACGGAGGTCATCCCACAGCACAAACACAGGAGTCATCCCAAGGTCTAGACACAGAGGTCATCCCACAATCTAGACACAGGGGTCATCCAACAGTCTAGACACAGGGGTCATCCCAAAGTCTAGACACAGAGGTCATCCCACTCTAGACACAGAGGTCATCCCACAGTCTAGACACAGGGGTCATCCCACTGTCTAGATACATAGGTCATCCCACAGTCTAGACAAAGAGGTCATCCCACAGTCTAGACACAGGGGTCATCCCACTGTCTAGATACAGAGGTCATCCCACAGTCTAGACACAGGGGTCGTCCCACAGTCTAGATACAGAGGTCATCCCACAGTCTAGACACAGGGGTCATCCCAAAGTCTAGACACAGAGGTCATCCCAGTCTAGACACAGAGGTAATCCCACAGTCTAGACACAGGGGTCATCCCACAGTCTAGACACAGTGGTCATCCCACAGTCTAGACAAAGAGGTCATCCCACAGTCTAGACACAGGGGTCATCCCACAGTCTAGATACAGAGGTCATCCCACAGTCTAGACACAGTGATCATCCCACAGTCTAGACAAAGAGGTCATCCCACAGTCTAGACACAGAGGTCATCCCACAGTCTAGATACAGAGTCATCCCACAAGTCTAGACACAGAGGTCATCCCACAGTCTAGACACAGGGGTCATCCCACAGTCTAGATACAGAGGTCATCCCACAGTCTAGACAAAGAGGTTATCTCACAGTCTAGACACAGGGGTCATCCCACAGTCTAGACACAGGGGTCATCCCACAGTCTAGATACAGAGGTCATCCCACAGTCTAGACACAGAGGTCATCCCACAGTCTAGATACAGAGGTCATCCCACAGTCTAGATACAGAGGTCATCCCACAGTCTAGATACAGAGGTCATCCCACAGTCTAGATACAGAGGTCATCCCACAGTCTAGACACAGGGGTCATCCCACAGTCTAGACACAGGGGTCATCCCACAGTCTAGACACAGGGGTCATCCCACAGTCTAGACACAGGGGTCATCCCACAGTCTAGATACAGAGGTCATCAAACAGTCTAGATACAGAGGTCATCCCACAGTCTAGATACAGAGGTCATCCCACAGTCTAGATACAGAGGTCATCCCACAGTCTAGATACAGAGGTCATCCCACAGTCTAGACACAGGGGTCATCCCACAGTCTAGACACAGGGGTCATCCCACAGTCTAGACACAGGGGTCATCCCACAGTCTAGATACAGAGGTCATCCCACAGTCTAGATACAGTGGTCATCCCACAGTCTAGACACAGGGGTCATCCCACAGTCTAGACAAAGAGGTCATCCCACAGTCTAGATACAGAGGTCATCCCACAGTCTAGACACAGGGTCATCCCACCAGTCTAGATACAGAGGTCATCCCACAGTCTAGATACAGAGGTCATCCCACAGTCTAGACACAGGGGTCATCCCACAGTCTAGACACAGGGGTCATCCCACAGTCTAGACACAGGGGTCATCCCACAGTCTAGACACAGGGGTCATCCCACAGTCTAGATACAGAGGTCATCAAACAGTCTAGACACAGGGGTCATCCCACAGTCTAGACACAGGGGTCATCACACAGTCTAGACACAGGGGTCATCACACAGTCTAGATACAGAGGTCATCCCACAGTGTAGACAAAGAGGTCATCCCACAGTCTAGACACAGGGGTCATCCCACAGTCTAGATACAGAGGTCATCCCACAGTCTAGATACAGAGGTCATCCCACAGTCTAGATACAGAGGTCATCCCACAGTCTAGACAAAGAGGTCATCCCACAGTCTAGACACAGGGGTCATCCCACAGTCTAGATACAGAGGTCATCCCACAGTCTAGATACAGAGGTCATCCCACAGTCTAGATACAGAGGAGTCATCCCACAGTCTAGACACAGGGGTCATCCCACAGTCTAGACACAGGGGTCATCCCACAGTCTAGACACAGGGGTCATCCCACAGTCTAGACACAGGGGTCATCCCACAGTCTAGATACAGAGGTCATCAAACAGTCTAGATACAGAGGTCATCCCACAGTCTAGATACAGAGGTCATCCCACAGTCTAGATACAGAGGTCATCCCACAGTCTAGATACAGAGGTCATCCCACAGTCTAGACACAGGGGTCATCCCACAGTCTAGACACAGGGGTCATCCCACAGTCTAGACACAGGGGTCATCCCACAGTCTAGGTACAGAGGTCATCCCACAGTCTAGATACAGGGGTCATCCCAGAGTCTAGATACAGAGGTCATCCCAAAGTCTAGACAAAGAGGTCATCCCACAGTCTAGATACAGGGGTCATCCCACAGTCTAGATACAGAGGTCATCCCACAATCTAGACACAGGGGTCATCCCACAGTCTAGACACAGGGGTCATCCCAAAGTCTAGATACAGAGGTCATCCCACAGTCTAGATACAGAGGTCATCCCACAGTCTAGACAAAGAGGTCATCCCACAGTCTAGATACAGGGGTCATCCCACAGTCTAGATACAGAGGTCATCCCACAGTCTAGACAAAGAGGTCATCCCACATTCTAGATACAGGGGTCATCCCACAGTCTAGATACAGAGGTCATCCCACAGTCTAGACACAGGGGTCATCCCACAGTCTAGATACAGAGGTCATCCCACAGTCACTATAAACAACAAGCAGCCCCACTCCACAAAGGTGACAATAAAACATTAGCAAAGAATCACAAACTGACAGCACTAACGTCCCACATCATAAAAATCTTTGAAAGAGTTCTTAGAAGCCAGATCACCAACCACTTGGATTCCAAACAATTGGACAACCCAGGGTAGCATGGGTTAAGAGCAGGTCGTTCCTGCCTCTCACAACTACTGGACCACTATGACATGGTCTTGGATGGTCACTCCTGCCTCTCACAACTACTGGACCACTATGACATGGTCTTGAATGGTCACTCCTGCCTCTCACAACTACTGGACCATTATGACATGGTCTTGGATGGTCACTCCTGCCTCTCACAACTACTGGACCACTAAGTCATGGTCTTGGATGGTCACTCCTGCCTCTCACAACTACTGGACCACTATGACATGGTCTTGGATGGTCACTCTTGCCTCTCACAACTACTGGACCACTATGACATGGTCTTGGATGGTCACTCCTGCCTCTCACAACTACTGGACCACTATGACATGGTCTTGGATGGTCACTCCTGCCTCTCACAACTACTGGACCACTTAGTCATGGTCTTGGATGGTCACTCCTGCCTCTCACAACTACTGAATCACTATGACATAGTCTTGGATGGTCACTCCTGCCTCTCACAACTACTGGACCACTATGACATGGTCTTGGATGCACTGCAGGACACACACAATGCAGATGCAGTATACACTGACTTTGCAAAGTCTTCAACAAGTGTGATCATGGTGTAATAGCACACAAAATGCTTGATAAAGGAATAACAGGAAAACTGGACAGATGGATCTTTAACTTTCTAACCAATGGAACACAAAGAGTAATTGTAAACAGTTAAGTCAGAGGCTGCCATAGTGAAAAACTCTGTTCCACAAGGTACAGTACTCGCTGCCAGTGTTCCACAAGGTACAGTACTCGCTGCCAGTGTTCCACAGGGTACAGTACTCGCTGCCAGTGTTCCACAAGGTACAGTGCTCGCTGCCAGTCTTCCACAAGGTACAGTACTCGCTGCCAGTGTTCCACAAGGTACAGTACTCGCTGCCAGTGTTCCACAAGGTACAGTACTCGCTGCCAGTGTTTCCACAAGGTACAGTACTCGCTGCCAGTGTTCCACAAGGTACAGTACTCGCTGCCAGTGTTCCACAAGGTGCAGTACTCGCTGCCAGTGTTCCACAAGGTGCAGTACTCGCTGCCAGTGTTCCACAAGGTGCAGTACTCGCTGCCAGTGTTCCACATGGTACAGTACTCGCTGCCAGTGTTCCACAAGGTACAGTACTCGCTGCCAGTGTTCCACAAGGTACAGTACTCGCTGCCAGTGTTCCACAAGGTACAGTACTCCGCTGCCAGTGTTTCCCACAAGGTACAGTACTCGCTGCCTGTGTTCCACAGGTCAGTACTCGCTCCAGTGTTTCCACAAGGTACAGTACTCGCTGCCAGTGTTCCACAAGGTACAGTACTCGCTGCCAGCTGTTCCACACAGGTACAGTACTTCGCTGCCAGTGTTCCACAAGGTACAGTACTCGCTGCCAGTGTTCCACAAGGTACAGTACTCGCTGCCAGTGTTCCACAAGGTACAGTACTCGCTGCCAGTGTTCCACAAGGTGCAGTACTCGCTGCCAGTGTTCCACAAGGTACAGTACTCGCTGCCAGTGTTCCACAAGGTACAGTACTCGCTGCCAGTGTTCCACAAGGTACAGTACTCGCTCCCAGTGTTCCACAAGATACAGTACTCGCTCCCAGTGTTGTACAAGGTATAGTACTCGCTGCCAGTGTTCCATGAAGTACAGTACACTCCCAGTGCTCCACAAGGTGTAATACTCACTCCCATTCTTTATCTCAGCCTCATAATTGACATAGACAGAGATGTAAACCACAGCACTGTTTCTTCTTTTGTTGACGATACTTGAATTTACATGACAGTGTCATCCATCAGGGACACTGTAAATCTCCAAGTGGATAAAAACTAAATCTTCCAGTGGACCACTGACAACAATATAATGTTCAATGAGTCAAGAATCTAAAATTACTGGGAACATTTGAGGTTCCTTGACCTGTACTCCCTAGGACGCAGGCGAGAAAGATACATCATAATCTACATCTGGAAAATCCTAGAGGGACTAGTAACAAATCTGCACACAGAAATCACTCCCTTTGAGAGCAAAAGACTCGGCAAGCGGCACAACATCCAACCACTGTAAAGCAGGAGCGCCACGAGTACACTAAGAGACAACAGTGTCAACTGCCTCCCAACATACATAAGGGGGATTACCAATAGACCCCTGGCTGTCTTTAAAAGAAAGCTGGACAGGCACCTAAAGTCAGTACCTGACCAGCCGGACTGTGGTTCGTAGGTCGGTTTAGATGCGGCCAACAGTAACAGCCTGCTTGATTAGACCCTGATCCACCACGAGACCTTGTCACTGACCGGGCCACGGGGGTGTTGACCCCCAGGAACGACCTCCAGGCAGGTAACTGAGGTCCTTGAAGAAGCTAACCCATGTTGTGGTAGTTATGAAGGTGACATTATCTCTCAGATGATGGATACAGTGAGGGGAGAGAGAGGAGGCTGAGTAGAGGAAGGGAGAGAGAGGAGGCTGAGTAGAGGAAGGGAGAGAGAGGAGGCTGAGTAGAGGAAGGGAGAGAGAGGAGGCTGAGTAGAGGAAGGGAGAGAGAGGAGGCTGAGTAGAGGAAGGGAGAGAGAGGAGGCTGAGTAGAGGAAGGGAGAGAGAGGAGGCTGAGTAGAGGAAGGGAGAGAGAGGAGGCTGAGTAGAGGAAGGGAGAGAGGAGGAGGGCTGAGTAGAGGAAGGGAGAGAGAGGAGGCTGAGTAGAGGAAGGGAGATGAGAGGAGGCTGAGTAGAGGAAGGGAGAGAGAGGAGGCTGAGTAGAGGAAGGGAGAGAGAGGAGGCTGAGTATGAGGAAGGGAGAGAGAGGAGGCTGAGTAGAGGAAGAGGGAGAGTGAGAGGAGGCTGAGTAGAGGAAGGAGAGAGAGGAGGCTGAGTAGAGGAAGGGAGAGGAGAGGCTGAGTAGAGGAAGGGAGAGAGAGGAGGCTGAGTAGGAAGGGAGAGAGAGGGGCTGAGTAGGGAAGGGAGATAGAGGAGGCTGGTAGAGGAAGGGAGATAGAGGAGGCTGAGTAGAGGAAGGGAGATAGAAGGAGGCTGAGTAGAGGAAGGGAGAGAGAGGAGGCTGAGTAGAGGAAGGGAGATAGAGGAGGCTGAGTAGAGGAAGGGAGAGAGAGGAGGCTGAGTAGAGGAAGGGAGATAGAGGAGGCTGAGTAGAGGAAGGGAGAGAGAGGAGGCTGAGTATGAGGAAGGGAGAGAGAGGAGGCTGAGTAGAGGAAGGGAGAGAGAGGAGGCTGAGTAGAGGAAGGGAGATAGAGGAGGCTGAGTAGAGGAAGGGAGATAGAGGAGGCTGAGTAGAGGAAGGGAGAGAGAGGAGGCTGAGTAGAGGAAGGGATGAGAGAGAGGAGAGCTGATAGAGGAAGGGAGAGAGAGGAGGCTGAGTATAGGGAAGGTGAGATGAGAGGCTGAGTAGAGGAAGGAGAGAGAGGAGGCTGAGTAGAGGAAGGGAGAGAGAGGAGGCTGAGTAGAGGAAGGAGAGAGAGGGGCTGGTAGAGGAAGGGAGACGAGAGGAGGCTGAGTAGAGGAAGGGAGGAGAGGAGCTGAGTAAGGAAGGGAGAGAGAGGAGGCTGAGTATAGGAAGGGAGAGGAGGAGGCTGAGTAGAGGAAGGGTAGAGAGAGGAGGCTGAGTAGAGGAAGGGAGAGAGAGGAGGCTGAGTAGAGGAAGGGAGAGAGAGGAGGCTGAGTATAGGAAGGGAGAGAGGGAAGGCTGAGTATAGGAAGGGGAGAGAGGAGGCTGAGTATAGGAAGGGAGAGAGAGGAGGCTGAGCGTATAGGAAGGGAGAGAGAGGAGGCTGAGTAGAGGAAGGGAGAGGAGGAGGCTGAGTAAGGAGGGAGAGAGAGGAGGCTGAGTAGAGGAAGGAGAGAGAGGAGGCTGATATGGAAGGAGAGAGGGAGGCTGAGTAAGGTAGGGGGAGTGTTTTACTATAAGAAGGGAGAGAGGAGGCTGAGTATAGGAAGGGAGCAGAGAGGGCTGAGTAGAGGAAGGAGAGATAGGTGAGTGTAAGAAAGAAGACAGAGGGCCTGAGTAGACGGAAGGGAGAAGAAGGAGGCTGATAGAGGAAGGGGAGAGACTCCCTTAAGAGGCTGCAGTGTTTTATCATCATAACAATATTACACGCACACCGCGTGTATGTAGTTTGAGAGCAGGTGTCAAGGTGTAAGCATCGACCCAGGAAATACAGTGAGTGTACATGTACACACACACACACACACACACACACACATACACACACGGGAAGTCAAGTTACACTCACCCATCCCCACCCCATCAACCTCTCACCCCTAACCTCTTCCACAGCTCCTGATTCCTAGGAATTACAGTCCACTCCACTGAACCTAATCTCTCCTCCACAGCACTCTCCCCCGCGGGATTTACCGCTCTCCCTCATTATGTTAAATCCCTCATAAGGGAATTCCACCCCCCCCCATCATACCACAAGGCGGCAGCAATTATCCGCCCGCTCCTCCCTATCTCTCATTACCTACCTGATTATCCAGCAGATACCTGTTTTTTTTCTCTCTTCTTCTCCTGCTCTCTCTCTTCTCTCTCTCTCTCTTTTCCCCCTCTCTCTCTCTCTCTTCTTATATATATATATTAAATATATATATATATTTATATATATATTTTATATATATATATAAAACCCATCATTCTTACCACTGTTCCAATTGTATCACTATGACCCACCCAACAACTATGACCCCACCATGAACTATGACCCACCATGCACTATTGACCCACCATGAACTATGACCCAACCACACTATGACCCACCATGAAATATGACCCCCATGCACTATGACCCACCATGAAAAAATATGACCCACCATGCACTATGACCCACCATGCATGACCCACCACACTATGACCCACCATGCACTATGACCCACCATGACACTATGACCCACCATGAAATATGACCCACAACAACTATGACCCACCATGCACTATGACCCACCATGAACTGTGACCCACCAACAACTATGACCCACCATGCACTAATAACCCACCATGCACTATGACCCACAAGCCACTATGACCCACCATGCACTGTGACCCACCATGCACTGTGACCCCCGTGCACTATGACCCACCATGCACTATGACCCACAAAAACACATATGACCCACCATGCACTATGACCCCCATCGCATGCATACTATGACCCACAACACACTATGACCCACCATGCACTTTGGGCCCACCATGAACTATGACCCACCCGTGCACTATGACCACCATGCACTATGACCAACCATGCACTAGACCCACAACACACTATGACCCACCATGCACTAGTGACCCCCTGCACTATGACCCACCGTGCACTATGACCCACCATGCACTATGACCCACCACACTATGACCCACCATGCACTATGACCCACCAGAACTATGACCCACCATGCACTATGACCCACCGAGCACTATGACCCCAAACCCTGCACTATGACCCACAACACACTATGACCCACCATGCACTATGACCCCCCATGCACTATGACCCACCATGCACTATGACCCACCATGCACTATGACCCACCATGCACTATGACCCACAACACACTATGACCCACCTGCACTATGACCCACCATGCACTATGACCCACAACACTATGACCCACCACACTATGACCCCCACCATGCACTATGACCCACCATGCACTATGACCCACCATGCACTATGACCCACAACACACTATGACCCACCATGCACTATGACCCACCGTGCACTATGCCACCCCTATGACCCCGCCTCCATGCACTATGACCCACAAGCACTTTTGACCCACCATGCACTATGACCCACCATGCACTATGACCCACAACACACTATGACCCACCATGCACTATGACCCACCATGCACTATGACCCACCATGCACTATGACCCACCATGCACTATGACCCACCATGCACTATGACCCCCCATGCACTATGACCCACCATGCACTATGACCCACCATGCACTATGACCCACAACACACTATGACCCACCATGCACTATGACCCACCATGCACTATGACCCACCATGCACTATGACCCACCATGCACTATGACCCACAACACACTATGACCCACCATGCACTGTGACCCCCCGTGCACTATGACCCACCATGCACTATGACCCACCATGCACTATGACCCACCATGCACTATGACCCACCATGCACTATGACCCACCATGCACTATGACCCACCACCCATTATGGCCCACAACACACTATGGCCCACCATGCACTATGACCCACCACCCATTAAGACCCACCACCCACTATGACCCACCACCCATTAATGACCCATCACCCACTATGACCCACCACTCACTATGACCCACCACCCAATGTGGGCCCCACCACCCAAATATGACCCACCACCCCCTATGACCCACCACTCTCCACTGTGTCCCACCAACACTATGACCCACCACCTACTATGGGCCCCCCACCCATTATAACCCACCACCCATTAAGACCCACCACCCATTTTGACCCACCACCCTCTATGATCCACCACCCAATATGTCCTACCACCCACTATGATCCACCTCCCACTATGACCCACCACCTACTATGACCCACCACACTCTATGATCCACCACCCACTATGATCCACCACCCCACCATGACCCACCACCCACCACTACCATGACCCACCACCCACCACCCACCACTACCATGACTCACCCCCGACCACTACCATGACCCACCACCCACCACTACCATGGCTCACCACCCACCACTACCATGACCCACCACCCACTACTACCATGACTCACCACCCACCACTACCATGACTCACCACCCACCACTACCATGACCCATCACCCACCACTACCATGACTCACCACCCACCACTTCCATGACTCCCCACCCACCACTACCATGACCCACCACCCACCACTACCATGTCTCACCAACCACCACTACCATGACCCACCACCCACCACTACCATGACTCACCACCCACCACTACCATGACCCACCACCCACCACCCACCACTACCATGACCCACCACTCACCACTACCATGACCCACCACCCACCACTACCATGACCCACCACCCACCACTACCATGCTCACCACCCACCACTACCATGACCCACCACCCACCACTACCATGGCTCACCACCCACCACTACCATGACCCACCACCCACCACTACCATGACTCACCACCCACCACTACCATGGCTCACCACCCACCACTACCATGACTCACCACCCACCACTGGCCATGACCCCACCACCCACCACTACCATGACTCACCACCCACCATTACCATGACCCACCACCCACTACTACCATGACTCAACACCACCACTACCATGACTCACCACCCACCACCCACCACTACCATGACTCACCACCCACCACTACCATGACCCATCACCCACCACTACCATGACTCAACACCCACCACTACCATGACTCACCACCCACCACTACCATGACCCACCACCCACCACTACCATGACTCACCACCCACCACTACCATGGCTCACCACCAACCACTACCATGACCCACCACCCACCACTACCATGACTCACCACCCACCACTACCATGACCCCACCACCCACCATTACCAAGACCACCACCCACCACTACCATGACCCACCACCCACCGTTACCAAGACCCACCACTACCATGACTCACCACCCACCACCCCATACTCCCCCCCACCACCCATGGCCCCACCCACCACTACATGACCCCCACCCCCCTCTACCAGGCTCACCACCCACCACACCATGGCTCAACCCCCACCCCATGGCTCCCACCCACCATACCATGCCCACCACCCCCCCCGAAATGACCCCACCACACACCTTTACCATGATCACCACCCACCGCCCACCCCCCACCGCCCATTCACAGGTGATATAATAAGAAGTTTATTAAAAATCTGAAACAAAGACCAGGATATAAATACTAATTTAATCACCATTACTGAGGGTGGAGGTAAAAGGGGAAGAAGGGAAGAGGGAGGGTGCAAACTAAAGACAGGTAAGTTAAACAAAACCCCCACAAACAATTTAAAACAAACACGTTTAGCACTTTTTTGCAATATTTTTCGTCCCTACGTTGTCGTAATTTCATTTTTAAACGTTTTTTTTTCCTTGTAAACCTTTGTTTATCTTATCTCAGTTTTTTTCCCTTTCGTAGTGTATTAAAGGGATCAGAAGCCTGTGGGGGGCAAATCCCCCAGAGCCAATCAGCAACCCCGCTTGCATTTAGGCTCCCCCTATGTTTACATGGGGAGTGAGGGGGAAAGGGGCCCAAAGTACCTCATGCTCGCCTAGGATTCCCAAAAACAAGGGACCAATGAAAAGGGGTTTATATTAAAGTGGTGAAGTTAGGTGAGACCGTTTTTTTTTTGGGGTTTTATTTACCATTTTTTCTTACTTGAAAATAGAAAGATTAAGTTTTTTCTTTTTTTATTATTTTTTGGGGTTCCCAATCTAACTAGTGTTTCTATACTTATTAATCATTTTTTCATAGAGTAAAAAGCAAGTTTTAGCCCGAGTTTATATTTGAAAAAAAACGGGAAAATTTTGAAAGGTTTTAAGGGGAAAACTATTGCGAGGTGATCACTGACGTGGTGGATTTCCCCCCCGCGGGGGTGAGGTGCCTGGGCCCCCAGCTGCACCAGACCTCATGTCCCCCCGGGGTAAGGGGAAATATTGTCCTGACTTCAAAAACCTATTAACAGCTAAAAAAGGAAAATTTTTCCGCATTGTTTCAAGTAATTTAAAATTTTGATAATTAAAAAAAAGGGAAAATTTTTTAAGCAATTAGAAGAAAAAATTTTAATTTCCGACAGCTACGATTTTTGACTTGAAATTAAAAGACATTTTTTAGGAATTTTAAATTTTGTTTTATGTATTTTTTTGAAAAAAAAATGAAAAAGTCCAAAATTCTGGTCTTTAGACTTTTGACTTTTTATGTTACTCATTACCATGATTTTTGTCACCTTCATATACTACCATTACCATGTAACACCACCACTACCACTACCACTACACCACTACCACCATACACCACCACTACCACCACACCACACTACCACACACAACCACCACTACCACCACCACTACCACCACACTACCACTACCAACCACATACACACCACCACAACTACCACCACTACCACCACACCACCACCCCTACCACCCACCACCACTACCACCACCACTACCACCACTACCACCACCACCACCACCACCACTAAACCCCCCACCACTACCACCCCACTACCACCACCACTCACCCCCACTACCACACCCCCACTACCACCACCCTACCACTACCACCACCACCCACTACACCACCACTACCACCAAACCCCTACCACCACTACCACTAACACCACCACCACCCACACCACCACTACCACCACACCACTACCCCCCCACTACCACCACTACCACCACACCACCACCACTACCACCCTACCACCATACCACCCCCCACTACCACCACACTACCACCACCTACCACCACCACACCACCCCTCCCACCACAAATACCACCACCACTACCACCACCACCCCCACTACCACCACCACCACATACCACCACTACCACCACCACCACTACCACCACACCACCACCACTACCACTACCACCACTAACCACCACCACCACCACTACCACCATACCACCACTACCACTACCACCACTACCACCCACTACCACCACTACCACCACTACCACCACCACCACCCACACCACTACCCCCACCACCACCACTACCACCACACCACCACTACCACCCTACCACCACTACCACTACCACCACCACCACCACTACCACTACCACCACCACCACTACCACCACCCACCCTACCACTACCACCACTACCACCATACCACCATACCCCCACCCCCACACCACCACTACCACACTACCACCACCACCACTACCACCACTACCACCACCACTACCCCCACTACCACCACCACCACCGCCCACCCCTACCACCACTACCACCACTACCACCCTACCACCCACCACCCACTACCACCACTACCCCCACTACCACCACTACCACTACCACCACTACCACCACCACCACCACTACCACCACTACCACCACTAAACCCCCACTACCCCTACCACCACTACCACCACCACCACCACTACCACCACTACCACCACTACCACCACCACCACTAAACCCCCACTACCACCACCACCACCCCTACCACCACTACCACCACCACCACTACCACCACTACCACCACCACCACCACTACCACCACTACCACCACTACCACCACCACCACCACTACCACCACACCACCACCACCAAACCCCTACCACCACTACCACCACTACCACCACTACCACTACACCACTACACCACTACCACCCACTACCACCACCACCACCACTACCACCACTACCCCCACTACCACCACTACCACCACCACCACCACTACCACCATAAACCCCCACCACCACCACTATCACCACTACCACCCCCACCACTACCACCACTACCACCACTGCCACCACCACTACCACCACTACCACCACTACCACCACTACCACCACTAACCACCACTACCACCACCACCACCACTACCACCATACCACCACCACCACTCCCCACTACCACCACCACCACCACCACCACTACCACCACTACCACCACCACTACCACCACCACCACCTCCACCACTACTACCACCACCACCACCACCACCACCACCACCACTACCACTCCACCACTACTACCACCCCCGCCACCACTACCACCACCCCACCACCAACCACCACCACCACCACCACCGCCACCACCACCACCACTACCACCACTACCACCACTACTACCACCACCCCACCACCACACCCCACCACCACCACTACCACCACCACCAAACCCCCCACCACACCACCACCACACCACCACTACCACCACTACTACCCCCACCACCACCACCCTACCCCCCCACCACCCCTACCACCACCCCCACCACACCACCACCACCACCACCACCCCACCACCACCCCTCTTTTCCTCAACAGTCCACTCCCGCCCCCTTTTTCTCCCCCTACCCCTCTCTCTCTCTCTCTCTTTTCCCTTTTTCTTCTTCTCTCCTCTTCTCTCTCTTTCTCCTCCTCTCTTCTTCTCTCTCCTCCTTACCCCCCTCCACTCTTTCGTACCTACTTTCGACCCTCCCTCTTCCCTCCTTCCCTTGGGTCTCCCCCCTTTTTTCCTCCTCCCTTGTTCCTTCCCTCCTTGTTCCTTCCCTCCATCCCCTTTCCTTTGTTATTTCCCTTCCCCTTTTTCCCTCCCTCCCTTTCTTGTTCCTTTCCTCCCTTGTTCCCTCCCTGCCCCCTTTTTCCTTCCCTCCCTTGTTCCCTCCTCTCTTGTTCCTTCCTCCCTTGTTCCCTCCTCTTGTTCCCTCCCTTGTTCCTTCTCTCCCTTCTTACTCCCTCCCTCTCTTGTTCCTTCCCTCCCTTGTTCCCTCCCTCTCCCTTGTTCCTTCCCTCCCTTGTTCCTTCCCTCTCTTGTTCCTTCCCTCCCTTGTTCTCTCCCTCTCTTGTTCCTTCCCTCCCTTGTTCCCTCCCTCTCTTGTTTCCTTCCCTCCCCCTTGTTCCCTCTCTCTCTTGTTCCTTCCCTCCCTTGTTCCCTCCCTCCTTGTTCCCTCCTTTCTTGTTCCTTCCCTCCCTTTTTGCTTACCTCCCTTGTTCCTTCTCTCCCTTTTCCCTCCCTCTCTTGTTCCTTCCCTCCCTTGTTCCTTCCCTCTCTTGTTCCTTTCCTCCCTTGTTCCTCCCTCCCTTGTTCCCTCCCTCTCTTGTCCTTCCCTCCCTTTTTGCTTCCCTCCCTTGTTCCCTCCCTCTCTTGTTCCTTCCCTCCCTTGTTCCCTCCCTCCCTTGTTCCCTCCTCTCTTGTTCCTTCCCTCCCTTTTTGCTTCCCTCCCTTGTTCCTTCTCTTTCTTGTTCCCTCCCTCTCTTGTTCCTTCCCTCCCTTTTTGCTTCCCTCCCTTGTTCCATCCCTCTGTTGTTCCATCCCTCCCTTGTTCCCTCCCTCTCTTGTTCCTTCCCTCCCTTGTTCCTTCCCTCTCTTGTTCCTTTTCTCCCTTGTTCCCCCCTCTCTTCTTCCTTCCCTCCCTTGTTCCCTCCCTCTCTTCTTCCTTCCCTCCCTTGTTCCCTCCCTCTCTTGTTCCTTCCCTCCCTTTTTGCTTCCCTCCCTTGTTCCTTCCCTCCCTTGTTCCCTCCCTCTCTTGTTCTTTCCCTTTCTTGTTCCCTCCTCTCTTGTTCCTTCCCTCCCTTGTTTCCCTTCCCTCTCTTGTTCCTTTTCTCCCTTGTTCCCTCCCTCTCTTGTTTCCTTCCCTCCCTTTTTGCTTCCCTCCCTTGTTCCTTCCCTCCCTTGTTCCCTCCCTCTCTTGTTCCTTCCCTCCCTTGTTCCCTCCCTCTCTTGTTCCTTCCCTCCCTTGTTCCTCCCTCCCTTGTTCCTTCCCTCCCTTGTTCTCCTCCCTTCCTTGTTCCTTCCCTCCCTTGTTCCCCCTCCCTTCCTTGTTCTTTCCCTCCCTTGTTCTCTCCCTCTCTTGTGTCTTCCCTCCCTTGTTCCCTCCCTCTCTTGTTCCTTCCCTCCCTTGTTCCCCTCCCTTCCTTGTCCTTCCCTCCCTTGTTCCTCCCTCCCTTCCTTGTTCCTTCCCTCCCTTGTTCCCTCCCTTCTTGTTCTTTCCCTCCTTTGTTCCCTCCCTTCCTTGTTCCTTCCTCCCTTGTTCCCTCCCTTCCTTGTTCCTTCCCTCCCTTGTTCCCTCCCTTCCTTGTTCCTTCCCTCCCTTGTTCCCTCCCTTTCTTGTTCCTTCCCTCCTTTGTTCCCTCCCTTCCTTGTTCCTTCCCTCCCTTGTTCCCTCCCTTCCTTGTTCCTTCCCTCCCTTGTTCCCCCATTCATGTTCCCTTCCCTCCTTTGTTCCCTCCCTTCCTTGTTCCTTCCCTCCCTTGTTCCCTCCCTTCCTTGTCCCTTCCCTCCCTTGTTCCTCCCTCCCTTCCTTGTTCCTCCCTCCCTTGTTCCCTCCCTTCTTTTTCGTTCCTCCCCTTGTTCCCTCCCTTGTTCCTCCCTTTCCCCTTTTCCTTTCCCCCCCTGTTCCCTCTTCCCTTCCTTGTTCTTCTCTCCTTGTTTCCCTCCTTCTTTTCCCTTTCCCTCCCTTGTCCCTCCCCCTGTCCCCCTTTATTTCCTTCCCTCCCTTGTTTCCCTCCTTCCCTTGTTCCTTCCCTCCCTTGTTTCTTTCCTCCTTGTTCCCTCCCTCCCCTTTTCCCCCCTCCCTTGTTCCCTCCCTCCCTTGTTCCCCCCCTCCCTCCTTTGTTCCCTCCCTCCCTTGTTTCCTCCCTCCCCTTTTTTCCCCCCTCCCCTTGTTTCCTCCCTCCTTTGTTCCCTCCCTCCCCTTTTTTCCTCCCTCCCCTTTTTTCCCTCCCTCCCTTGTTTCCCTCCCTCCTTTGTTCCCTCCCTCCCTTGTTTCCTCCCTCCTTTGTTCCCTCCCTCCCTTGTTTTCCTCCCCCCTTGTTCCCCCCCTCCCTTGTTTTCCCCCCCTTTCCTTTGTTCCCTCCCTCCCTTGTTTTCCTCCCTCCCTTGTTCCCTCCCTCCCTTTTTCCCTCCCTCCTTTGTTCCCTCCCTCCTTGTTTCCTCCCTCCTTGTTCCCCCCTCCCTTGTTCCTCCCTCCTTTGTTCCCTCCCTCCCTTGTTCCCCCTCCTTTGTTCCCCCCCTCCCTTGTTTCCCTCCCCCCTTTGTTCCTCCCTCCCTTGTTCCCCCCTCCTTTTTTCCCTCCCTCCCTTGTTTCCCTCCCTCCTTTGTTCCCTCCTCCCTGTTTCCTCCCCTTTGTTCCCTTTCCCCCCCTTTTTCCCCCCCTCCCTTTTTTCCCTCCCTCCCTTGTTTCCTCCCTCCTTTGTTCCCTCCCTCCCTTGTTTCCTCCCTCCCTTGTTCCCTCCCTCCCTTGTTCCCTCCCTCCTTTGTTCCCTCCCTCCCTTGTTCCCTCCCTCCCTTGTTCCCTCCCTCCCTTGTTCCCTCCCTCCTTTGTTCCCTCCCTCCCTTGTTTCCTCCCTCCTTTGTTCCTCCCTCCCTTGTTTCCTCCCTCCTTTGTTCCATCCCTCCCTTGTTTCCTCCCTCCCTTGTTTCCCTCCCTCCCTTGTTCCCTCCCTCCTTTGTTCCCTCCCCCCCTTGTTCCCTCCCTCCTTTGTTCCCTCCCTCCCTTGTTTCCTCCCTCCCTTGTTCCCTCCCTCCCTTGTTCCCTCCCTCCTTTGTTCCCTCCCTCCCTTGTTTCCTCCCTCCTTTGTTCCCTCCCTCCCTTGTTTCCTCCCTCCATGGATCATCTTCCAGTAGATTTCATCCCTGGTGGTAGGAGTTTAACTAGGTAACTACGACTACCTAGGAATCTTACTAGGTAACCACGACTACCTAGGAATCTTACTAGGTAACCACGACTACCTAGGAATCTTACTAGGTAACCACGACTACCTAGGAATCTTACTAGGTAACTACGACTACCTAGGAATCTTACTAGGTAACTACGACTACCTAGGAATCTTACTAGGTAACTACGACTACCTAGGAATCTTACTAGGTAACTACGACTATCTAGGAATCTTACTAGGTAACTACGACTACCTAGGAATATTACTAGGTAACTACGACTACCTAGGGGTCTTTCTATGTGACTACGACTACCTAGGAATCTTACTAGGTAACTACGACTACCTAGGAATCTTACTAGGTAACTACGACTACCTAGGAATCTTACTAGGTAACTACGACTACCTAGGAATCTTACTAGGTAACTACGACTACCTAGAATCTTACTAGTAACTACGGCTACCTAGGAATCTTACTAGGTAACTACGACTACCTAGGAATCTTACTAGGTAACTACGACTACCTAGGAATCTTACTAGGTAACTACGACTACCTAGGAATCTTACTAGGTAACTACGGCTACCTAGGAATCTTACTAGGTAACTACGACTACCTTGGAATCTTACTAGGTAACTACGACTACCTAGGGGTCTTTCTATGTGACTACGACTACCTAGGGGTCTTAATAGGTGACTTGGACTGTACTAGGTAGTACTTGATGCTCTCTAGGGGGGTCTTGTAGCATCCTAAGACCCCCCTGGGGGTCTTGAGGAGATGATGGGGGAGGGTAGGAAGGAGGGGTGGGGTCGCTTAGAAACAAAGGAAGATCGATATGTCTAGACCACCGCCTCTACGGTGGTGCTAGTGGTGGTGCTAGTGGTGCTAGTGGGTGTGTTAGTGGTGGTGGTGCTAGTGGTGTTGGTGGTGCTAGTGGTAGTGGTGGCGTTAGTGGTGGTGCTAATGGTGTTAATGATGATGTTAGTGGTGGTGCTAGTGGTGTTGGGGTGATATTAGTGGTGATGCTAGTGGTGTTGATGGTGGTGTTAGTGGTTGTGGTAGTGGTGGTGCTAGTGGTGTTGATGGTGGTGTTAGTGATGGTGCTAATGGTGGTGCTAGTGGTGTTGGTAGTTGTGTTATAACTGTTGGTGCTAGTGGTGGTTCTAGTCGTGGTGCTAGTAGTGGTGGTGCTAGTGGTGTTGGTGGTTGTGTTATAACTGTTGGTGCTAGTACTGGTGGTTCTAGTCGTGGTGCTAGTAGTGGTGGTGCTAGTGGTGTTGGTGGTTGTGTTATAACTGTTGGTGCTAGTGGTGGTGCTAGTCCTGGTGCTAGCAGTGGTGCTAGTGGTGTCATATTTATCCATAAACACACCCAGATGGTGTTACACAACCCCCTTATATGTATTACAACATCCACCACAACTTAGGCAGTCATTGTTCCCTCTCCCTTGTCTCTGTGAGAGCTGTGATCTCCGGCTGGTCTTCCACTACCCTCTCCTGTCCTTCTGATATTTTATGTGTTTGTGTAATATATGTCACACTGAGGGGGTTCTAGCAGTGAGTGGGGCGAGGGGGGTGTTGTGTGTTTCTGAGATCTGGCTGGTGCTGCAGGGATCAAGTCACAGCTCCTGGGCCCCGCCTATCAAACTCTCGGTTCAAAGCCGTTTATCCTTACTTGAATACTCACTTTCACTTTCATTCTCACCTTCACTCTCACTTTCTCACTCTCACTCTTACTCTCACCTTCATTCACCTTCACACTCACCTTCACTCACCCTCACCTTCACACTCACCTTCACCTCACTCATCACCTTCACCCTCACCTTCAACACACCCTTCTCACTTCACACCTTCACTCCTCACCTTCACTCACCTTCACTCACCTTCACCCTCACCTCTCACTTTCACCTTAACACTCACCTTCACTCACCTCCCTTCATCACTTCACCTCACACTCACCTTCATCACTCACCTTCACTTCACTCTCACACTTCACTCACTCTTCACTTCACCCATCACCTTCACTCACTCCTCACCTTCACTCAATTTCACCTTCACACTCACCTTCACACTCCCTCATCACTTTACACTCACCTTCACTCTCACCTTCACACTCACCTTCACTCACCTTCACTTCATCCCCTCACATCACCTTCACTCTCACCTCACTCTCACCTTCACTCACCTTTACACTCCTTCACTCTCCTTCCACTCCACCTTCACTCTCACCTTCACTCACCCAACTCACTTTCACTATCACCTTCACTCTCACCTTCACTCACCCTAACTCTCACCTTCACTATCACCTTCACTCTCACCTTCACTCTCACCTTCACTCACCTTTACACTCACCTTCACTCTCACTTCACTCTCACCTTCATCACCCTAACTCTCACTTCACATCACCTTCACTCTCACCTTCACTCACCCTAACTCTCACTTTCACTATCACCTTCACTCTCACCTTCACTTCACCTACTCTCACCTTCACTCACCCTAACTCTCACCTTCACCTATCACCTTCACTCACCTTTACCTCACCTTCACTCTCACCTTCACTCTCACCTCTCTCACCTTCACTCACCTTAACTCTCACCTTTCACTATCACCTTCACTCTCACCTTCACTCACCCTCAACTCTCACTTTCACTCATCACCTTCACTCTCACCTTCACTCATCACCTTCACTCTCACCTTCACTCACCCTAACTCTCACTTCACTATCACCTTCACTCTCCACCTTCACTCTCACCTTCACTCTCACCTTCCACTTCCACCCTAACTCTCACCTTCACTATCACCTTCACTCTCACCTTCACTCTCACCTTCACTCTCACTTTCACTCACCCTAACTCTCACCTTCACTCTCACCTTCACTCTCACCTTCACTCACCCTAACTCTCACCTTCACTATCACCTTCACTCTCACCTTCACTCTCACCTTCACTCTCACTTTCACTCACCTTCCACACATGTGGGTTATTGATCCTGGACTTTAAGCATGTATGGTCCAAATTCTGGAAGGTTGTACTTGAGTGCTAGGTGTCTGGCCAGGGAGAGAGAGAGAGAGAGAGAGAGAGAGAGAGAGAGAGAGAGAGAGAGAGAGAGACAGGATAACTCCAGTATGGAACACATTCGTACAGCATTATGATGTCAACTAGATAAAGTCAGTTGATCAAATGAAAATGCTGGCCCACAGATGGCCCTCAGCTGGCCCACAGATGGTCCACAGCTGGCCCACAGATGGCTCCAACTTCATCCTGTTCCCTACTTGTATGTCTCATAACAATAAAAATGCTTTCAAATGAGCTGATGTAGGTAACAGCTCTTAACTTGTTAATAAAGTTAGGAATCCTTAACCTGACCTTCTCAAACCCTGTGTAAGAGAGAGAGAGAGAGAGAGAGAGAGAGAGAGAGAAGAGAGAGAGAGAGAGAGAGAGAGAAAGAGACAGAGAGAGAGAGAGAGAGAGAAAGAGACCATCTGAGTACAAATTTCACGAGTTTAGCACGAGAAAGAACCTAGGGGTGGTTGAGAGGGATGGGCGGGATGGGTGAGAGGGATGGGCGGGGGGGGTGAGAGGGGTGGGCGGGGTGGGTGAGAAGGGGTGGGCGGGTGGGTGAGAGGGTGGGCGGGGTGGGTGAGAGGGATGGGCGGGTGGGTGAGAGGGGTGGGTAGTGAGGCAGAGAGGGTGGGTAGGGCTGGGCTGGGAGAGTTGGGTTGGTGGGTTAGGGAGGGTGAGAGGGGTGTACTCATCTATATATGGTTGCAGGGGTCAATTCACAGCTCCTGGCCCCACCTTTAATTTTGTCACTTGTCTGGTTCACCCTTCTAGCCTCGTAGACATTGTCGTACCTCTTCTTAAAACTAAGCATGGAGTCTGTCTCCTCTACAACATCCTTTAAATTATTCCACTTCCTGACCACCCTGAGGCTGAAGAAATACATCCTGACATCCCTGTGACTCATGTACTCTTTATTAAGTCATCTGAGTATTTTGTACATCGTGATCATGTCTCCCCTGCTCCTCCACTCATCCCGGGTCGCCAGGTTTAGTTCCTTCAGCTTCTCCACACATAGCTCTGGGACTAGTCTTGTCGCATACTTCTACACTTTTTCCAGTTTCTTAACCTGCTTTCTCAGAAGTGGGTTCAATACTGGTGCTGCATACTCCAAGATTGACCCGACGGATGTTGTATAAAGAGCTGGTGAGGTTATCTTGACGTGAACCTCTGGTGATATGCTAGTCACTATGTTCACCCCTAGATCCTTCACTGTTAGTGCGGTCTACAGTCTCTGTCATCCCAGTAGACCTACCAATCATGGACCATAGACCTACTAACATGTTCATTTAGACCTACCTAGCACGGACCAGTAAACCTACCTAGCATAGACCAGTAGACCTACCTAGCATGGACCAGTAGACCTACCTAGCATAGACCAGTAGACCTACCTAGCATGGACCAGTAGACCTACCTAGCATGGACCAGTAGACCTACCTAGCATGGACCAGTAGACCTACCTAGCATAGACCAGTAGACCTACCTAGCATAGACCAGTAGACCTACCTAGCATGGACCAGTAGACCTACCTAGCATAGACCAGTAGACCTACCTAGCATGGACCAGTAGACCTACCTAGCATGGACCAGTAGACCTACCTAGCATGGACCAGTAGACCTACCTAGCATGGACCAGTAGACCTACCTAGCATGGACCAGTAGACCTACCTAGCATGGACCAGTAGACCTACCTAGCATGGACCAGTAGACCTACCTAGCATGGACCAGTAGACCTACCTAGCATGGACCAGTAGACCTACCTAGCATGGACCAGTAGACCTACCTAGCATGGACCAGTAGACCTACCTAGCATGAACCAATAGACCTACCTAGCATGGACCAGTAGACCTACCTAGCATGGACCAGTAGACCTACTAACATTCACACACTGGGTGTAAAGAGAGAGGAACTTCACAGTCTTACTCTATCCTCCTTAAGTTTGGTCTAGACAAGCTCTCTCTCTCTCTCTCTCTCTCTCTCTCTCTCTCTCTCTCTCTCTCTCTCTCTCTCTCTCTCTCTCTCTCTCTCTCTCTCTCTCTCTCTCTCTCCCAGGGATAAACCTTTCAGTGGATCAAGGGATACCTGAAGCACAGAGAAGGGAGACAGTTGTTATACCACGGGAGAGTGTGTCAGATGGGGTCCCCCAGGGGTCAGTTCAAGTTACAGGTAGACCTGGGGATAGACAGGTTACAGGTAGACCTGAAGATAGTGTACTAACTATATGTATGTTCAAAGAAGTGGTTACTTGAGTTCAACCCCCTCAAGGCGAAAGATCTTGGGGTGAGTATCACACCGAACATATCACAAAAGGTACATATTAATTCACATAACATCCATAAGGGGATACATAGGGATCTCCTGTAATACGCAGCACCAGCATGGAGCCTTCATCTGGTCAAACAAGGGAAGACATGATACGACGTGGAAGATACTCGAGTTTTGACAGTCTGATTTCAAGGAAATACTTTTTTTAGTCTCTGGATGATAACTTGGTATCTAAATCATATTGCAAAGTTGTCAAAAGCATGTAGAATAGTGCCCTTCAGGGTAGGAGCTTACTTGTGGTGACCTTGGTGGGGTCAGGAGCTAAGGTTTTAATCCTTGGCATAAAGGGGACTAATTAATTCTCTTTGAGAGGCGGGTAAAGAGAGAAGAGGTATATATATATAGATATATATTATAAATATAATAATATAGATATATCAATATATATATATTATAAATAATAAAAAATATATATATATATAAGTAAAATAAAATATAGAGAGAGAGAGAGAGATGAGCGAGGGAGAGAGGTAGTAAGCACATATATAGAGAGAGAGTGTCATCAGTGCCTGTACAATGGACACACCAATTAGTACCTTACTACACACCTCTACTCCTCTACCTCTCACCTCTCCCACCTCCTCTCTACCTCTACCTCTCTAACCTCTCGTCTCTACCTTTCTACCTCTTTCTACCTCTACCTCCTACTACTACCCACTAACCTCTAGCGCCATCTTTACCTCTAACTCTACCTAATCTACCTCTACCTCTCCTCCTACCTCTACGCTCTTACTACCTCATCCCTCTACCTCTCTAGTACCTCTAACCTCTCTAGACCTCTACCCTACACTTATCCTCTCATACGTTCTACCCTCCTTACATCATCCTCTTCTCTACCACAAACCTCTCTACCTCTCCTCCTCTAACTTCTGCCCTCTACCTTCTCTCTCTCTACCTCACTCTCTACCTCACCTCTCTACCCATCTCCTCACGCACCGTCCCTACCTCTCTAACCTCTACCTCTCTAAACCTTTCTACTCCCTACCTCTCTCTCTCCCTCTCGCCCACCACACTATCTCCCACTACCTCTCCCTCTCCCTCTACCTACTCACTCTACCTCTCCCTCTACTGCTCAACGCTCTCTACTTTCTCTCTACACTTCTTCCTGCTCTCTCCTCATCCCTCTATCCTCACTATATCTCCATCTACCTCTCCTCTACCTCTCCCTCTACCTCTCCCACTGGTACCTCTCTAAACCTTCTTCCACTCCCTCTCTACCGTCTACCTCTACGCTCTCTCTCAACCTCTCCCTCTACCTCTCTACCTCTCATCTCTACTCTCTACTACTCTACCCTCCCTCTCCCTCTACTCTCTCTCCCTCTACCTATCCCTCTACCTCTACTCCCTCTGACCGGTCTCTACGCTGTACGCTCTCCCTTCTAACCTCTCCTCTCTAGCGCTTCTCCCTCTAACCGTCTCTACCTCTATCTCCCCATCTCCCTCTACCGTCTCTACCTCCTACCTAGTCTACCTTCTCTACACCTCTCTACCTCTCTACCTCTCTGACCTCTCTCCTCTCTACTCTCTACCTCTCTACCTCAACTACCTTCACTAACCTCTCCACTCTACCTCTCCTAAACCTACTACCTCTCAACCTCTCCTCCTCTACCCCTCTACCTCTCTACCACAACCGTCCCCCTCCCACCAATCTAACCTCTCTACCTCTCCTTCTCTACTCTCTACCTCTCACCTCTCTAACCTCTACCTCACTACTCTCTACCCCTCCTCTCTACCTCCACACCTCTACCACTCTACCTACTCACCTCTATCTACCTCTACCACTCCAACCTCTCTACCCTCTCTATCACCTTCACCTCACCTACCTTCTCTTACCTCTCTATCCCACTCTACCTTCTACCTCTCTTCTCTCCTCATCCCACATCAACTCTCTACCTCTCTACCTCTCTACTCTCTCTACACTCACCTCTCTTTTACCTCTGCTCTACCATCTCCTCACTACCTCCTAACCTTCTTCTAGCCTCTCTACCTCTCTACACACTACCACCTCTACCTCTCTACCTCTCAACCTCTCTACCACTCTGACCTCTCAAACCTCAACCTCTCATACTCTCTACCACCATCTACCTCTCTACCTCTCTACTCTCTAACCGCCTCTACCTCTCTAACCACTCTACGCTCTCAACCATCCACCTCTCCACTCCTACCTCTCGACACACAATTAACCTCTACCTCTCAACCTCCTCGACCCCTCTAACCTCTCAAACCATCTCTACCTCTCTACTACTACCCCACTACCCTCACCACTCTACCTCTCTACCTCCAACCTCTCTACCTCATCACCCTCTACTCTCTACCTCAACCTCTCTACCTCTCTAACCTCTACCACTTCTAACCTCTCTAGCCCCTCTACCTCTCTACCACTCTAACTCTCTACCCCACTACCTCACTCCTCTACCTCTACAACCTTACAAAGCCTCTCTACCTCACTACCACAAACCCCACTACCCCCTTCACCTCTCTACCTCACTACCCCACTTAACCCCCTACCACACTACCTCTCTACATTTCTACCTCACTACCTCTTCTACCCATCTATCCCCTACTACCTCTCTAACACTCTACCTTCTACCTCTACCTCACAACCTCTCTGACCAACCCAAACCCCTCTACTCTCTACCTCTACCTCCTTACCTCAACCTCCTACCTCTACATTACACCCTCAACCGCCCTCTAATTCAACCCCTCTACCTCTCAAGCTACACTCTACATCACAACCTCTCTACCCCTCTAAACTCCCATTCAACCGCCTCTTTCCTCACTACCACCACTCTTCCTGCTCTACCTCTCTACCCCTCTACCCCGATCTAGCCTCCTACCTCTCTAACCCTCTACCCCCTCTACCCCCCTCTACCTCACAACCTCTCTACCTCTACCACTCCAACCTCTCTAAACCCCTCTAACCCTCATAACCCCTCTACCTCTCTAACCTCACTACCTCCTACCCCTCTACTAGACCACCTCTACCACCTTCCCCTCTAAGACCTCTCACCTCTCTAGCTAACCTCTAACCGTCACAACCTCCTACCTCTCTAACCCTCTACCACCTGCTACCTCACACTACGCTCTCTACCGATCCCTCTAACTTCCACTGCTACCCCCTTCTACCTCTCTACCTCTCTAACCGCCTACCCTCTCTACCTCTCTACGCCCCTCTACCCCTCAAACCCCTCTCCTCTCTATCCTTCTTTCTACCTCTCTAACCACTCTACCCCCTCCTACCCCTCTACCCCTCTACCACCTCTACCTTCTCTACCTACCTCTACCTCTACCTCTCGAACCGACGCTACCACCTCTACCCTCTACCCCTTCTTTGCCTCTCAACCCTCACTAACCTCTCTACCTCCTCTACCCCTAACCCCTCTAACTACCGCCTCTTCCCACTCTACCCTCTCTACCTCTCTACCCACTCTAACCTCTCTACCTCTCTAAACGCGTCTAACCCCCCTCTAACCCCTCAAACCCTACTACCTCTCTACCTCTCTACCTCTACCTCTCTACCGCCTCTACCCTCTAACCTCTTCCTCTCTGAACCCTCTCTTACCCGCTCTTACCATCACTCCCCTCTACTCTCTACCTCTCTACCTCACAACCCCACTACATCCCCTACTAAACCTCTCTACCGTCATCTACCCTCTACTCTCAACCCTCTACGCCCTCTACCTCTCTAACCTACTCTACTACCCCTCTAGAACCATCTCTACCTCTCTACCTTTCTCTTACCCCCACTACCCCCTCACCTCTCTATCTTAACCACTCTACCCTCTACCCCCTCTATCCTCTCTACCTCTCTACCCCTCTACCTCCTCTACATCCTACCTCTCAACCCCTCTAACCTCTCTACTCTTCTCTACTCTCTCTACCCCTCTACTCTCTCAACCTCTCTACCTCTCCTACCTCTACCCCTCTACCTCTCTACCTCTCTACCTCCTTCGGGGGGGACCTCTCTACTACCCTCTACCCCTCTACCTCTCTACCTCTCTAAAACCCCCTCTAACCTCTCTAACTCACTACCCCTCTACTCTCTACCTCTCTACCGCCTCTAACCCCTCTAAACCTCTCTACCCTCTAACCTCTCTACACCTCTCTACCCCCTCTACCCCTCTAACCACTCTACCATCTCTACCTCCTCTTCCTCTCCGACATCTCTACGCTCTCAAACCCTCTACCTCTCTACTACCTCTCTACACTTCTCATAACCCCTCTACCTCTCTACCCCTCTACCCCACTTACCTCTCTACCTCTCCTACCCTCTACCTCTCTACCTCTCTAAAACCCCTCTTCTTCACCACACCTCTCTAACCCCTCTACCTCTCTACTCTCTACCCCTCTACCCACACTTTCTACCTCTCTACACCACTCTACCTTCTCTACCCCCTACTCCCTCCTACATCACTCACCACTCTACCACTCTCCCATCTCTAACTACTAAACCTCTCAACCTCTCTAACCTCAACACCCCTCAAAACCATCTCTACCCCTCTAAACCCCACTACCTCTCTAACCAATCTATCCACCCTCAAACCTCACTACACTCTCTTCTAACCCTCTACCGCTCTCTAACCTCACTAACTACTTCCTCTACCTCTCTAACCTCTCTACCACCTCGAACCTCTCTAAACCTCACTACCGCCTGCTACCTCCAACCTCAAACCCCTCCTACCTTCACAACCTCGTCTAAAACCCTTCTCTACCTCACTACCTCTCTAACCCCTCTACCTCTCTCCCTCTCTAACCACACTACCTCTCTAAACCCCTCTCTACCTCGCTCTACCTCTCAAACCTCCTCACCTCACTCATCATCTCAACCTCTCATACCCCTCTACTCTCTACCTCTCAACCTCTCTAAAAAACTCCTTCTACCCCGCAGCTACCTCTCTACCTCTCTAACCCACTAACCCCCTACCCTCTCTACCTTCTCCCACCTCTCTAACCTCTCTACCTCACCATACCGCCTCCTACCTCTCATACCTCTCTCATTACCCCCTTCTAACTCCGCCTCTCAGACCTATCTCTACACCCAGCTACCTCACTACCTCTCTAACCACAACCCCACTACCTCACTACCTCTCTACCTCTCCTACCCACTCTAAACCACACTCCGCCCTCTACCACACAACCTACTCTAACCACCCTACACTACCTCTAATACTCTCTCTACCACACCCGCCCAACTATCCACCTACCTCACTACCCCCCTCAAACCCCTCACCACCATACCTACTCCTATGACCACACTCCTCACTCAACCCCACTACCCCTCTAACTCTTCTCACCCACTCATACTAAACCCCCTCACTTCTCTACCATCTCAATAACACTCAAAACCCCTCACCATTCCTACCTCTGCTACCACTCAACCCTTCTACCTCTCTTAGCAATCCCCACTCTACCTCTACCACCACACCTCTCAACCTCTCAACCCACTACCTTTCTCAAACCTCTCTACACTCTACTCTCTACCTCTCAGCGCGCCCCAAACCTCTCTACCTCTCCTACCGCCCTCTACCTCTCTAACCTCTCTACCTCTCTACCACTCTACCCCCACTACCCCTCTACCTCTCTTACCTCCTCTAACCACTCTACTACTTACCTCTCTACCTCTCTAACCACTCTACACTACTACCCCCTCAACCTCTCTACCCCTCTACCCCTCTAAATATACCTCTCTACCTCTCTACCCCTCTCCTCTCTACCCCATCTCTATCCCACTACCCTCTACCCTCTACCCCTCTACCTCTCTACCTCTCTACAACCCCTCTACCTCTCTACCTCTCTATAACCTCTCTATCACCTTCTACCATCTCTACCTCTCTACCTCTCTAACCCACTCTAACCTCGCTACCCACACATCATTATTAAGTATAAAACTCTCCCTAAACTAAAATGCGTTAAGCATAACTATTATAAAAAGTTTATTTTTTCAAGTTTTCCCCGTGAAAAAAAAATAAAATACAATAACATTTTAAAATATTTTTTATTGAAATACGACAATTTTTAAAAATATAATTAAAGAATGATTTAAAATAATTTAAAAAAAAATTGAGTAAAACTGCTTAAAAAACAAACATGACTCATGAATTTTTTAGTTATCCATCTAAGGGAATTTTTAAGTGTAACTAATTAATGTAAATTTTTGTGTAACTATTTAATGTATTTTTAAGTGTAACTATTTTAATGTAATTTTTTTAACTGTAACTATTTTAAAGGAATTTTTAACTGTAACTATTTTAAAGGAATTTTTAAGTATAACTATTTTAAAATATTTTGTGTGTATATTTTAATTTTTTTGGTGTAACTATTTTAAAATAATTTTTTTTAGGTTTTAACTATTTTAAAATAATTTTTTATGTGTAACTATTTTAAAATAATTTTTTATGTGTAACTATTTTAAAATAATTTTTTTAAGTTTTAACTATTTTAAAATAATTTTTTATGTGTAACTATTTTAAAATAATTTTTTATGTGTAACTATTTTAAAATAATTTTTTATGTGTAACTATTTTAAAATAATTTTTTATGTGTAACTATTTTAAAATAATTTTCTTTAGTTTTAACTATTTTAAAATAATTTTTTATGTGTAACTATTTTAAAATAATTTTTTATATGTAACTATTTTAAAATAATTTTTTATGTGTAACTATTTTAAAATAATTTTTTATGTGTAACTATTTTTAAAAAATTTTTTTTAGATGTAACTATTTTAAAATAATTTTTTATGTGTAACTATTTTAAAATATTTTTTTATGTGTAACTATTTTAAAATAATTTTTTATGTGTAACTATTTTAAAATAATTTTTTATGTGTAACTATTTTAAAATATTTTTTTTTAGATGTAACTATTTTAAAATATTTTTTATGTGTAACTATTTTAAAATAATTTTTTATGTGTAACTATTTTAAAATAATTTTTTTGTGTAACTATTTTAAAATAATTTTTTTTAGATGTAACTATTTTAAAAATTTTTTATGTGTAAAAATATTTTAAAATAATTTTTTATGTGTAACTATTTTAAAATAATTTTTTGTGTAACTATTTTAAAATAATTTTATTTAGATGTAACTATTTTAAAATAATTTTTTATGTGTAACTATTTTAAAATAATTTTTTTATGTGTAACTATTTTAAAATATTTTTTTATGTGTAACTATTTTAAAATAATTTTTTTGTGTAACTATTTTAAAATAATTTTTTCAGTGTATATTTTAAGGGAATTTTTTAAAATGTATTTTAAAAGAAAATTTTGTAAATAACTTTTAAAAATTCATAATAGAAAATATTTTAAAAGAAATTTTAGCATAACTATTTTAAAAAAAATTTTATTATAATTGGTTTAATGTTTTTTTTTATAATAATTATATTAATTATGTTAGCAGATTTTTCACTAAAACTGTTTTAATAATTTTTTTTTCAATGTAATAATTTAAAAAAAAATTTATTTTCAGTATAACTATTTTAAAAATTATTTCAGGATAACTATTATAAAAATTATTTCAGGATAACTTCTAAAAATTATTTCAGGATAACTATTATAAAAATTATTTCAGTATAACTATTTTAAAAATTATTTCAGTATAACTATTTTAAAAATTATTTCAGTATAACTATTTTAAAAAATATTTCATATA
>NC_069464.1:3006848-3079348 GCF_026875155.1 Cherax quadricarinatus
TACAATCATAACTAACTGCTAAGCCCATAAAGGTCATAAGAGTGCTGTTCCTTACTTAAATACACCAGTCACTGTTCTACCTTCACCCAGTGCACTACCCTCATCCCTATATATAATGTATACAAGAATGGCTTTGATATCCTAAATTCACTTGAAAAAGCATACTACAGAGGTTGTGCTTTTTCAAGTGTTTTGTTAATGGGATGGATTGTAAAGGACCTACCTAGTATGGGCCAACAGGCCTGCTGCAGTGTTCCTCCTTTCTTATGTTCTTATGTTTAACTCAACATTGTATATTTTCTCGAGTCTATCACTATCTCCGAGGCACTTATAATTCTACAAGATGTCTGTATTCCTCACCTAGTCTGGAGCAGTAAGTGCTCAGTTTCCCACAATACACCAATAGCCAGATATACAATTCTGGTTTGATTATGAAGTTCAGATTAATAATACTGTCAGTGATCTTGAAGGTTCTATTACGTGCAGTATGAGAAAATAAAAAATGAAGTCATACGTGGAAAGACTGGAAGACCCTGAACAATGTATGTTGTCACATACATGGGGGTAAATGCTTAACTAATAAGGGTCATGTGCAAGAAAGGTATACAAATAGACATCTGGGAGGTAATCCAGTTTAATCCAAGGATATGGAGGATAGGTTCAGTTTCTTAGATTAAGAGCCCTTCACTGGTATCAAGGTACCATACCTCTCTTGAAGGAAGGGAAGCAGTAGAGACAGAAGTATACGTGGTTGAAAGCCATCTCGATACAAGACAAAGGTGAATGACGATCGTTACAATCGTGAGACAACCACAATCTCTCATAAGGTAATTACATTTTTTTTTACGGAGGGAGGATTACAACCAGTATTTTCTCAATACCCTCGAGATCACTGACAATGACATTGGTTCAAATCATCAACCAGCAAGTCATTTTCCATCAAACCACAATTG
The DNA here is from genome assembly GCF_026875155.1 of Cherax quadricarinatus. Taxonomy (NCBI): domain Eukaryota; kingdom Metazoa; phylum Arthropoda; class Malacostraca; order Decapoda; family Parastacidae; genus Cherax; species Cherax quadricarinatus. Next base: position 3,007,802 of record NC_069464.1, read on the forward strand.
TTCCTGATCACCTTCCTTCTGTTGCTGGCACATATGGGAAGCTGTGCTCTTATGATAATATACAAAAGATACAACTCACACCTGGAAGGACTAAAAATGCATGTCATCACTTTGTCAATTAATACTGACCTATTTATCAATGACTCAGGCCTCACTGAAGACACCTTTAGTGTCCTGACTCGCATAAACTGTCCTCGGAGAAAGTCTCACTATAATACAGACTCGGACTGTGGCATTTTAACTTTGACTAACCTAATGCACCATAATTCACATTCACACTAGTCCCATCCCCATTCCCTTGCCCTATACACAGTGGCACACCATGGAACACACTAATTGGGCTAAATTATTACAACAATCAAAACTAGTTATTATTATTATTATAATCAAGGGGGAAGAGCTAAACCCAGAGGATTATACAGCGCCTGGGGGGGGGGATGTGGAAGGCATTCAGGCTTAATTCGGGGAACTGGAGCACAGATCCAATTCCCTAAATCAAGAGCCCCTCACCAACATCAAGGAACCTTCCTTGAGGGGAATCAAAACTAAGCACTAAACCCACAAGGATCTAATTGGGCTAAAGCTTCCCTCAGATGCAATTACTTGTTTGTTCAAACTTTCACTTTTCTTTTTAGTCACCTTCCTTCGGTGGGAGACAGCCGGTGCATTGCAAAAATGAATATGAAAATATGATAATTTAAGTAATTTCAAATGCATACTGAAAATCACATTTCAAATTTTTTCTCTTTTAAGATAAGATTTCGTTCGGATTTTTAACCCCGGAGGGTTAGCCACCCAGGATAACCCAAGAAAGTCAGTGCGTCATCGAGGACTGTCTAACTTATTTCCATTGTGGTCCTCAACCTTGTCCCCCAGGATGCAACCCACACCAGTCAACTAACACCCAGGTACCTATTTGCTGCTAGGTGAACAGGACAACAGGTGTAAGGAAATGTGTCGAAATGTTTCCACCCGCCGGGAATCAAACCCGGGCCCTCCGTGTGTGAAGCGAAGGCTTTAGCCACCAGGCCACATATTATGATTTCAAATCCCCTAGAATGAAATTGAGGCTGCAACTTGGAGTTATTACTACAATCATAATTAAATGCTAAATCCACCAGAGTGCAACACTGAGTACACTCCTAACTTAGCACTCTATTCTTCATGGGATTAACACTTATTTCTGAATTTAATACTAATGTTATATTGTGAAAAATGCTAGGTAACAGAGTTGATACAGCAGCTGGGGAATGGGATGCACTCAGGTTTGAATCAAGAGGGAGCATAGGTCCAGTTCCTTGGATCAAAATCCCCTCAATAAGGATAGCTCAATTTCTTCAAGTCATAAGACCATCAGCAGCAAGGAAAAAAAAAAAACATGGGATGGAAGGGGGTTGAACCTCTCACCATGACTCGCGAGATTGTAGTATTACAATTTCGTGAGTCTAGTGAGGTACTCTAAGGTGTGGGTTATGAAATGAAATTAAGATACTCATCACGTTCACTTCAATGTTACTTTATATGTTCTTCAATGTCAACAACGATAAATTCTAACAAGAATGAATATATTTTAATATCCGTCCTCAGAGAGTGCTTCCATGGGTGAAGACTTTCTAGAGGTACAGTGAGCTTCTCCAGAAGTAGTGGTCTGCTGTGACAAGCAGCCTTCAAAGAAAAACTTAAGACATTTTGTCTGTGGATAAACTAAGGTGGAGTGAACAAGTCTGGTTCACAGGCCAGTCTCAGTAAACATCTTTAGCATCTCTTATCAACTGTGGGATATTTGTCTCAACTCTGTCAGGTATGTCTAAGACATACAGCTATTAGAGAGAGCAAAAAAATTAGGGGCTCTTGATCCAAGGAGCCTTTTGATGATGTACCATCAACAGGTAAAAAATAAATCCATAAAAACCTTGAGGTTATACAACAACTCGATGTATTGGTAAAGCTTCACTTAGATCATGCAGCTCAGTTCTGGTCTCTATACTCTAGAATGGATATAAATTCATTAGAAAAAGTTCAGAGAAGAATGCCAAATTAATCCATTGCATAAGAAATCATTGAAGAGAATCTACCTTCAATTCAAAGGTGGGATACCGGATACCGAAAGCCTCTTGATTCAAGGACTTGGACCTAACCCTCTCATTCCTTGGATCAAGCCTAATTATCCCCCAACAGAGGTTTAGGATTCCCCCATTAATTAAAATCTCAGCATTACCCTTCAACAAACTATAGTATACAGTGCAGATTTTTGTACAATATAAATAATACCACCAAACATTGAATTATTTTAAATTAACCCAACCTAGATTAAGCTAAATGTACAGAGTCAACACTCAACAGACAGATAAAATATATACATGGATGGAGTCTAGTAGAGGAAGTTGCATTGTTATTTGCAACCCCGACATTCTGTATTCAAGATGGAGGAGGAATGTTATGCGAGGTTAACATATATCCTTCAGGGCCCTTGCTTGTCCTTGCAAAGTTAACTTGCATCCTGGATGACATGAGGTCCTCGTGGAGTTAACTTGTGTCCTGGATAATTTGTGGTGGTCCTCGTGGCATTAACCGGTTTCCTGGCGGTTTGGGGTCAACTTTGTGGAGTCGACCAGTATCCAGGATAACCTGGAGTTGTGCTAAGTGCTCAGGATTAAGGCCCACTGAGGAAGCAGCACTGCCACCCATGCCTGAGCACCTTGCTTGTGAATTCCTTCCTTCACAAGAAAGGGTCTCAGGGAATGGAGGACAGGCTCTCTGGAAGTCTGGGCACCTGGCTTCTTCCTTCATGCCTTATTACCGAAATCCCTCGCCTGTGGAAAAAAAAATATATTAACAAGCGAGGCAATTGTTACATGCACTCTAATGTATAAAATTTGCTTAAATGGAAAGATCTGTATCTTACAAGTCATAGAATAAAGACCTTTTTTTTTTAAATACGACTGAAAAAGTGCATATACAACTTAACAGCAAGTACTATGAAGGCCTTTCCATGAGCCTTTTAATTTTCGATGTACCTTTCCAATCACATTAACCAAAAAATCATACTATTCAGAGGAGTCTATAAGAAATGGCCAATAAATGTCATTTATTACGAGGTTTTGTCTACTTGTTATCTACTCCAACTATCTATTACATTGCTGCAGTCAGGATAAATAAAGTATAGCCAGGGATCTATTACAATGGGAACTGAGGAAGCAAGCTCCAGCCCCATTTTTTTTTCAGGCCTAAAAAAAATTCACTTTTTCAGACATTTGAAAATACTGTATATCAAAAGTTTAGTTTTATGCTCTAGTAGGTTATATGGAACTAAATCTACATTGTGTTATTTTTGTGTGACTATAACAAACATATTCCCCCAGAGCCATTAAAATTAGTTCTACAGTGTGAGATCATCTGCTGGTTTACTCTGAATATAAGTGGCTTCAGGGTTTACTCTGAATATAAGTGGCTTCAGGGTTTACTCTGAATATAAGTGGCTTCAGGGCTGTCTTGCCATGGGTTTAAAAGTGCCATTGGTTTGGAGAGAGAGTATAAAATACCATCATGACAAACACAGACAGAAATGCAGTATAAAAAGATCAATATTGACGTTTTGTCCAAGCAGTGAGCTTTTCAACATTTGCAACTCGGGAGAAGGGGGGGGGGGGAACCCAGTGCACAGGCAAAACATTGTCAACAAAGGGTCATTTCACACTGCATTTGTGTGTCAGCTTCCATACCCTTGAGTTCAATCCTTACCAGTGGTGGACCTACATTTTCGGGGCCCTAAAGCTTGAACTTATGGGGGCCCTAAAGCATGAGCTTATGGGGGCCCCTTCACAACCCCTTATCATACATTAGACCCAAAATTTTTTACTCAATGTGGGCTAAAGTCGCTTCTGGGGCCCCTTTGAGATTAGGGGTCCTTAAAGCTTAAGCTTCATTCATAGTAGATTCACCCCTGATCCCTACCCATCCCTCAAGTCTTATTACTTGTGAAATCAAAAAGATTGGGGACTCGAACACATGGCAAGAGAATTCTAAAACTCACAGGTCAGTGTGACCTAAAATTCTATGGTTTGCAATCAAATTATTCCTTATTCAATAATCTATTTATCTCACAGCACATTCATCTCTCAATCTTTCTTTCATGAGGTACCCTAATTTTGTCTTGTAGTTATTCAATAACTTAGATGTAAGTTACACAAAGCTTGGGCCATTTTTTTCTAACATAGCATGAATGGAAATATATCAGCCTGTGCATATCTTCAAGTAAATATACCAAAATTGTGACTCAAAGAGAGAAATATTCACCATCACTCATTCTCAGGATGACTTGGCAGAAGCATGCGGATGTTACGATTTAAATGATCACCTGAACCACATCATCCATCCTTCAGAGTGCAGGTACTGTACTTCCCACCTCCAGAACTGTAACATCCTCACTCATCCTTCAGAGTGCAGGTACTGTACTTCCCACCTCCAGAACCGTAACATCCTCACTCATCCTTCAGAGTGCAGGTACTGTACTTCCCACCTCCAGAACTGTAACATCCTCACTCATCCTTCAGAGTGCAGGTACTGTACTTCCCACCTCCAGAACTAACATCATCACTCATCCTTCAGAGTGCAGGTACTGTACTTCCCACCTCCAGAACTATAACATCCTCACTCATCCTTCAGAGAACATGGTTCTAATCCTCCTATCATCACTAAAGTCTCCCAGCTCAAGTTGATTTCATTGCCTCGTGTATGTAACTCATCCAATGTGATGAAATATGACAGGGAAACCTAGCTAGCTAGTGGAAATACTATGTATCTATCACACAGAATATTACCTCATGTGTGTTGCCTAGTAGGCTGCACTTTAGCAGGCCTATTGGCCCATGCTAGGCAGGTCCAAGTCAAACTACTCATAAGGAAGGAGCAATATAACTGGGAAACCTAGTTAACTTTTCTCACTGAATGCGCGTGTGTGTGTTTATCATGGCCCTGACAGATAACAGTTATCACTTATCATAGCAAGTGATGAAGGTATCACCAGCTGTTGCAGGTGGTGGTGCAGGCGGTGCAAACGGTCTGCCCGGAAGTCGAGGTTCTGGGAAGGAGTCGATACAGTTCACTACTGATTCGCTCTTTCAGTGACTTCACTGCTCTTCTTCAACGTCTCATCACTGCTACGTACCACCTGCAAATATAAATACAATAAGCTGATGGAACACGATTTACCACACCACCACCAACTTTGCCCGAGTACATAATTCTATATACCTGTACCCATTTTCAAAAGAGTTCTGCGCCTACATTCCAACCTAAGGACAGACCTCAATAATTACCTCATTGCCATTACTGTACCAGCCAGGTTGTGGTTCGTACGTCGGTTTACATGCGGTCAGCAGTAACAGCCTGATTGATCAGGTCCTGATCCACCTAGAGGCCTGGTTATGGACTGGGCCGGGGGGCGTTGACCCCCGGAATATCCTCCAGGTATATACCGCATGAGAACCCCCAATGCAATTCACTGACCATTTTTTGGGTTATCCTACGTCATTTACACACATGTTGATATGAATTATAATTTATCTAACTGCACTTATCCATACGAGTTTAACGCTTCCTTAGAATAGTAATAATGCAGATGTATTTATTTTTTATTACATATTTGTATACACAAACGTGGACACACACCATTAGTGTAGCAAAAATGTCCTACATCCTAGTGTAGCAAAAATGTCCTACATCCCAGTGTAGCAAAAATGTCCTACAACCTAGTGTAGCAAAAATGTCCTACATCCCAGTGTAGCAAAAATGTCCTACATCCTAGTGTAGCAAAAATGTCCTACAACCTAGTGTAGCAAAAATGTCCTACATCCTAGTGTAGCAAAAATGTCCTACATCCTAGTGTAGCAAAAATGTCCTACATCCCAGTGTAGCAAAAATGTCCTACATCCTAGTGTAGCAAAAATGTCCTACATCCTAGTGTAGCAAAAATGTCCTACATCCTAGTGTAGCAAAAATGTCCTACAACCTAGTGTAGCAAAAATGTCCTACATCCTAGTGTAGCAAAAATGTCCTACAACCTAGTGTAGCAAAAATGTCCTACAACCTAGTGTAGCAAAAATGTCCTACAACCTAGTGTAGCAAAAATGTCCTACAACCTAGTGTAGCAAAAATGTCCTACATCCTAGTGTAGCAAAAATGTCCTACAACCTAGTGTAGCAAAAATGTCCTACAACCTAGTGTAGCAAAAATGTCCTACAACCTAGTGTAGCAAAAATGTCCTACAACCTAGTGTAGCAAAAATGTCCTACAACCTAGTGTAGCAAAAATGTCCTACAACCTAGTGTAGCAAAAATGTCCTACAACCTAGTGTAGCAAAAATGTCCTACAACCTAGTGTAGCAAAAATGTCCTACAACCTAGTGTAGCAAAAATGTCCTACAACCTAGTGTAGCAAAAATGTCCTACAACCTAGTGTAGCAAAAATGTCCTACATCCTAGTGTAGCAAAAATGTCCTACATCCTAGTGTAGCAAAAATGTCCTACAACCTAGTGTAGCAAAAATGTCCTACATCCTAGTGTAGCAAAAATGTCCTACATCCTAGTGTAGCAAAAATGTCCTACATCCTAGTGTAGCAAAAATGTCCTACATCCTAGTGTAGCAAAAATGTCCTACATCCTAGTGTAGCAAAAATGTCCTACATCCTAGTGTAGCAAAAATGTCCTACATCCTAGTGTAGCAAAAATGTCCTACATCCTAGTGTAGCAAAAATGTCCTACATCCTAGTGTAGCAAAAATGTCCTACATCCTAGTGTAGCAAAAATGTCCTACATCCTAGTGTAGAAAAAATGTCCTACATCCTAGTGTGGCATTTAATAAATCTGAACACTTATAGTATTTATTATTAGTAGTACTATTAGTAATAATAGAAATATTATTGGTAGTAATATTAGTAATAGTAGTAGTAGTAATAATAGTAATAGTAGTAGTAATAGTAATATAGTAATAGTAGTAATAGTAATAGTAATAATAGTAATAGTAGTAATAGTAATAATAGTAATAGTAATAGTAATAGTAATAATAGTAATAATAGTAATAGTAATAATAGTAATAGTAATAGTAGTAATAGTAATAATAGTAGTAATAGTAATAGTAATAGTACTAATAGTAATAGTACTAATAGTAATAGTAGTAATAGTAGTAATAGTAATAATAGTAATAGTAGTATTAATAGTAGTAGTATTAATAGTGTTAGTAGTATTAATAGTATTAGTATTAATAGTGTTAGTAGTATTAATAGTGTTAGTAGTATTAATAGTGTTAGTAGTATTAATAGTGTTAGTAGTATTAATAGTGTTAGTATTAATAGTATTAGTAGTATTAATAGTATTAGTAGTATTAATAGTATTAGTAGTATTAATAGTATTAGTAGTATTAATAGTATTAGTAGTATTAATAGTATTAGTAGTATTAATAGTATTAGTAGTATTAATAGTATTAGTAGTATTAATAGTATTAGTAGTATTAATAGTATTAGTAGTATTAATAGTATTAGTAGTAGTAGCAGCAGTATTGACAGTATTAATAGTATTATTAGCAACAGAAGTCTTATTAAAATCATGGGGGAAACGCTAAACCCATAGGATTATACAGCGCCTATTGGGGGGGGGGGGAAGGTATTCAGGCTTAATCCTGGAAACTGGAGCACAGATCCAATTCCCTAGATCAAGAGCCCCTCACCAGCATCAAGGAACCTCCCTCGAGGGGCTTAGTAAAAGTACTGGTGGTAGTAGTAGTAGTAGTAGTAGTAGTATTTGTATTATTATTAGCAGTATGAGAAGTAATAGTGGAATTAGTATTAACATTAGTGGTATCAGTATTAGTGGTAGTATAAGTAGTATAAATCAAAGAAAATAATAATGAGGGGTGTTAACGTTGCAGTTTTATAAGTGTAGTGTAGTCGCGCCTCTGGTAAGACAGTGATGGAGTGAATGATGATGAAAGTTTAACTTCTTCGGGCCACTCTACCTTGGTGGGAAAGGGCCAATGTGTTAATAAAAAAATAATCTCATTTTTTTTCATATACACAAAGGTCTTAGATAAGACGCAACAACAATATATCGTTTATTAAGAGGACTACTGATGGAGTCAAATGCAGTGTTTGTAGCTTTCACAGAGACCTACACAAGATCACTGTGATCAAGGAATAAGGATGCCAGAGTATACTCTACGTAGATGTGATCTACAACACATAATAAGCAAAGGGGGAAAGGGACCTGGGTTAACACCACAAAACTATGTAGTTATAGGTCTGGGCAGTAAAAACTGAAAAATAAAAAGCAGCCTTGTTGGTTAAAATTATAACCTTAGTTTTTTTAAGGGGGTGGAATGGTACGCCAGTGGAAGGTCTCGGTCAGATGACCAACGCTCCAGTTGAGGGCCATCATGTGACTAAGACCCGCCTCTGGAAACACTTGTCCTGTTTCTTAACAAACCTTACCTAACCTAAAATTAAAATATGAGAATCTAGTGAAAGTACATACTTGATTTTAAACCAGCAGTAATTCTAGGACCAACTATTGAAAACTGAACAACATAATGGAGATTTTTCAAACCAGTCTCTAAGCATACTGTTACTTGGGGATTTCAATCTCAAACAGCTAAAATGAAGATAGTAGTAAATGATGCAATAACAGAAAAATCTAGGAGATAATTTTGAGGGGCAGCCTCGTATAATACGACCAAGAGTAGAAAATACACTTGCTCTTACATTCACAAATAATGAGAATCTGGAACATAACGGTGTCAAATACAACAAACTCCGATCTCAACGTAAAGTTATGGGAAGGTATTCAACAAATTCAGCAATATTTTAACTGAGATCAAATGAATGATGACGGCTGAAATATGCTGGGAAGACATGAATTAAACCAATGCTTCACAAGGATGGGGGGGATGGTACCAGAAGTGTGCTCCACACGTATTAAGGAAAAAAAAAAAGAAAGACAGGTTAGAAGGTGAGAAATGTTCCTGCTACATGTAAGACGAAGAGTCACAGATCTCGTCAATAATTTCAAACTGTCTGGAGAACGAAAACAAATCGCTGGTTAGAGAAACGGAAAATCTAGTACTCACAAGGTGACTGCGTAAGTAAGTAAGTAAATTTATTCAGGTATACACAATACAGTTACATAGAATTATCATACATAGCAGCATATGTGTAGAGAACCTAGGATAACCCAAAAAAGTCAGACAGAGGCGTATATATAGCCTAGGAGAGACCGGGGAAAAAGAAACCATTACAATAATGACAACATTGGTTTCATATTATTGTTATAATCAAGGGGGAAGCGCTAAACCCGGAGGATTATACAGCGCCTGGGGGGGGGGGGGGGATGTGGAAGGTATTCAGGCTTAATTCGGGGAACTGGAGCACAGATCCAATTCCCTAAATCAAGAGCCCCTCACCAACATCAAGGAACCTTCCTTGAGGGGATTGGTTTCATTACCAAAATCGAGGGCAAAATCCACATCGAACATCGGACACTTGCTTGAAGGGGATGGTACCTAAACTGATGACAGCACAAAAAATAAAGCGAAAAAACTGAAGTCACAATACGACTCCGTGTTTAGTCATCCATTAATCAAATTAAATAATGATAATGTAAAGGAATTTTTATTAAGGCGACTCAAAATAATGGCGACATTTCCCTTCATACTTTCTCGCATAACTCAACTGCAAAGCTATCGACAACATGACTGTGCACTCGGAACTAGGCCAAGACTCGTGGAACTCCACGCTTGTGATATACCTGTTACCCGTTTCTAGAGTTCTTATACTCACAGCTCGATTTAGGGACAAGGGTTTGCTGATGACTGTCTGTTAAACAAGGCTGTTGGTGCTGGCGGCCCGTTGGTCTGCATAGCCATCACAACCTGGTTAATCTGGCACTCTGTGCAGGCAGTGATTCAATTTAATCTTGAAGATTTCTACACTTCTTCCGGCAGTGTTTCTGATGTCTGTTCGTGGAAAGTTGAAGAGTCTTGGACCATGGATGTTGGTGCCCCTACTTTTCACTGGATTTATTTTCCACTTCTTACCATATCTCTCACTGCAATACGTTATGGTAGTGTGTAGATTTATATTACGCTTTCTTATCTTCCGGGTAGGGTCCACGAGGTAAGCTTGGGAGCCATGATACCCTCCCTAGGCAACTCTGAAGACCATTAATTTTTTCTAAACCTGGGAATCTGAGGCTGTTGCTTATATATCAAGCTTAATAAACATGAAGAATAATTCAAGCTTATTGTATGGTTAAGCTGGTACTGACAGTAACTGCTACGATTGTTAATAATTTATTACATTTATGGGGAATGCTGAAAATGGAGAGCAGGGACGGTGTGAGGGGGAAGGGTGGGGTAGATCCTATCCCTCGGATCAAAAGCACCTCATCGCCGCCGTGGAACTTTCCACGCTTATGTAAGGTTGTATGTGAGGTGACATCTCGGCCTTATAAGCCTTCTCCTGTACTATTATTTCTATAGTTAATTGATAATGTGAGAAATCACGAAAGCACTTGGAAATATATATATATATATATATAATAATTATATATATATATATATATATATATATATATATATATATATATATATATATATATATATGCCGAATATGTAAATTTGGTCAATTAGCAAGAACTCACTTAAAATTAAGTCCTTTGTAAAATTTTCTCTTATACGTCTAAAGATATATTTTTTCATTTATGTTAATATAAAAATTAATAATTTTGTACCAAAAGAACCTTAGAAAACTTACCTAACCGTATTATAACAAGCTCAATTTAATTTACCCTAATCCAACTAAATATATTTTAGATTTACAATAATTTAATAATAAACAAACAGTGAAATATATATTTTTCGTTAGGTTCAGAATGATTTCTGCGAAATTATTGCATTCACAAATTTTCATTTGTCTTATCCGGCAAGAAAGCGTTGCTATTTAAGCCAAAATTGCAAGTTTTACCTATTCGGCACGGCATATTTTATTATACATTTCTACTGCAGACTGAGGATCTAACAACAGTTCTTATCTGCGTCAGTTGTCACTCCTCGTTGTTCCTCACTTCCTTTATCAATACAATGGTTCTCAGTATTTCCTCACTTGAGCAACATTCAAAATAACCCCCGTGCCCCACCTCTAAGATTTTGTAAGTGATTTACACTGAATAAGAGAGTCAAAAGCAAACACAAAACACACAAAACACGCGTCTAGGTTGGACTGCCGTTTACATATCGACGAGACAGACATGTCCCATACAGGTCAGAGGAGCGGCTGAACGCAATGGGACTCGGACGGGAACTGCACACGTGAAATTTAATCATATCCATTAAAAAGGTCCACCTTAGTAGCTAGTTTATGGTGCATCTCGTATCCATCTTGAGGATGGTAGTGGCTAGTTTGTGTACATCATATCCATCCTGTGGATGGTAGTGGTTAGTTTATTGTGTACCTCATATCCATCCTGTGGATAGTAGTGGTTAGTTTATTGTGTATCTCATATCCATCCTGTGGATAGTAGTGGTTAGTTTATTGTGTATCTCATATCCATCCTGTGGATAGTAGTGGTTAGTTTATTGTGTATCTCATATCCATCCTGTGGATAGTAGTGGTTAGTTTATTGTGTACCTCATATCCATCCTGTGGATAGTAGTGGTTAGTTTATTGTGTACCTCATATCCATCCTGTGGATAGTAGTGGTTAGTTTATTGTGTATCTCATATCCATCCTGTGGATAGTAGTGGTTAGTTTATTGTGTATCTCATATCCATCCTGTGGATAGTAGTGGTTAGTTTATTGTGTACCTCATATCCATCCTGTGGATGGTAGTGGTTAGTTTATTGTGTACCTCATATCCATCCTGTGGATGGTAGTGGCTAGTTTGTGTACCTCTCATCCATCCTGTGGATGGTAGTGGCTAGTTTGTGTACCTCATATCCATCCTGTGGATGTTAGTGGCTAGTTTATTGTGTACCTCATATCCATCCTGTGGATGGTAGTGGCTAGTTTGTGTACCTCTCATCCATCCTGTGGATGGTAGTGGCTAGTTTGTGTACCTCATATCCATCCTGTGGATGTTAGTGGCTAGTTTATTGTGTACCTCATTCATCCTGTGGATGGTAGCTAGTTTATTGTGTACCTCATATCCATCCTGTGGATGGTAGTGGCTATATTATTGTGTACCTCATAAATCCTGTGGGTGGTAGTAGCTAGTTTTTTGTGTACCTCATATCCATCCTGTGGATGGTAGTGGCTAGTTTACTGCGTACCTCATATCCATCCTGTGGATGGTAGTGGCTGGTTTGTGTACCTCATCCATCCTGTGGATGGTAGTGGCTAGTTTATTGTGTACCTCATATCCATCCTGTGGATGGTTGTGGCTAGTTTGTGTGCCTGATACCCATCCTGTGGATGGTAGTGGCTAGTTTATTGTGTACCTCATATCCATCCTGTGGATGGTTGTGGCTAGTTTATTGTGTACCTCATATCCATCCTGTGGATGGTAGTGGCTAGTTTGTGTACCTCATATCCATCCTGTGGATGGTAGTCGTTAGTTTATTGTGTACCTCATATCCATCCTGTGGATGGTAGTGGCTAGTTTATTGTGTACCTCATATCCATCCTGTGGATGGTAGTGCCTAGTTTATTGTGTACCTCATCCATCCTGTGGATGGTAGTGGCTAGTTTACTGTGTACCTCATATCCATCCTGTGGATGGTAGTGGCTAGTTTGTTTACCTCATATCCATCCTGTGGATGGTAGTGGCTAGTTTGTGTACCTCATATCCATCCTGTGGATGGTAGTGTCTAGTTTATTGTGTACCTCATATCCATCCTGTGGATGGTAGTGGTTAGTTTATTGTGTACCTCATATCCATCCTGTGGATGGTAGTGGCTAGTTTATTGTGTACCTCATATCCATCCTGTGGATGGTAGTGGCTAGTTTATTGTGTACCTCATATCCATCCTGTGGATGGTAGTGGCTAGTTTATTGTGTACCTCATATCCATCCTGTGGATGGTAGTGTCTAGTTTGTGTACCTCATATCCATCCTGTGGATGGTAGTGGCTAGTTTGTGTACCTCATATCCATCCTATGGATGGTAGTGGCTAGTTTATTGTGTACCTCACATCCATCCTGTGGATGGTTGTGGCTAGTTTATTGTGTACCTCATATCCATCCTGTGGATGGTAGTGGCTAGTTTATTGTGTACCTCATATCCATCCTGTGGATGGTAGTGGCTAGTTTATTGTGTACCTCATATCCATCCTGTGGATGGTAGTGGCTAGTTTATTGTGTACCTCATATCCATCCTGTGGATGGTAGTGGGTAGTTTATTGTGTACCTCATATCCATCCTGTGGATGGTAGTGGCTAGTTTATTGTGTACCTCATATCCATCCTGTGGATGGTAGTGGCTAGTTTATTGTGTACCTCATATCCATCCTGTGGATGGTAGTGGCTAGTTTATTGTGTACCTCATATCCATCCTGTGGATGGTAGTGGCTAGTTTATTGTGTACCTCATATCCATCCTGTGGATGGTAGTGGCTAGTTTATTGTGTACCTCATATCCATCCTGTGGATGGCAGCACAAAGATACTAACAAGACAAGAAAAGCTCTCCACTCACAGGCCAAAACAATATATTCAGTCATTTCAGACTTCCTAGTTTCTAGCACCACTCGCAACTATGGCCACTCATGGCCCCTGAAAATCTCGTAGTGGCCCTCTTGGGGGCCATGCAGTAAAGTGATCAACACACGATTAGTTTATGCACGTGTTTAAATTTGTTAGGTTTGAAGTCAGTCTACTAAACGAGGGTCATTAAGGCTGCAGGTCACCTGTACACCACCAGTCAAGAATATTTTAATACCTAAAATACTGATTAATGTAAACTACCAGTGTATATACACTGAGATATATACACCTCTCAGTGTATAAAAATAAAGATCTGAAAATACACGTTTACCGATGTATATACGATGACAGATATACCTTATAATATACATGAATGTAGTTCAGGGGACAGGTGGGTGGGAGGCCATGACAGGTGGGATTCCAGGACGGGTGGGTGGGAGGCCAGGACGGGCGGGTGTTAGGCCAGGACGGGTGGGTGTTAGGCCAGGATAAGGTGGTAGGGTACGATAGGTGGGTGGGAGGCCAGGGCGGGTGGGAGGCCAGGACAGGTGGTAGGGTACGATACGTGGGTGGGAGGGAGGCCAGGACAGGTGGTAGGGAACGATACGTGGGTGGGAGGCCAGGACAGGTGGATGTTAGGCCAGGACAGGTGGGTGAGTGGGTGGGTGGACGGTAGGACAGGTGGGTGGGTGAGTGGGTGGGTGGAGGGTAGGACAGGTGGGTGAGTGGGTGGGAGGGTAGGACAGGTGGGTGAGTGGGTGGGTGGGTGGGTGGGTGGAGGGTAGGACAGGTGGGTGGAAGTCCAGGACAGGTGGGCGGCGGACTTGGATAGATGAGTGGCCACGATAGACAGATGGGAGCAAGGATAGGTGGGAGGGAATCACGAGATGGGCGGGGCCCCCATGATAGTTGGGTGGGGCCCCCCTGGATAGATGGGCGGAGGCCAGAGTAGGTGGGCGAGGGTTACCCAGAATAGGTGGGCGGGGGCTACCCAGGATAGGTGGGCAGGGGTTACCCAGGATAGATGGGTTGGGGTTACCCAAAATAGATGGGTTGGGGTTACCCAAAATAGATGGGTTGGGGTTACCCAAAATAGATGGGTTGGGGTTACCCAAAATATATGTGGGGGGTTACCCAGAATTGGTGGGTGGGAGTTACCCAGGATAGGTGGGTGGGGGTTTCCCAGAGTGGGTGGGTGGGGGTTACCCAGAATAGGTGTGTGGGAGTTACCCAGAATGGGTGGGTGGGGGTTACCCAGAATGGGTGGGTGGGGGTTACCCAGAATGGGTGGGTGGGGGTTACCAGAATAGGTGGTTGGGAGTTACCCAGAATGGGTGGGTGGGGGTTACCCAGAATGGATTTAAATTAGATAAGTTTAGATTTAGAAAGGACATAGGAAAGTATTGGTTTGGAAATAGGGTAGTTGATGAGTGGAACAGTCTACCTAGTTGGGTTATTGAGGCTGGGACTTTGGGTAGTTTCAAATTTAGGTTGGATAAATACATGAGTGGGATGGGTTGGATTTGAGTGGGACTTGCACATCAGAGATTATTTCTTGGGTGGCATTGAAAATTGGGTTGGTCAAATGTTTGTTAGTGGGATGAATTGTAAAGGACCTGCCTAGTATGGGCCAACAGGGCTGCTGCAGTGTTCCTTTCTTATGTTCTTATGTTACCAGAATAGGTGGGTGGGGGTTACCAGAATAGGTGGGTGGGGGTACCCATAGTTTGTGGGTGGGGGTTACCAAGAATGGGTAGGTGGGAGTTACCCAGAATAGGTGGGTGTGGGTTACCCAGAATAGGTGGGTGTGGGTTACCCAGAATAGGTGGGTGGGTTACCCAGAATAGGTGGGTGTGGGTTACCCAGAATAAGTGGGAGTTACCCAGAATAAGTGGGCGGGGGGCCCAGGATAGTTGGACATGGGGGGCACAGGACAGACAGACCGGGGGGCACAGGACAGATGGACATGGGGGGCCCAGGATAGATGGACATGGGGGGCCAAGATAGACAGACCGGGGGGCCCAGGATAGTTGGACATGGGGGGCCAGGATAGACAGACCGGGGGGGCCCAGGATAGTTGGACATGGGGGGCCAGGATAGACAGACCGGGGGGCCCAGGATAGTTGGACATGGGGGGGCCAGGATAGACCGGGGGGCCCAGGATAGTTGGACATGGGGGGCCAGGATAGACAGATCGGGGGGCCCAGGATAGTTGGACATGGGGGGCCAGGATAGGGGGCCATGGCTAGCAGGGTCCGCACTGCAGCGGGGGTCCACCAACAATCCTTGGGTACAAACTCCCACGCCACTAATAATCCTCATCCAGTAACAGATCCCAGCACTCCACCATCCTCGACCCGTCACCACAACACTAACAACATTATCCTACGATAAACCATACAATATGTCGTCACTATACGAGGAGCGGCGTCAGCGCAGCACCTCCCCACACTACGACTAAAGGGTAACTGACTGAGCCAACGAGAGCCGGTCATCACTCACCACTCTGCTCTTTTTTCCCCCCTGAATGTCCAGAGGTGGACAACTAAATATTTTCTATGCATTTTTGTTGCTTTCAGCGTTTAATATGGATGTCGCTGCATAGCAGATGTGGTCTATTATGGCGTTGTGTACACGCTGATTATTTTATGTGAATGTGAGTAAAGAATTAAGGTAAAAATAAGGGGGTTGAAAAGGAGTAATTATCGTGCTTGGAATGGGTGGTGGGTGCGGCGTTGCCTGGCCCCGCCCCTCCTAGAGAGCAGGGGCGGAGCTACCACCCACTCCGCCCACCCCACCCACTCCACCCCTCTCTAAATAACTCCCATTATCCTCCCTAATGGCCCCAGGCTAATCATTTTAAAAGCATAATAATATACATCCCCCCACCCAAAAAAAAGAAAGAAAGATGATGTTTTGGGAAGGGAGGAGAGAGGGCGTGGTTGGCAGCCCTGAGTGTAGCACACGGCAGGTGGTGCCATCTGGTGCCAGGATCAAGAAGTGAAGCTTCACTCTAGCGCCAACAGGTGGCACTCCCACCTCCCTCGCCCTCACAATCAATAAGAGCACAAAGCAAAAGCAACATTGCCCGAATTTTGGCCTAATATGTGACAAAATTCGGGGATAATACATGGAATATATAATTCAGTGCATCCTGGACACAATTCAGCCTCTCCTGGACACAATTCAGCCTATGCTGGACAAAGTTCGGCTTATCAAAGACACATTCCAGCCTCTCTTAGACACAATTCAACATATACTGCACACAATTCAGCCTATCCTGGACAATTCAGCATGTTCTGGACCCAATTCTGCGTATCCTGTACACAATTCTGCCTCTCCTGGACACAATTCAGCCTATTCTGGACACAAATCAGCATGTCCTGACCACAATTCTGGCCACAATTCTCCAGGTATCCTGGCCACAATTCTGCCTATCCTGAGCACAATTCTGCCTATACTGGACACAATTCAGCCTATCCTGGACACAATTCAACATGTCCTGGCCACAATTCTGGCCACAATTCTCCAGGTATCCTGGCCACAATTCTGCCTATCCTGAACACAATTCTGCCTATACTGGACACAATTCAGCCTATCCTGGACACAATTCAACATGTCCTGGCCACAATTCTGGCCACAATTCTCCAGGTATCCTGGCCACAATTCTGCCTATCCTGGAACACAATTCTGCCTATACTGGACACAATTCAGCCTATACTGGACACAATTCAGCATATCCTGGCAACAATTCTGCATATCCTGGACACAATTCTGCCTATACTGAACACAATTCTGCCTATACTGGACACAATTCTAGCCTAGTATCCTGGCATAATTCTGCCTATCCTGGACACAATTCTGCTATACCTGGACACAATTCATGCTCTCTGGGACAATTCAGCTTATCCTGGACTTCATAACCCTCCTTACACAAATCCCATCACTGTGTACACATTCTGTTAAACTGACTCATTTCGCTCCTCTTCTAATTCTGCTATCCTGGACCAATCTCCTCTCTTATGTCTACTGTTGTGTCACCATGTGTCACTATGTCGGTTACTGATTGTAACACTGTGTCTTAAGTGTCACTATGTGCTACTTAGTGTATACTTCAGTTCATTAGTACTCATTACTGATCTCTTCACTCATTTTACTTGTAGTTACTGTTGTGTCACTGTGTCACTTGTGTTACTGTGTGTCACTATGTGTACATGTTACATGTGTCACTATGTTACTATATACATTGTACTTACATGTCCTAATATACAATTATTTCAGTTCACCATGTGTATCTATTTTGATACAATTCGTGTATCCTGGACATATTGTTCCTTGGACATATTCGTATCTGGACAAATTCATGCTCACTGACACAATGTATCTCATAATTCATTGTATCCTGGACTAATTCTTTAATCCTTGACATCATCATTTAGAATAATTCAGTGTATCCTGGAAAATGTATCCTGACATAATTTGTATCTGGAAATCAGTCTCACTTAACTGCTTCCTCATAACTTGGTAGATGGTGTCATCCCTCATACTTGGTCAATGTGTCATCCTGTCAAATTGTACATGGTGGTCATCCCCTCAGTCCTGGTAATGGTGTAGTCCTAAGTCTTGTAATGTGGTCAGTCCTCAGTACTTGGTAGATGGTGTCAGTCCTCAGTCTTGGTAGATGGTGGTCATCCCTCAGTTGGTAGATGGTGGTCAGTCCCTCATCTTGTAGATGGTGGTCATGTCCCCTCAGTCTTGGTAGATGGTGGTCAGTCCCCTCAGTCTTGTAGATGGTGGTCAGTCCTCAGTCTTGGTAGATGGTGTCAGTCCTCATACTTGGTAGATGGTGGTCAGTCCTCAGTCTTGGTAGATGGTGGTCAGTCCCTCAGTCTTGGTAATGGTGGTCAGTCCCCAGTCTTGGTAGATGGTGGTCGTCCCCTCAGTCTTGGTAGATGGTGGTCAAGTCCTCAGTCTTGGTAGATGGTGGTCAGTCCCTCATCTTGGTAGATGGTGGTCAGTCCCTCAGTCTTGGTAGATGGTGGTCAGTCCCTCAGTCTTGGTAGATGGTGGTCAGTCCTCAGTCTTGGTAGATGGTGGTCAGTCCCTCAGTCTTGGTAGATGGTGGTCAGTCCGTCAGTCTTGGTAGATGGTGGTCAGTCCCTCAGTCTTGGTAGATGGTGGTCAGTCCCTCAGTCTTGGTAGATGGTGGTCAGTCCCTCAGTCTTGGTAGATGGTGGTCAGTCCTCAGTCTTGGTAGATGGTGGTCAGTCCCTCAGTCTTGGTAGATGGTGGTCAGTCCCTCAGTCTTGGTAGATGGTGGTCAGTCCCTCAGTCTTGGTAGATGGTGGTCAGTCCCTCAGTCTTGGTAGATGGTGGTCAGTCCCCTCAGTCTTGGTAGATGGTGGTCAGTCCCTCAGTCTTGGTAGATGGTGGTCAGTCCGTCAGTCTTGGTAGATGGTGGTCAGTCCCTCAGTCTTGGTAGATGGTGGTCAGTCCCCTCAGTCTTGGTAGATGGTGGTCAGTCCCTCAGTTCTTGGTAGATGGTGGTCAGTCCCTCAGTCTTGGTAGATGGTGGTCAGTCCCTCAGTCTTGGTAGATGGTGGTCAGTCCCGTCAGTCTTGGTAGATGGTGGTCAGTCCCCTCAGTCTTGGTAGATGGTGGTCAGTCCCCTCAGTCTTGGTAGATGGTGGTCAGTCCCCTCAGTCTTGGTAGATGGTGGTCAGTCCGTCAGTCTTGGTAGATGGTGGTCAGTCCCCTCAGTCTTGGTAGATGGTGGTCAGTCCCCTCAGTCTTGGTAGATGGTGGTCAGTCCCCTCAGTCTTGGTAGATGGTGGTCAGTCCCTCAGTCTTGGTAGATGGTGGTCAGTCCCTCAGTCTTGGTAGATGGTGGTCAGTCCTCAGTCTTGGTAGATGGTGGTCAGTCCCTCAGTCTTGGTAGATGGTGGTCAGTCCCCTCAGTCTTGGTAGATGGTGGTCAGTCCCCTCAGTCTTGGTAGATGGTGGTCAGTCCCTCAGTCTTGGTAGATGGTGGTCAGTCCCTCAGTCTTGGTAGATGGTGGTCAGTCCCTCAGTCTTGGTAGATGGTGGTCAGTCCCTCAGTCTTGGTAGATGGTGGTCAGTCCCCTCAGTCTTGGTAGATGGTGGTCAGTCCCCTCAGTCTTGGTAGATGGTGGTCAGTCCCCTCAGTCTTGGTAGATGGTGGTCAGTCCCTCAGTCTTGGTAGATGGTGGTCAGTCCCTCAGTCTTGGTAGATGGTGGTCAGTCCCTCAGTCTTAGTAGATGGTGGTCAGTCCCTCAGTCTTGGTAGATGGTGGTCAGTCCCCTCAGTCTTGGTAGATGGTGGTCAGTCCCTCAGTCTTGGTAGATGGTGGTCAGTCCCTCAGTCTTGGTAGATGGTGGTCAGTCCCTCAGTCTTGGTAGATGGTGGTCAGTCCCTCAGTCTTGTAGATGGTGGTCAGTCCCTCAGTCTTGGTAGATGGTGGTCAGTCCCTCAGTCTTGGTAGATGGTGGTCAGTCCCTCAGTCTTGGTAGATGGTGGTCAGTCCCTCAGTCTTGGTAGATGGTGGTCAGTCCCTCAGTCTTGGTAGATGGTGGTCAGTCCCCTCAGTCTTGGTAGATGGTGGTCAGTCCTCAGTCTTGGTAGATGGTGGTCAGTCCCCTCAGTCTTGGTAGATGGTGGTCAGTCCCTCAGTCTTGGTAGATGGTGGTCAGTCCCTCAGTCTTGGTAGATGGTGGTCAGTCCTCAGTCTTGGTAGATGGTGGTCAGTCCCTCAGTCTTGGTAGATGGTGGTCAGTCCCTCAGTCTTGGTAGATGGTGGTCAGTCCCTCAGCTTGGTAGATGGTGGTCAGTCCCTCAGTCTTGGTAGATGGTGGTCAGTCCCTCAGTCTTGGTAGATGGTGGTCAGTCCTCCAGTCTTGGTAGATGGTGGTCAGTCCCTCAGTTTGGTAGATGGTGGTCAGTCCCTCAGTCTTGGTAGATGGTGGTCAGTCCCTCAGTCTTGGTAGATGGTGGTCAGTCCTCTCAGTCTTGGTAGATGGTGGTCAGTCCCTCAGTCTTGGTAGATGGTGGTCAGTCCCTCAGTCTTGGTAGATGGTGGTCAGTCCTCAGTCTTGGTAGATGGTGGTCAGTCCCTCAGTCTTGGTAGATGGTGGTCAGTCCCTCAGTCTTGGTAGATGGTGGTCAGTCCCTCAGTCTTGGTAGATGGTGGTCAGTCCTCAGTCTTGGTAGATGGTGGTCAGTCCCTCAGTCTTGGTAGATTGGTGGTCAGTCCCTCAGTCTTGGTAGATGGTGGTCAGTCCGTCAGTCTTGGTAGATGGTGGTCAGTCCCTCAGTCTTGGTAGATGGTGGTCAGTCCCTCAGTCTTGGTAGATGGTGGTCAGTCCCTCAGTCTTGGTAGATGGTGGTCAGTCCGTCAGTCTTGGTAGATGGTGGTCAGTCCCTCAGTCTTGGTAGATGGTGGTCAGTCCCTCAGTCTTGGTAGATGGTGGTCAGTCCCTCAGTCTTGGTAGATGGTGGTCAGTCCCTCAGTCTTGGTAGATGGTGGTCAGTCCCTCAGTCTTGGTAGATGGTGGTCAGTCCCTCAGTCTTGGTAGATGGTGGTCAGTCCCTCAGTCTTGGTAGATGGTGGTCAGTCCCTCAGTCTTGGTAGATGGTGGTCAGTCCCTCAGTCTTGGTAGATGGTGGTCAGTCCCTCAGTCTTGGTAGATGGTGGTCAGTCCCTCAGTCTTGGTAGATGGTGGTCAGTCCCTCAGTCTTGGTAGATGGTGGTCAGTCCCCTCAGTCTTGGTAGATGGTGGTCAGTCCCTCAGTCTTGGTAGATGGTGGTCAGTCCCTCAGTCTTGGTAGATGGTGGTCAGTCCCTCAGTCTTGGTAGATGGTGGTCAGTCCCTCAGTCTTGGTAGATGGTGGTCAGTCCCTCAGTCTTGGTAGATGGTGGTCAGTCCCCTCAGTCTTGGTAGATGGTGGTCAGTCCCTCAGTCTTGGTAGATGGTGGTCAGTCCCTCAGTCTTGGTAGATGGTGGTCAGTCCCTCAGTCTTGGTAGATGGTGGTCAGTCCCTCAGTCTTGGTAGATGGTGGTCAGTCCCCTCAGTCTTGGTAGATGGTGGTCAGTCCCTCAGTCTTGGTAGATGGTGGTCAGTCCCTCAGTCTTGGTAGATGGTGGTCAGTCCCTCAGTCTTGGTAGATGGTGGTCAGTCCCCTCAGTCTTGGTAGATGGTGGTCAGTCCCCTCAGTCTTGGTAGATGGTGGTCAGTCCCCTCAGTCTTGGTAGATGGTGGTCAGTCCCTCAGTCTTGGTAGATGGTGGTCAGTCCCTCAGTCTTGGTAGATGGTGGTCAGTCCCTCAGTCTTGGTAGATGGTGGTCAGTCCCTCAGTCTTGGTAGATGGTGGTCAGTCCCTCAGTCTTGGTAGATGGTGGTCAGTCCCTCAGTCTTGGTAGATGGTGGTCAGTCCCCTCAGTCTTGGTAGATGGTGGTCAGTCCCTCAGTCTTGGTAGATGGTGGTCAGTCCCCTCAGTCTTGGTAGATGGTGGTCAGTCCCCTCAGTCTTGGTAGATGGTGGTCAGTCCCTCAGTCTTGGTAGATGGTGGTCAGTCCCTCAGTTGGTAGATGGTGGTCAGTCTAGTTTGGTAGATGGTGGTCAGTCCTCAGTCTTGGTAGATGGTGGTCAGTCCCTCAGTCTTGGTAGATGGTGGTCAGTCCCCTCAGTCTTGGTAGATGGTGGTCAGTCCCCTCAGTCTTGGTAGATGGTGGTCAGTCCCCTCAGTCTTGGTAGATGGTGGTCAGTCCCTCAGTCTTGGTAGATGGTGGTCAGTCCCCTCAGTCTTGGTAGATGGTGGTCAGTCCCTCAGTCTTGGTAGATGGTGGTCAGTCCCTCAGTCTTGGTAGATGGTGGTCAGTCCCCTCAGTCTTGGTAGATGGTGGTCAGTCCCTCAGTCTTGGTAGATGGTGGTCAGTCCCTCAGTCTTGGTAGATGGTGGTCAGTCCCTCAGTCTTGGTAGATGGTGGTCAGTCCCTCAGTCTTGGTAGATGGTGGTCAGTCCCCTCAGTCTTGGTAGATGGTGGTCAGTCCCCTCAGTCTTGGTAGATGGTGGTCAGTCCCCTCAGTCTTGGTAGATGGTGGTCAGTCCCTCAGTCTTGGTAGATGGTGGTCAGTCCCTCAGTCTTGGTAGATGGTGGTCAGTCCCTCAGTCTTGGTAGATGGTGGTCAGTCCCTCAGTCTTGGTAGATGGTGGTCAGTCCCCTCAGTCTTGGTAGATGGTGGTCAGTCCTCTGAGTCTTGGTAGATGGTGGTCAGTCCCCTCAGTCTTGGTAGATGGTGGTCAGTCCCCTCAGTCTTGGTAGATGGTGGTCAGTCCCTCAGTCTTGGTAGATGGTGGTCAGTCCCTCAGTCTTGGTAGATGGTGGTCAGTCCCTCAGTCTTGGTAGATGGTGGTCAGTCCCTCAGTCTTGGTAGATGGTGGTCGTCCTCAGTCTGGTAGGGTGGTCAGTCCCAGTGGGATGGTGGTCAGTCTCTGAGTCTTGGTAGATGGTGGTCAGTCCCCTCAGTCTTGGTAGATGGTGGTCAGTCCCCTCAGTCTTGGTAGATGGTGGTCAGTCTCGTCTTGGTAATGGGTCAGTCCCTCAGTCTTGGTAGATGGTGGTCAGTCCCCTCAGTCTTGGTAGATGGTGGTTCTAGTCGGTTCTCCCTCAGTCTTGGTAGATGGTGGTGGTCTCAGTCTAGTGCTTCAGTCCTCAGTTTGTAGATGGTGGTCAGTCCTCTAGTCTTGGTAGATGGTGGTCAGTCCCTCAGTCTAGGTAGATGGTGGTCAGTCCCTCAGTCTTGGTAGATGGTGGTCAGTCCCTCAGTCTTGGTAGATGGTGGTCAGTCCCTCATCTTGGTAGATGGTGGTCAGTCCCTCAGTCTTGGTAGATGGTGGTCAGTCCCTCAGTCTTGGTAGATGGTGGTCAGTCCCTCATCTTGGTAGATGGTGGTCAGTCCCTCAGTCTTGGTAGATGGTGGTCAGTCCCTCAGTCTTGGTAGATGGTGGTCAGTCCCTCAGTCTTGGTAGATGGTGGTCAGTCCCCTCAGTCTTGGTAGATGGTGGTCAGTCCCCTCAGTCTTGGTAGATGGTGGTCAGTCCCTCCAGTCTTGGTAGATGGTGGTCAGTCCCTCAGTCTTGGTAGATGGTGGTCAGTCCCTCAGTCTTGGTAGATGGTGGTCAGTCCCTCAGTCTTGGTAGATGGTGGTCAGTCCCTCAGTCTTGGTAGATGGTGGTCAGTCCCTCAGTCTTGGTAGATGGTGGTCAGTCCCTCAGTCTTGGTAGATGGTGGTCAGTCCCTCAGTCTTGGTAGATGGTGGTCAGTCCCCTCAGTCTTGGTAGATGGTGGTCAGTCCCCTCAGTCTTGGTAGATGGTGGTCAGTCCCTCAGTCTTGGTAGATGGTGGTCAGTCCCCTCAGTCTTGGTAGATGGTGGTCAGTCCCCTCAGTCTTGGTAGATGGTGGTCAGTCCCCTCAGTCTTGGTAGATGGTGGTCAGTCCCCCAGTCTGTGGTAGTAGTGTGTGGTCAGTCCCCTCAGTCTTGGTAGATGGTGGTCAGTCCCCTCAGTCTTGGTAGATGGTGGTCAGTCCCCTCAGTCTTGGTAGATGGTGGTCAGTCCCCTCAGTCTGGTAGATGGTTCAGTACTAGTCTTGTAGATGGGGTCAGTCCCCTCAGTCTTGGTAGATGGTGGTCAGTCCCCTCAGTCTTGGTAGATGGTGGTCAGTCCCCTCAGTCTTGGTAGATGGTGGTCAGTCCCTCTAGTCTTGGTAGATGGTGGTCAGTCCCTCAGTCTTGGTAGATGGTGGTCAGTCCCTCAGTCTTGGTAGATGGTGGTCAGTCCCTCAGTCTTGGTAGATGGTGGTCAGTCCCTCAGTCTTGGTAGATGGTGGTCAGTCCCTCAGTCTTGGTAGATGGTGGTCAGTCCTCAGTCTTGGTAGATGGTGGTCAGTCCTCAGTCTTGGTAGATGGTGGTCAGTCCCTCAGTCTTGGTAGATGGTGGTCAGTCCCTCAGTCTTGGTAGATGGTGGTCAGTCCCCTCAGTCTTGGTAGATGGTGGTCCAGTGGGGTTCTCCTTGAGTCTTGGTAGATGGTGGTCAGTCCGTCAGTCTTGGTAGATGGTGGTCAGTCCCTCAGTCTTGGTAGATGGTGGTCAGTCCCTCAGTCTTGGTAGATGGTGGTCAGTCCCTCAGTCTTGGTAGATGGTGGTCAGTCCCTCAGTCTTGGTAGATGGTGGTCAGTCCCTCAGTCTTGGTAGATGGTGGTCAGTCCCTCAGTCTTGGTAGATGGTGGTCAGTCCCTCAGTCTTGGTAGATGGTGGTCAGTCCCTCAGTCTTGGTAGATGGTGGTCAGTCCCCTCAGTCTTGGTAGACGGTGGTCAGTCCCCTCAGTCTTGGTAGATGGTGGTCAGTCCCCTCAGTCTTGGTAGATGGTGGTCAGTCCCCCAGTCTTGGTAGATGGTGGTCAGTCCCCTCAGTCTTGGTAGATGGTGGTCAGTCCTCTCAGTCTTGGTAGATGGTGGTCAGTCCCCTCAGTCTTGGTAGATGGTGGTCAGTCCCCTCAGTCTAGGTAGATGGTGGTCAGTCCTCTGAGTCTTGGTAGATGGTGGTCAGTCCCCTCAGTCTTGGTAGATGGTGGTCAGTCCCCTCATTCTTGGTAGATGGTGGTCAGTCCCTCAGTCTTGGTAGATGGTGGTCAGTCCCCTCAGTCTTGGTAGATGGTGGTCAGTCCCTCAGTCTTGGTAGATGGTGGTCAGTCCCTCAGTCTTGGTAGATGGTGGTCAGTCCCTCAGTCTTGGTAGATGGTGGTCAGTCCCCTCAGTCTTGGTAGATGGTGGTCAGTCCCCTCAGTCTTGGTAGATGGTGGTCAGTCCCCTCAGTCTTGGTAGATGGTGGTCAGTCCCTCAGTCTTGGTAGATGGTGGTCAGTCCCCTCAGTCTTGGTAGATGGTGGTCAGTCCCCCAGTCTTGGTAGATGGTGGTCAGTCCCTCAGTCTTGGTAGATGGTGGTCAGTCCCTCAGTCTTGGTAGATGGTGGTCAGTCCCTCAGTCTTGGTAGATGGTGGTCAGTCCCCTCAGTCTTGGTAGATGGTGGTCAGTCCCTCAGTCTTGGTAGATGGTGGTCAGTCCCCTCAGTCTTGGTAGATGGTGGTCAGTCCCTCAGTCTTGGTAGATGGTGGTCAGTCCCTCAGTCTTGGTAGATGGTGGTCAGTCCCCTCAGTCTTGGTAGATGGTGGTCAGTCCCCTCAGTCTTGGTAGATGGTGGTCAGTCCTCTGAGTCTTGGTAGATGGTGGTCAGTCCGTCAGTCTTGGTAGATGGTGGTCAGTCCCTCAGTCTTGGTAGATGGTGGTCAGTCCCTCAGTCTTGGTAGATGGTGGTCAGTCCCTCAGTCTTGGTAGATGGTGGTCAGTCCCTCAGTCTTGGTAGATGGTGGTCAGTCCCCTCAGTCTTGGTAGATGGTGGTCAGTCCCTCAGTCTTGGTAGATGGTGGTCAGTCCCCTCAGTCTTGGAAGATGGTGGTCAGTCCCTCAGTCTTGGAAGATGGTGGTCAGTCCCTCAGTCTTGGTAGATGGTGGTCAGTCCCCTCAGTCTTGGTAGATGGTGGTCAGTCCCCTCAGTCTTGGCAGGAGTGCTGTAGCTTTTGGTACACTAAGAGCGAGTACTGTACCTTGTGGAACACTTGGAGCGAGTACTGCACCTTGTGGAACACTTGGAGCGAGTACTGCACCTTGTGGAACAATGGGAGCGAGTACTGTACCTTGTGGAATACTGGGAGCGAGTACTGCACCTTGTGGAACACTTGGAGCGAGTACTGCACCTTGTGGAACAATGGGAGCGAGTACTGTACCTTGTGGAACAGTGGGAGTGCGTACTGTACCTTGTGGAACATTGGGAGTGAGTACTGTACCTTGTGAAACACTGGAAGTGAGTACTGTACCTTGTGGACCACTAGGAGCGAGTACTGTACCTCGTGGACCACTGGGAGCAAGTACTGTACCTTGTGGAACACTGGCAGTGAGTACTGTACCTTGTGGAACACTGGCAGCAAGTACTGTACCTTGTGGAACACTGGCAGCGAGTACTGTACCTTGTGGAACACTGGCAGTGAGTACTGTACCTTGTGGAACACTGGCAGCGAGTACTGTACCGTGTGGAACACTGGCAGCGAGCACTGTACCTTGTGGAACACTGGCAGCGAGTACTGTACCTTGTGGAACACTTGCAGCGAGTACTGTACCTTGTGGAACACTGGGAGCGAGTACTGTACCTTGTGGAACACTGGCAGCGAGTACTGTACCTTGTGGAACACTGGCAGCGAGTACTGTACCTTGTGGAACACTGGCAGCGAGTACTGTACCTTGTGGAACACTGGCAGCGAGTACTCTACCTTGTGGAACACTGGCAGCGAGTACTGTACCTTGTGGAACATGGCAGCGGGGTACTGTACCTTGTGGAACACTGGCAGCGAGTACTGTACCTTGTGGAAACTGGCAGCGAGTACTGTACCTTGTGGAACAGAGTTTTTCACTATGGCAGCTCTGACTTAACTGTTTACAATTACTCTTTGTGTTCCATTGGTTAGAAAGTTAAAGATCCATCTGTCAGTTTTCTGTATCTTTCAGCTTGTGTGATTACCTGTCACATTGAGACTTCAAGTCAGTGTATCTGATCGCATTGTGTGTGTCCTGCAGTGCATCCATGACCCATGTTCATAGTTTGAAGTCCAGTGCCATCCAGACTGTCTGTCATGTGTGGAGGCAGTGCCATCCAAGCCATGTCATAGTGGTCCAGTAGTTGTGAGAGGCAGGAGTGACATCCAAGACCATGTCATAGTGGTCCAGTAGTTGTGAGAGGCAGGAGTGACCATCCAAGACCATGTCATAGTGGTCCAGTAGTTGTGAGAGGCAGGAGTGACGATCCAAGACCATGTCATAGTGGTCCAGTAGTTGTGAGAGGCAGGAGTGACCATCCAAGACCATGTCATAGTGTTCCAGTAGTTGTGAGAGGCAGGAGTGACCATCCAAGACCATGTCATAGTGATCCAGTAGTTGTGAGAGGCAGGAGTGACCATCCAAGACCATGTCATAGTGGTCCAGTAGTTGTGAGAGGGAGGAGTGACCATCCAAGACCATGTCATAGTGGTCCAGTAGTTGTGAGAGGCAGGAGTGACCATCCAAGACCATGTCATAGTGGTCCAGTAGTTGTGAGAGGCAGGAGTGACCATCCAAGACCATGTCATAGTGGTCCAGTAGTTGTGAGAGGAGGAGGAGTGACCATCCAAGACCATGTCATAATGGTCCAGTAGTTGTGAGAGACAGGAGTGACCATCCAAGACCATGTCATAGTGGTTCAGTAGTTGTGAGAGGCAGGAGTGACCATCCAAGACCATGTCATAGTGATCCAGTAGTTGTGAGAGGCAGGAGTGACCATCCAAGACCATGTCATAGTGTTCCAGTAGTTGTGAGAGGCAGGAGTGACCATCCAAGACCATGTCATAGTGATCCAGTAGTTGTGAGAGGCAGGAGTGACCATCCAAGACCATGTCATAGTGGTCCAGTAGTTGTGAGAGGCAGGAGTGACCATCCAAGACCATGTCATAGTCGTCCAGTAGTTGTGAGAGGCAGGAGTGACATCCAAGACCATGTCATAGTGGTCCAGTAGTTGTGAGAGGCAGGAGTGACCATCCAAGACCATGTCATAGTCGTCCAGTAGTTGTGAGAGGCAGGAGTGACCATCCAAGACCATGTCATAGTGATCCAGTAGTTGTGAGAGGCAGGAGTGACCATCCAAGACCATGTCATAGTGGTCCAGTAGTTGTGAGAGGGAGGAGTGACCATCCAAGACCATATCATAGTGGTCCAGTAGTTGTGAGAGGCAGGAGTGACCATCCAAGACCATGTCATAGTGGTCCAGTAGTTGTGAGAGGGCAGGGTGACCATCCAAGACCATGTCATAGTGGTCCAGTAGTTGTGAGAGGCAGGAGTGACCATCCAAGACATGTCATAATGGTCCAGTAGTTGTGAGAGCAGGAGTGACCATCCAAGACCATGTCATAGTGGTTCAGTAGTTGTGAGAGGCAGGAGTGACCATCCAAGACCATGTCATAGTGATCCAGTAGTTGTGAGAGGCAGGAGTGACCATCCAAGACCATGTCATAGTGTTCCAGTAGTTGTGAGAGGCAGGAGTGACCATCCAAGACCATGTCATAGTGATCCAGTAGTTGTGAGAGGCAGGAGTGACCATCCAAGACCATGTCATAGTGGTCCAGTAGTTGTGAGAGGCAGGAGTGACCATCCAAGACCATGTCATAGTGAGTCCAGTAGTTGTGAGAGGCAGGAGTGACCATCCAAGACCATGTCATAGTGGTCCAGTAGTTGTGAGAGGCAGGAGTGACCATCCAAGACCATGTCATAATGGTCCATCTGACGTTATTATTCCTTCATCTTTCACTTGTTATTTGGTTGTGGTTCGGTGTTTGTGTGCGTTGAGTCCAAGTCTCACTGTTATATGTGTTGTGGTTCGGTGTTTTGTGTTGCGTTGAGTTCCCAGTCTCAATGTTCATTTGTTAGTGTGTTCGGATTTCTGCGTTGGTTTGAGTTCCATCAGTCTCACTTGTTATTTGTGTTGTGTGTTCGGTGTTCTGTGTTGCGTTTGAGTTCCACAGTCTCACTTGTTATTTGTGTTGTGTGTTCGGTGTTTCTGTGTTGCGTTTGAGTTCCACAGTCTCACTTGTTATTTGTGTTGTGTGTTCGGTGTTCTGTGTTGCGTTTGAGTTCCACAGTCTCATCATATCTTAGCAACTGAAATTTGTCACCACTGAACCTCTGGTTATTTTCACTTGACCTCTGGAAGACTTTGTTGATGTTTGTGAAACACTTTGTATCCCTTACTGAAGTGACTTTGTTTATTGTGGTAGCGTCCACAAGATACCAAGCTGTGGCTAGTGTTGTTATATGTGTCTGCTGTGATACCAAGCTGTGGCTAGTGTTGTTATATGTGTCTGCTGTGATACCAAGCTGTGGCTAGTGTTGTTATATGTGTCTGCTGTGATACCAAGCTGTGGCTAGTATTGTTATATGTGTCTGCTGTGATACCAAGCTGTGGCTAGTGTTGTTATATGTGTCTGCTGTGATACCAAGCTGTGGCTAGTGTTGTTATATGTGTCTGCTGTGATACCAAGCTGTGGCTAGTGTTGTTATATGTGTCTGCTGTGATACCAAGCTGTGGCTAGTATTGTTATATGTGTCTGCTGTGATACCAAGCTGTGGCTAGTGTTGTTATATGTGTCTGCTGTGATACCAAGCTGTGGCTAGTGTTGTTATGTGTGTCTGCTGTGATACCAAGCTGTGGCTAGTGTTGTTATATGTGTCTGCTGTGATACCAAGCTGTGGTTAGTGTTGTTATATGTGTCTGCTGTGATACCAAGCTGTGGCTAGTGTTGTTATATGTGTATGCTGTGATACCAAGCTGTGGCTAGTGTTGTTATGTGTGTCTGCTGTGATACCAAGCTGTGGCTAGTGTTGTTATATGTGTCTGCTGTGATACCAAGCTGTGGCTAGTGTTGTTATATGTGTCTGCTGTGATACCAAGCTGTGGCTAGTGTTGTTATGTGTGTCTGCTGTGATACCAAGCTGTGGCTAGTGTTGTTATATGTGTCTGCTGTGATACCAAGCTGTGGCTAGTGTTGTTATGTGTGTCTGCTGTGATACCAAGCTGTGGCTAGTGTTGTTATGTGTGTCTGCTGTGATACCAAGCTGTGGCTAGTGTTGTTATGTGTGTCTGCTGTGATACCAAGCTGTGGCTAGTGTTGTTATATGTGTCTGCTGTGATACCAAGCTGTGGCTAGTGTTGTTATATGTGTCTGCTGTGATACCAAGCTGTGGCTAGTGTTGTTATGTATGTCTGCTGTGATACCAAGCTGTGGGTAGTGTTGTTATGTATGTCTGCTGTGATACCAAGCCGTGGTTAGTGTTGTTATGTATGTCTGCTGTGATACCAAGCTGTGGCTAGTGTTGTTATCTAAGTCTGCTGTGATACCAAGCCGTGGCTAGTGTTGTTATGTATGTCTGCTGTGATACCAAGCTGTGGCTAGTGTTGTTATCTAAGTCTGCTGTGATACCAAGCTGTGGCTAGTGTTGTTATGTATGTCTGCTGTGATACCAAGCTGTGGCTAGTGTTGTTATGTATGTCTGCTGTGATACCAAGCTGTGGCTAGTGTTGTTATGTATGTCTGCTGTGATACCAAGCTGTGGCTAGTGTTGTTATGTATGTCTGCTGTGATACCAAGCCGTGGCTAGTGTTGTTATGTATGTCTGCTGTGATACCAAGCTGTGGCTAGTGTTATCTAAGTCTGCTGTGATACCAAGCTGTGGCTAGTGTTATTATCTAAGTCTGCTGTGATACCAAGCTGTGGCTAGTGTTATTATCTAAGTCTGCTGTGATACCAAGCTGTGGCTAGTGTTATTATCTAAGTCTGCTGTGATACCAAGCTGTTGCTAGTGTTATTATCTAAGTCTGCTGTGATACCAAGCTGTGGCTAGTGTTATTATCTAAGTCTGCTGTGATACCAAGCTGTGGCTAGTGTTGTTATCTATGTTGTAAAGATGAGAGACAGTGTGGGTGCCAGCACAGTGCCGTGGGGTTCTGAACTTGTTACCTGGCTAAGACGGAAGTCTCTTACTATCACTTTGTGCTCCGTCTGTTTAAGCCAGCAAGTACCGCAGGGGTCAGCAGGGTCAGCATGGGAATAATGTCAGCTGACCTATCTCTCAAAGAACACAATAAGGCAAATGTCACAACAGACAAGAAAATGTTCTGGTGGATTATGAGAACTTTCAAAACAAGGCTAACAGTCTAAGTGGTGACACTATTCAAATCAATTGTGCTCTCTTGCTTAGAGTATTGTTCAGAGTTGACGGCCTCGTTCAAAGCTAGAGAGATATCAGAGCTGGAATAGATACAGAGATCATTTACTGCCAATACAGAGCCAATAAAACATTTTAATTATCTGGAGCAGAGAAGAGAGAGATACCTGATAATATACACCTGGAAGATACTTGAGGACCAGGTCCCAAATCTACACACTACCATAACTACTGAAGTGAGACATATGGTAGAAGCGTAAATAAATCCAGTGAAAAGCAGGGACACCATAGTCACAATAAGAGAACACTGTATCAACATGTGTGGCCCAAGACTCTTCAACATCTTACCAGAAGATATTGGAAACATTGCTGGAACAAGAGTAGAAGTCTTCAAGAGTAAACTAGGCAAGTACCTCCACCAAGTACCAGATCAACCAGGCTGTGATGGACATGTGGACCAGCAGGCCACCAGCAGCAACAGCGTTGTGGACCAGGCTAGCACCAGACGTAAGGAAACTCTCTATGTCTTTCGAAAGGTATATCAGAAATATATTTGCCAGGGAATCAAAGCAGGGAAGGTAGTAGTGGTAGTGGAGGTGGTGGGGTTACCTCCACCCCACCACCACTACAACTACTACCCCACCACCACCACTACTACCCCACTACTACCCCACCACCGCCACTACTACCCCACTACTACCCCACAACCACCACTACTACCCCACTACTACCCCACTATACCCCCATCCCCAACCGCCACCAGCAACATATCACGCAACAGTGCCAACAGTGCTGTGTCTGTCTCAGAAAACAGTTCTTGCTGTGTGTGTGTGTGTGTGTGTGTGTGTGTGTGTGTGTGTGTGTTGTGTGTGTGTGTGTGTGTGTGTGTGTGTGTGTGTGTGTGTCTGATGCTATTTACATGTACTCACACACTAGCCTATATGTGGCTAAAGGGATTGAATCTCAGCTCCTGGCCCCGCCTCTCAACTTCTCATTTCCTGAATCATTCTGTCTCCTAGTCCTGTTTGCCATATCGTACCTGTTCTTAAAAGTATGTATGGATTCTGCCTTCACCACTTCTTCGTCGAGATTATTCAACTTCCTGACCACCCTGAGGCTGAAGAAATACTTCCTGACATCCCCATGACTCATCTGTGTCTTTAATTACCAGCTGTGTCCCTGTGTACCTGCTTCCCGCCTCTCAGTCTATGTATACTTTATTAATTAGGGTATTTTGTATGTCGTGATCATGTCTCCCCTGGTCCTTCTCCAGGGTCGTCAGGTTTAGTTCCTTTAGCTTCTCCTCCTAATTCATACATCTTAGCTCTGGGACTAGTCTTGTTGCATACTTCTACACTTTCTCTAGTTTCTTAACCTGCTTCCTCAGGTGTGGGTTCAACACTGTGTTCACTGCTAGGTCTGGTGATATACCAGGTACTGTGTTCACTGCTGGTCTGGTGATATACCAGGTACTGTGTTCACTGCTAGGTCTGGTGATATACCAGGTACTGTGTTCACTTCTAGGTCTGGTGATATACCAGGTACTGTGTTCACTGCTGGTCTGGTGATATACCAGGTACTGTGTTCACTGCTAGGTCTGGTGATATACCAGGTACTGTGTTCACTGCTAGGTCTGGTGATATACCAGGTACTGTGTTCACTGCTAGGTCTGGTGATATACCAGTGTACTGTGTTTCACTGCTAGGTCTTGTGATATACCAGGTACTGTGTTCACTGCTGGTCTGGTGATATACCAGGTACTGTGTTCACTGCTAGGTCTGGTGATTATACCAGGTACTGTGTTCACTGCTAGGTTGGTGATATACCAGGTACTGTGTTCACTGCTAGGTCTGGTGATATACCAGGTACTGTGTTCACTGCTGGTCTGGTGATATACCAGGTACTGTGTTCACCGCTAGGTCTGGTGATATACCAGGTACTGTGTTCACTGCTAGGTCTGGTGATATACCAGGTACTGTGTTCACTGCTAGGTCTGGTGATTACCAGGTACTGTGTTCACTGCTAGGTCTGGTGATATACCAGGTACTGTGTTCACTGCTAGGTCTGGTGATATACCAGGTACTGTGTTCACTGCTAGGTCTGGTGATATACCAGGTACTGTGTTCACTGCTAGGTCTGGTGATATACCAGGTACTGTGTTCACTGCTAGGTCTGGTGATATACCAGGTACTGTGTTCACTGCTAGGTCTGGTGATATACCAGGTACTGTGTTCACTGCTAGGTCTGGTGATATACCAGGTACTGTGTTCACTGCTAGGTCTGGTGATATACCAGGTACTGTGTTCACTGCTGGTCTGGTGATATACCAGGTACTGTGTTCACTGCTAGGTCTGGTGATATACCAGGTACTGGTTCACTGCTAGGTCTGGTGATATACCAGGTACTGTGTTCACTGCTAGGTCTGGTGATATACCAGGTACTGTGTTCACTGCTAGGTCTGGTGATATACCAGGTACTGTGTTCACTGCTAGGTCTGGTGATATACCAGGTACTGTGTTCACTGCTAGGTCTGGTGATATACCAGGTACTGTGTTCACTGCTAGGTCTGGTGATATACCAGGTACTGTGTTCACTGCTAGGTCTGGTGATATACAGGTACTGTGTTCACTGCTAGGTCTGGTGATATACCAGGTTACTGTGTTCACTGCTAGGTCTGGTGATATACCAGGTACTGTGTTCACTGCTAGGTCTGGTGATATACCAGGTACTGTGTTCACTGCTAGGTCTGGTGATATACCAGGTACTGTGTTCACTGCTAGGTCTGGTGATATACCATGTACTGTGTTTACTGCTGGTCTGGTGATATACCAGGTACTGTGTTCACTGCTGGTCTGGTGATATACCAGGTACTGTGTTCACTGCTGGTCTGGTGATATATCAGGCACTGTGTTCACTGCTGGATCCCTCACTGTTTATGGCGTCACAATCTCTGTCCCCGAAGTCTACACTCTGTGTCTGGTCTTCTTGCTCCTTCACCAGTCTTCATAACCATACATTTGCTGGGGTTGAACTCAAGCAGCCACTTACCTAACCAGCCCTCCAGTCTGTCAAGATTCGCTTGTAGCTTTGCTTTGTGCTCATCTGTCTGGATTTGCTTCGTTAATTATGCATCATAAACCAACAGGAATACGTCTGACTAAGTTCCATCTTGCATTTCATTTTAATAAACCTGAAACAGTACTGGTCCTAATGCCGATCCTTGTGGTACCCCACTTGTTACATCTTCCCATACTGACATCTCTTCTTAGACAATGACTCTTTGTTCCGTTCCTCTAAGCTACTCCTTGATCCACTAGAGTAAGTTCCTGTATACTCTAAGGTACTCCTTGATCCATGAAAGCTTCTGTACCTCTCTAAGGTACTCCTTGATCCACTAGAGTAAGTTCCCAGTTATTCCTTCGCGTACCTCAAGTTTTTACCAGTCTCATGATAGGTACAGCATCAAATACCTTCTTGCAGTCTGAGGAGATGTAACCCAGCCACCCCTCTATCTCCCTCTCCTATCTCACTTCCCTTACTTTGTCACGGGCTTGCAACATTTTGATAAGACAAGACTTGCCTAGTGGTCTACTACTCTCCTACCTTCTCCATTAAGAACAATGAGGCACAGTACCACGACTGGAACAATACACAAACAACCCACAAGTAGGAGAGAGAAGTTGAATAGTATGCAGTCAGTGATGCTGACCTGTAGTTCAGCGCTTCCTGTTTGCCTCCTTTGTTATAGTACTGGGTTCACTGTCTTCCAGAACTCTGGAAACTGTACTGTGGTCACTGACTTGTAGATCATAGCTAGTGGTTCAGACAGTGCTTCTACTCTCTCTCATGGTGACACCTTGTCAGGTTCCACTGACTAAAATGCATCCAGCTCCACCAAAACATTGTGTCACTTCACCCTGTCTTGTATGTATGGTGTCTGGTACATGTCATTGTACCCTGTTCCCTTGGTTATTTTTGTCGTCACAGACGTCCTTGTCATTTTCCATAAGCTCTCCTCCTTTCTTCAGTTGAATTACCTGGTCCTTCACTGATGTGTTTTCTTCTGATATGGCTATGTATCAGTTTTAGTTCAGACTTGGTCGCTATCTCTCTCAAACTGTCTCACAGTCTTTCTCCTCGTCCATGTATATTCCTTTCTGACTAAACAGTTCTCTTCTGTACTTCGCTTTGTATAATGTTTTCTACACTTTCATGTTTCTCATTTTATTTTTGTCTTTCTGTATTTCTAGGTAAGGCAATGACTGTCATAACTGTTTCCACACTGTCTATGCATGAAGTTGTCTTGTATCTCCTGGCACGTACAAGTTACCTTCCCTATCATTTCATCACTGATTATCCTTCCAGTTCTCTGTCCACTGCACTGCATTCAAAAATTCCCTCCAGCAATGTTGCCTCTTGTAAAGTGTTGCTTCCAGCGTCCTGAACATGTCAGTCTACCCTCTTGTGTCTAGTTCCACAAGGTACTCCAAGATCAACACTAGACGGTCATTGATGCCCAGGGGGCTCTTGTATTGATGCCCAAGGGGCTCTTGTATTGATGCCCAGGGGGTTCTTGTATTGATGCCCAAGGGGCTCTTGTATTGATGCCCAGGGGGCTCTTGTATTAATGCCCAGGGGGTTCTTGTATTGATGCCCAGGGGGCTCTTGTATTGATGCCCAGGGGGCTCTTGTATTGATGCC
The DNA here is from genome assembly GCF_026875155.1 of Cherax quadricarinatus. Taxonomy (NCBI): domain Eukaryota; kingdom Metazoa; phylum Arthropoda; class Malacostraca; order Decapoda; family Parastacidae; genus Cherax; species Cherax quadricarinatus. The sequence goes on from NC_069464.1 coordinate 3,044,067, forward strand.
CAGGGGGCTCTTGTATTGATGCCCAGGGGGCTCTTGTATTGATGCCCAGGGGGGCTCTTGTATTGATGCCCAGGGGGCTTTTGTATTGATGCCCAGGGGGCTCTTGTATTGATGCCCAGGGGGCTCTTGTATTGATGCCCAGGGGGCTCTTGTATTGATGCCCAGGGGGCTCTTGTATTGATGCCCAGGGGGCTCTTGTATTGATGCCCAGGGGGCTCTTGTATTGATGCCCAGGGGGCTCTTGTATTGATGCCCAAGGGGCTCTTGTATTGATGCCCAGGGGGCTCTTGTATTGATGCCCAGGGGGCTCTTGTATTGATGCCCAAGGGGCTCTTGTATTGATGCCCAGGGGGCTCTTGTATTGATGCCCAGGGGCCTCTTGTATTGATGCCCAGGGGGCTCTTGTATTGATGCCCAGGGGGCTCTTGTATTGATGCCCAGGGGGCTCTTGTATTGATGCCCAGGGGGCTCTTGTATTGATGCCCAGGGGGTTCTTGTATTGATGCCCAGGGGGCTCTTGTATTGATGCCCAGGGGGCTCTTGTATTGATGACCTTGCATTCTACGTCAGATTTGCGGTAAATACACGATCCAATCTTGCTGGCTCATCTCTGTCTCTATTTCTGTCTCTCTCTGTCTCTCATATCCATAATATGGTGTCAGAAAGTTGTCCCTAACCACCTCCATCAACTCTACTCCCACATTTAGCTCCCAATTCTCCCAATATATTTCTTTGCGGTTGAAGTCACTTATGATAAGTTTGCCCTAGACCTGTGTGGTCTTCTGGTTGCTTCTGCCGTTGCTTTGTTGGTGTCTTTATATACCTATTTCAGTCACCTGTTGTTAGGTGGTGGGTTGTATATTACAATAACTACTACTTTAAGCTCCCAGCCTTAACTGAGCCCACTATGTAGCTGTCTATTGCTGTATGTCTGCCTGACCCAGTTATCTTTTTAATACTCCACTGATTCATTATTAGCAGTGTTTCTTCTCTCTTGGTTCCTCTGTCTTATCATTTAATATCCTGCTAGGAATATGGCATTTGATATCACTTCACCAGCTTTATCTCAGTGAGAGCTATAAAGTCTTTGGTTACCTCTGTTATTCTTTCTTTCAACTGTCACTCTTGTTTGTTAATCCATCTGTACTGTACCACACCCTAAGCATGTTGTTTTTCTCTTACCAAACATTGATTAGCATTGTTTACTATTTCTGAACGTTGTTTTTGTGACGGGTGAGGGAGGTAGAGCTGGGGTTGGTGTGTGCATATTGCAAGGGGAGGTGGGAGATAAGGTTGTCAGAAGGGAAGAGGGAGGGTGTGGAGGAGGGTGGAGATTAGTGTTGGGGAAGTAGGGGGTGTGGGCCTTGTGTTAGGTCCTCCAGGGAAGGGGCAGAGGTTATGCATTGAGGAGTTCCTTGAGACTAGGTGCTGCCTCCATCTGAGTCCCTCTTCTCCATGCTTGACGGGGCTTGACACACTCCCTCAACTTTTCCCTCTAGACTGAAATTTTGTCCTAATCCAGGTATACACAACTGTATCATTACATTCATGTATAAACAACTGTAGTATCACATTCCTTCAGACACACAGTCTTAGGATCATCCTCTGAGATATACCTGACCAGACGGTTAATTTGGTCGACAGTTATTTGTCTCGAGAGAAACTCTGTTCCACTGAAAATATACCACCTACTTTATCTCTTTCTCTTTTCTTAAGCACCAGCTGAGAGATATCATCTCTCTTTCCTCGACATCCTGTCTCCTACTTCCTTGTCATCTTCTGTCTCTCTTAGTCCACAGATCATCAGTGACTTTCCTCTTCTTCCCGTTGGTTTCCCGTCCCAACTTCTTTGTCGTTTTTACATCATTTCCTTTGCTGTTTCGTTTATCATCTCCTTTGGCCTCCTTGTCCTCAAAGATCATCTCTGTTAGTCAGTTTCCCACTTTGTCGTTTCTGGGTTCCTTTGCTCCTTTGGTGACAGGTAGTTCTATCGGTAGCGCACTCGGCTCACACAATGAGGTCCGGGGATCGAAACCCCTGTACGGGTGGAAACATTAGGATGTGTTTTCATAAGACACCTGCCGTCCATGTTCATCCATCAGTAAAATAGGTACCTGGGTATTAGTGGACTGGTGTGGGTCGCATCTTGGGACAAAACTGACCTAATTTGCGGGAAATGCTCAGCATAACAAGTGACTTTCTATATAGTAGTATGTCACTGATGTCAGCTATGGTCTGTATACCTTGTACATGTACTGGTAGAAATAGAGATATATTATTTCTGACCCTACAATCTTTCCTCCAGTTTCCTTCATAGTCTCCCCTCCAGTCTTTTCCATTTTCTCTTCCAACTTGAAGACTCTTCTGTGTGTATGTGTGTGTGTATGTGTGTGTGTATGTGTGTGTGTGTGTATGTGTGTGTGTGTGTGTATGTGTACATAAAAATACACACTATATTATAATAATTATTATTATAATTATTATTATAATCATGGGGAAGCAGTAACCCATTAGGAAGAAAGAGAAGGAAATCAGGTTTAAAATAACCCACTTTAATAAAACACTTGAAAAACATCTAAAAGACTCCACTTAAGAGAATATATATATATATATATATATATATATATATATATATATATATATATATATATATATATATATATATATATATATATATATATATATATATATATTGACCTTTAAATGGGGTCTTCTTCAGTGGACAGACTTCAAAAGGTCGAATTTATATCTCAAAGTTTGGAAGATTTTCTCCAAATAGTAATTAACGTAAGTTGTTGGAATTCGTCCTTGCTGTGGCAGCCGCCGTATGCCGCTTGTGGCGCCGCATCCCGGTGCCGAGGTTCCTTCCCTGGTGCTGAAGATTCGAACCACCGGTCCGGAAAGTTAGCAAGTTGTACAGTTCTCCTGTAATGATGTAGCACTTAACTATACAACCTACTACCTCACCGTACCCGGGGCTCAAACGTGCCATACCCGGGGCTCAAACGCTCCGTACCCGGGGCTCAAATGCGCCGTACCTGGGGCTCAAACGCGCCGTACCCGGGGCTCAAACGCGCCGTACCCGGGGCTCAAACGCGCCGTACCCGGGGCTCAAACGCGCCGTACCCGGGGCTCAAATGCGCCATACCCGGGGCTGAAACGCGCCGTACCCGGGGCTGAAACGCACCATACCCGGGGCTCAGGCTGTGTACCGTTGATCTCGTGGTAGGGGTGTGCAGCCTGCCATAGGGAGGGAGGAGGTCCGAACCCTCTAGTGCACTTAGGTATGTAGTACCAACTTGAAAAAAAAATTATTAAATAAGATTAATAACGTTATCAAAGGCTATTTTGCAAAATCTGTGTTAAAGACATCCTTGTTTTTCTTGTCTTCCAGAGCAGCTAGAACCATGTCATAGTAATCCAGTAGTTGTGAGAGGCATTAATGACCATCCAAGACCATGTCATAGTGGTCCAGTACTTGTGAGAGGCAGTAGTGACCATCCAAGACCATGTCATAGTGGTCCAGTAGTTGTGGGAGGCAGGAATGACCATCCAAGCCCATGTCATAGTGGTCCAGTAGTTGTAAGAGGCAGTAGTGACCATCCAGGACCATGTCATAGTGGTTCAGTAGTTGAGAGGCAGTAGTGACCATCCAAGACCATGTCATAGTGCTCCAGTAGTTGTAAGAGGCAGGAGTGACCATCCAAGACCATGTCATAGTGGTCCAGTAGTTGTGAGAGGCAGTAGTGATGCTGCTGCTCTGGGTTGTACAATTATTGTTAGTTCCTCCAGGATAGTTGTTTGTTATTGTTTACTGTAAGCTTTGTGGAGTTGGACACTAATTGTTGATTTTAATCATAATGGGACGACCTCCGTGTCTAGGCTGTGGGACGACCTCCGTGTCTAGGCTGTGGGATGACCTCCGTGTCTAGGCTGTGGGATGACCTCCGTGTCTAGGTTGTGGCATGACCTCTGTGTCTAGGCTGTGGGATGACCTCTGTCTCTAGGTTGTGGGATGACCTCTGTGTCTAGGTTGGGGGACGACCTTCGTGTCTAGGCTGTGGGATGACCTCCGTGTCTAGGCTGTGGGATGACCTCCGTGTCTAGGCTGTGGGATGACCTCCGTGTTTAGGTTGTGGCATGACCTCTGTGTATAGGCTGTGGGATGACCTCTGTCTCTAGGCTGTGGGATGACCTCCGTGTCTAGGCTGTGGGATGACCTCCGTGTCTAGGCTGTGGGATGACCTCCGTGTCTAGGCTGTGGGATGACCTCCGTGTCTAGGCTGTGGGATGACCTCCGTGTCTAGGTTGTGGCATGACCTCTGTGTCTAGGCTGTGGGATGACCTCTGTGTCTAGGCTGTGGGATGACCCCCGTGTGAAGGCACCCTCACCATAGAATATTTAAGGTACATGACAACAGTTTCACGCAGTACCTGACAAACAACCAGTTCCATGAGTCTGCGCCTGGTTCAGAGTGCATGGTCACGTTAGTGATGCCTTCTACGAAGTCAGATCCCATATTTTTGTAGATGTAGGCAAGACTGTAGACGCTGAAGTCCATGGGCATGGCTGGGTCCTGACGCAGTAGGTGCTGAGGATAGAAGTGTAGGCGCTGACGAAGGCGCTGTAGGTGCTGACGGAGACTTGAGCTAAGACAACCTATCCCCACAGAAACGAGCTTGTGTTCAGTATTACCACAAGTTCGGATCTACGGGTTTAGGTGGACCTGCATATTTACACATATATAATATGTCGTACCGAATAGGTAAAACTTTCGATTTTGGATAAATTAGCAGCGCTCTTCTTGCCGAATGAGGCAATCAAATATTTGTATATGGAATAATTTCGCAAAAATCATTCTGAACGTAACGAGAAAAAAATAATTCATCGTCCTCGTTTACCATTAAATTATTATGTGTATATATATAAATATATATATATATATATATATATATATATATATATATATATATATATATATATATATATATATATATATATGTATATATATAATATATGTAATCAGATCCCAGTAAAGAGGTGATATAAAAATATGTAAAATAACCAATGTGAAAGAATAGTGATAGCAAGCGCTTTCGTGAGTTCTCACATTATCAAGGAACTATAAAAATTATAGTTCCTTGATAATTGGGTTGTTGTGAATTATATATATATATATAAATATATATAAAATATATATATTAAAATATATATTGTAAATAACCATATTAATAATATAAATATATTATATATGCAATCCTCTACTCACTTAAACAATACTAGTCCTTTAAAAATAGGAACAATAAACATATTTTAAAATATATATATCTATATTAAACATTATACATTAATTATTAAATATAATTTACGACAATTCATATTACCCCTTTCCCTCAAACTACTACCAAATACCAACACCAACTACTACCACAGACTTACACCACACACTACACAGTCACTATACCACAACTACACCAAATAAAACCTACCACATCTACACAACCACTTTATACACACTACAACCCCACTAACAAACTACTACATCCACACACTACCACTCACATTACCCCAACTACTACCACCTACCCCACTACCCCCACACTACACCACCACTACACCCCAATATACCATCCACCACTACCACCATCTACACATACAAATACCCTCCACACTAACCATCACGACCACCACCACGACCACCACCCTGACACACCACCACCACAATACCACCACACACTATCCCCATACCCACACTACCACCACAACTACCACCACACTCAAACTCACACACCACCATACTATACCACCACACACTACCACCATCTACAACACCACTACCACCACGAAACATCCACACCACCACTACGACCCACCACACCACCACCACTACCACCACCAATACACACCTACCACCACACTACCACCACCACTACCACCCACTACTACCCACCACCTACATCCATTACCACCAATACCACACTACAACTACCAACCACCAGAACCACCATACGCACCACCACTACCACCACCACAACACCACATACCACCACTAACTATCCACCAACACACCACCACGACCACAAACTACCACCACATACTACCACCATCAACACTCACCACCACTACCACCACACTTACCATACCCAACTACCACCACCACAACTACCAAACCACCACTGACCACCAACCACACAGACCACACATACCACCACACATACTACCACCACTACACACACCACCACACCACTCCACCACTCCACCACACTACCACCACCACTACCACCAATACCACCACCACCATACCAACTCACCACAACTACACCACCCACAACCTCACCACACACCACAACTACACCACCACACACCACCACCACTACCACCACACGACTACCACACACAAACCACTCACTACACCCACCACAATACCACCACACACCTACACCACTACACCACAAACACCACCACTATACACACCACACACACACCTCAAACTATCTCCACCACGACCACCACGACCACACCACCACCACACTCACACCACCACCACAACACCACCATACACTCCACCACAACTACCACCACCACGACCACCACACCACTCCACCTCACCACCAACAACTACCACCACAACTACGCACACACACACACAACCACTACCAACCACCACCACCAATAACACCACCACACACCACCACCCACACTCCCACACCACTATACCACCACCACTACCACACCACACCTCACCACTACACCACCCCTACTCCACCACCTCGACCCACACCCCACCACCACTACCTCCACCACCAACAACCACTACTCCTTCCCACTACACTAGTACTCCTCACTTCACCACCTTCAACGACCACCACACTACCACTCACTTTACTCATACCTACACATACGTCCACCCAATCCACCACAATACCACCACCATACAACTACCACCACACTACCACCACAACTACACACCCCACACATCTTATCCACCACCACCTACCCTACCACACACTACACCACCACAACTATACCACCACAACTCACCACCACCACACTACCACCAACAACTACACCACAACTAACCACCACAATACCACCCACACCACAACTACCCCCCACCACAACTACTCACCACAATTTACCACCACCAAACTACCACCATTTACCACACTACTACCACATCACTACCACCACAACTAACCACCACACCACCACTACTACCACCACTACCACCAACAACTACACCACTACCACCACTACCCCACCACCACCACCACAACTACCCACCACCACAACTACCACCACAACTACCACACTACCACCACTACCACCACAACTACCACCACTACCACCACACACCACCATACTAACCACCACAACTACCACCTCACTAACACCACAACTACCCACTACCACCACTACACCACAAACTACACCACTACCACCACTACCACCACACACCACCACAACTACCACCACCACAAACACCACCACTACCACCACAACTACCACCACTACCACCACTACCACCACAACCTACACACATCCTCCACAACTACCACCACACACCCCTACCACCCCCACCACCACAACTACCACCACCACAACTACCCACCACTACCACCACCACCACCACCACTACCACCACCCACCCACCACCACAACTACCACCACCACAACTACCACCACTACCACCACCACTACCTACCACACTACCACCACTACCACCACAACTACCAACCACAACTACCACAACCACCACCACAACTACCACCACACAACTACTACACCACTACCACCACAACTACCACCCTACTACCACTACCAACAACTACCACACAACTACCACACACAACTACCACCACAACTACCCACCACCAACTACCACACCACAACTACCACCACCACAAACTACACCACAACCACCACAACCTACACCACAACTACCACCACAACTACCACCACAACTACCACCCAAACTACCACCACCAAACTACCACCACCACAACTACCACCACCACAACTACACACCACTACCACCACAACTACCACCACAACTACCACCCACACTACCACCACTACCACCACAACTACCACCACAACTACCACCACAACTACCACCACCACAACTAACCACCTCCACAACTACCACCACCACAACTACCACCACTACCACCACATAACCACCACAACTACCACCACTACCACCACAACTACCACCACAACTACCACCACAAACTACCACCACCACAACTACCACCACCACCACCACCACCAACTACCACCACAACTACCACCACTCACCACAACTACCACCACCAACAACTACCCCACCACTACCACCACAACTAACACCACTGCTACCACCACTACCACCACAACTACCACCACAATACCACCACAACTACCACCCACTATACCACCACTACCACCACAACTACCACCACACTACACCACAACTACCACCATCAATGGATATCGTGAAACAGGAAATGGATGAACTGTGTTACAACCGAAAGACAAGAAACTTTCAAAATTATTGTGTGTGTGTGATTGTTGTGTGTTTGTGTGTGTGTTTGTGTGTTGTGTGTGTGTGTGTGTGTGTGTGTGTGTGTGTGTGTGTGTGTGTGTGTGTGTGTGTGTGGTTGTGTGTGTGTGTGTGTGTGTGTGTGGGTGCTGTGTGGGTGTGTGTGTGTGTGTATGTGTGTGTGTGGTGTGTGTGTGTGTGTGGTGAGTTGTGTGTGTGTGTGTGTGTGTGTGTGTGTGTGTGTGTGTGTGTTTGTGTGTGTGTGAGTGTGTTTGTGTGTGTGTGTCAGTGTGTTTGTGTGTGAGTGTGTGTGTGTGTGTGTGTGGTTTGTGTGTGTGTGAGTGTGTTTGTGTGTGTTGTCAGTGTGTTGTGTGTGTGAGTGTGTGTGTGTGTGTGTGTGTGTTTGTGTGTGTGTGAGTTGTGTTTGTGTTTGTGAGTGTGTGAGTGTGTGTGTTTGTAACATCCTGCATGGCGTCACTGTCACGCGGTTTCAATTCTTATGAAAATTGATTTCAGACTTATATAGTAATCAGGATTCATCCTAATTCATGTCCCACTCATCCTTCAGAGTGCGGTACTGTCTTCCCACCTCCAGGATACTGTACATCCTCCACTCATCATTCAGAGTGCTGGTACTGTACTTCCACCTCCAGAACTGTAAATCCCTCCTCATCCTTCAGATGTGCAGGTTACTGTACTTCACCACACTCCAGAACTGTATCATCCTCACTACCTTCAGAAGTGCAGGTACTGTACTTCCCACTCCAACTGTAAACATCCTCACTATACTTCAGAGTGCATGGTACTGTTACTTCCACCTTCAGAACTGTAACATCTCACTCATACTTCAGAGAGTGCAGGTACTGTACTTCCACCTCCAGAAACTGTATAAATCCTCACTCATCTTCAGAGTGCAGGTACCTGGTACTTCCCTACCTCCAGAACTGTAACACCTCACTCATCCTTCAGAGTGCAGGTATGTACTTCCACTCTCCAGAACTGTAACATCCTCACTCATTCCTTCAGAGTTCAGGTACTGTGCTTCCAACTCCAGAACTGTAAAATACTCACTCTCCTTCATAGTGCAGGTACTGTACTTCCCACCTCCAGAACTGTAACATCCTCACTCATCCTTCAGAGTGCAGGTAATGTACTTCCACCCCGAACTTGTAACATCCTCACTCATCCTTCAGAGTGCAGGTACAGTACTTCTCACCTCCAGAACTGTAATCCTCACTATCCTTCAGAGTGGTAGGTATGTTATTTCCCACCTCCACAACTGTAACATCCTCACTCTGCCTTTAGAGTGCAGTTACTGTACTTCCCAACTCCAGAACTGTAACATCCTCCACTCATCCTTCAGAGTGCAGGTACTGTACTTCCCACCTCCAGAACTGTAACTTCACTCAATCCATCTTCAGAACGTGCAGGTATGTACTTCCCACCTCCACAACTTGTAAATCCTCACTCACCTTCAGAGTGCAGGTACTGTACTTCCAACCTCCACAACTTGTAACATCCTCACTCATCCTTCAGAGTGCAGGTACTGTACTCCCACCTCCAGAACTGTAACATCCTCACTATCCTTCAGAGTACAGACACTGTACTTCCCACCTCTCCTTAAATGTAACATCCTGCTCATTCCTCAGGAGTGCAGGCACTGTACTTTCATACCTCCTGAACTTTAACATCCTCATTCATCCTTCAGAGTGCAGGTACTGTACTCCCACCTCCAGAGCTGTAACATCCTCACTCATCCCTCGGAGTGCAGGTACTGTACTTCCCACCTACAAGAACTGTAACATCTCACTCCAAAAAAAATCCTTTCAGAGTGCAGGTACGGTACTTCCCACCTTTAGAACTGTAACATCCTCTCTCATCCCTTCAGAGTGCAGAGGTACTGTTACTTCCCACCTTTAGAAACTGTAACATCCTCACTCATCCTTCAGAGTTGCAGGTATGTACTTACCACCTTTAGAAAACTGTAAACATCCTCACTCATCCTTCAGAGTGCAGGTACTGTTACTTCCAACCTTAGAACTGTAACATCCTCATCATCTTTCGAGTGCAGGTACTGTACTTCCACCTTTAGAACTGTAACATCCTCACTCATCCTTCAGAGTGCAGGTCTGTACTCCCACCTCCTAGACTGCTTAACATCCTCATCATCCTCAGAGTGCAGGTACTGTATGCCCAACCTCCAGAACTGTAACATCCTCCACTCATCCTTCAGAGTGTAGGTACTTTACTTCCCACCTCCACAACTGTAACATCCTCACTATCATTCAGAGGGCAGGTACTTGTACTTCCACCCCCCAGAAACTGTACATCCTCACTCAGCCTTCAGAGTGCAGGATACTGTACTTCCCACCTCCAGAACTGTAACATCCTCCACTCATCCTTCAGAGTGCAGGTACTGTTACTCCCCCCTCCAGAACTGTAACATCCTCACTCATCCTTCAGGTGCAGGTACTGTACTTCCCACCTCCAGATCTGTAATCATCCTCACTCATCTTCAGAGTGCAGGTACTGTACTTCCCAACCTCCAGAACTGTAACATCCTCACTCATCTTCAGAGTGCAGGTACTGTACTTCCACCTCCTGATAACTGTAAACAACCTCATTCATCCTTCAGAGTGCAGGTTCTGTACTTTTCCCACCCCAGAACTGTAACATCCTCATCATCCTTCAGAGTGCAGGTACTGTACTTCCAACCTCCAGAACTGTAACATCATCCACTCATGCTTCAGAGTGCAGGTACTGTACTTCCCACCTCCAGAAACTGTAACATCCTCATCATCCTTCAGAGTGAACGGTTACTGTACTTCCCAACTCCAGAAACTGTAACATCCTATTCATCCTTAGAGTACAGGCACAGTATTCCCACCTCCTGAAATGTAACATCCTGACTATCCTTCAGAGTGCAGGCATCTGTACTTCCTACCTCCTGAACTGTAAACATCCTCACTCATCTTCTGAGTGCAGGTATCTGTACTTCCCTCATCCTGTACTTTAAACATCCTTCACTCATCCTTCAGAGTGCAGGCGCTGCACTCCCACTCCTAGAAACTGTAACATCCTCACTCATCCTTCAGAGTGCAGGTACTGTACTTCCCTCCTCCACAAACTGTAACATCCTTCACTCATCCTTCAGGAGTGCAGGTACTATACTTCCCACCTACCAGAACTGTAAAATCCTCAACATCCTTCAGAGTGTAGGCACTTACTTCCCACCTCCAGAACTGTAACATCCTCACACATCCTTCAGAGTACAGGACTGTACTTCCACCTCCAGAGCTGTAACATCCTCTCTCATCTTCAGAGTGCAGCGTACTGTTATTCCCGCTCCAGAACTGTAAATCCTCACGGCATCCTTCAGAGTGCAAGGTACTGTTACTTCCACCTCCTGAACTGTAAATCCTCACTCATCCTTCGAGAGCAGGTACTGTATACCCCCCCCCTCTGCGAACTGTAACATCCTCACAACATCCTCAGGAGTGCAGGTAACTGTACTTCCCTCCTCCAGGAACTGTAACATCTCACTCTTCCTTCAGAGTGCAGGTACTGTATTATCCTACCTCCAGAACTGTAACAATCCTCACTCATCCTTCACGAGTGGCGGTACTGTTACTTCCACCTTCTAGAACAGTAAATCCTGACTCATCCTTCAGAGTACAGGCCCTGTACCTCCACCTCCAGGAACTGTACATCCTGACTCATCTTTTCAGAGTGCAGTACTGTACTTCACCTCCAGAATGTAACATCCTCACTCATCCTTCAGAGTGCAGGTACTGTATTTCCACTCATGAACTGTAAACATCCTCTCTCTATCCTTCAGAGTGCAGGTACTGTACTTCCCACTCCAGAACTGTACACATCCTCCATCATCCTTTCAGGGATGCAGGATACTGTATTCCCACCTCCTGAACTGTAAATCCTCATCATCCTTCAGAGTGCAGGCACTGTACTGCCTCCTCAGAAACTGTAACAATCTCCACTCATTTTTCAGAGTGCAGGTCTTACTTCCCACCTCCAGACTGTAACATCCTCATCATCTTCTGAGGCATGTGCTGTACTTCCCACCTCCAGAACAATTAAGATCATGACTCTTCTTCAGAGTACAGGCACTGTTACCTACCACCTCCTGAAAATGTAACATCCTGAATATCCTTCAGAGGATGCCCCCCCCCCCCCCAGGGGAAACCTGTACTTCCCACCTCCTGGAACTGTAACATTCCTCACTCTTCCTTCAGAGTGCAGGTACTGTTATTTCCCACCTCCAGAACTGTAAAATCCGCTCTCATCCTTCAGAGTGCAGGCAATGTACTCACCTCCTCCAGTAGCTTGTAAACATCCTCACACATCCTTCAGAGTGTAGCACTGTACCTTCCCCACCTCCAGACTGTAAATCCTCCACACCATCTTCAGAGTGCAGGCACTGTCTTCCCACCTCCTGATCTGTAACATCCTCACACATACTTCGGAGTGCAGGTACTGTACTTCCCACCTCCAGATCTGTACATCACTCACTCATCCTTCAGGAGTGCAGGTTACTGTACCTTCCCACCTACAGAACTGTAACATCCTCACTCATCCTTCAGAGTGCAGTACTGTATTCCCACCTCCAGAACTGTAAGAATCCCTAATCATCATTCAGAGTGCAGGGTACTGTACTTCCCACCTCCAGAACTGTAACATCCTCACTCATCCTTCAGAGCTTGCAGGTACTGTACTTCACCTCCGTAACTGTAAGATCCTCACTCATCCTTCAGATTGCATTCACTGTACTTCCCACCTGTAGAACTGTAACGTCATAACTCATCCATCAGAGTGCAGGCGCAGTACTTCGCACCTCCAGAACTGTAACATCCTCACTTATCTTCAGAGGCAGGTACGTACTTCCACCTCCAGAAACTGTAAACATCCTCGGCATATCCTCAGAGTGCAGGTACTGGACTTTCCACCTCAGAACTGTACATCCTCACTCATTCCTTCAGTTGCAGGTACTTTACTTCCCACCTCCAGGACTGGTAACATCCTCACTCATCCTCAGAGTACAGTAATGTTACTTCCACCTCAGAACGTAACATCCTCACACATCCTTCAGAGTGCAGGTACTGTTACTTTCCCACCTCCAGGACTGTAACATCCTCATCACCTTCAGAGTACAGGTACTGCACTTCCCACCCTCCTGAACTGTAACATCTCAACATCTTAGTGTAAGGTACTGTACTTCCCACCTCCGGAACTTAACAATCCTCACACATCCTTCAGAGTGCAGGCACTGTACTTCCCACCTCCAGAACTGTAAAATACTCACACATCCTTCGGAGTGCAGGTACTGTATTCCCACCTCCAGAAACTGTAACATCCTCACTTCATCCTTCCGACGTGCAGGGTACTGTATTCCACCTCCTGAACTGTAGCATCCTCCTCATCCTTCAAATGCAGGTACTGTAATTCATCACCTCCAGAACTGTATGATCCTCACTCTCCTTCAGAGTGCAGGCCCACAGTACTTCCACCTCTAGAACTGTAACATCCTCATCATCCTTCGAGTTGAAGGTACTGTATTCCCACCTCCAGAACTGTAACATCCTCACTCATCCTTCAGACGTGCAGGTACTGTACTTCCCACCTCCAGAACTGTAACATCCTAGTACATCCTTCAGATGTGCAGGTAATGGTACTTCCCACCTCCCAGACTGTAATATCCCCACTCATCAATTCCAGAGTGTGCAGGTTACTGTACTTTCCCACCTCCAGAGCTTTAATTCCTCATCATCCTTCAGGTGCCGGTACTCTACTTCCCACCCTCCAGAAACTGGAACATCTCACTCATCTTCAGGAGTGCAGGCACAGTACTTCCCACCCTCCAGAACTGTAAATCCTCACTCATCGTTCAGAGTGCAGGTACTGTACTTCCCACTCCTGAACTGTAAACATCCTCGCACATCATCGAAGTGCAGGTACTGTACGTCCACCCAGAACTGAACATCCTCACTTCATCCTTCAGAGTGCAGGTACTGTACTTCCCCACTCCAGGACTGTAAAATCCACCACTCACCCTTCAGAGTACAGGTACTGTTTCTTCCCACCTCCAGAACTGTAACATCCTCAACATCCTTAGAGTTCAGGCACTGTACTTCCCACCTCCAGAACTGTAAATCCTCTCATCCTTCAGAGTGCAGGCAACTGTACTTCCCACCTCCAGAACTGTAGATCCTCATAATCTTAAGAGTGCAGGCACTGTTACTTCCACCTCCAGAAACTGTAACATCCTCACTCATCCTTCAGAGTGCAGGTTACTGTACCTTCCTACTCCAGAAACTGTAACATCCTCCACTCATCCTTCCAGAGTGCAGGTACTATACTCCCACCTCCAGAATCTGTAACATCCTCACTATCCTTCAGAGTGCAGGTACTGTACTTCCTACCTCAGAACTGAACATCCTCACTCATCCTTCACAGTGCAGGTACTGTACTTCCCACCTCCGAAACTGTAAAATCCTGACTTCATCCTTCAAGAGTGCAGGTACTGTATTCCCACCTCCAGAACTGTAACATCCTCACTCATCCTTCAGAGTGCAGGTACTGTATTCACCTACCCCAGACTGTAACATCCTCACTCATCCTTCAGAGGCAGGTACTGTTACTTCCCACCTCCAGAAACTGTACTCCTCACTATCCTCAGAGTACAGGAACTGTTTTCCCCCCCCTCCAGCACCCTGTAACATCCCTCACTCATCTTCAGAGTGCAAGGTACTGTACTTCCACCTCCAGAACAGTAACATCCTCACTCATCCCTTCAGAGTGCAGGTACTGTACTTCCCACCTCCAGAACGTAACACCTCACTCATCCTTCAGAGTGCAGGTTACGACTTTCTACCTCCAGAGGACTGTAACATCCTCACTCATCCTTCAGAGTGTAGGTTACTGTACTTCCCACCTCCAGACTGTAACATCCTCACCCATCTTCAGAGTGCAGGCATGTACTTCCCACTCCAGAACTGTAAACATCCTTCACTCATCCTTTCAGATGTACAGAGCAACTGTACTTCCCACCTCCAGAACTGTAACATCCTCACTTCATCCTTCAGAGTGCAGGTACTGTATTCCCTCCTCAGAACGTAACATCCTCACTCATCTTCAGAGTGAGGTACTGTACTTCCTACCTCCAGAACTGTAACATCCTCACTCATCCTTCAGAGTGCAGGATACTGTACCTTCCACCTCCAGAACTGTAACATCCTCACTTCATCCTTCAGAAAGGTGCAGGTACTGTACTTCCACCTCCAGAACTGTAACATCCTCATCATCCTTCAGAGTGCAGGTACTGTACTTCCCACCTCCAGGAACTGTACTTCCTCACTCATCCTTTCAGAGTGCAGGTATGTACTTCCCACCTCCAGAACTGTAACATCCTCACTCATCCTTCAGAGTGCAGGCACTGTACTTCCCACCTCCAGAACTGTAACATCCTCACTCATCCTTCAGAGTGTAGGTACTGTACTTCCCACCTCCAGGAGTCAAGTCCGGCTAATTTGTGTCTCCTGTTTCCCTAGAATAACATAACTTTACGAGCACTCCAACAGCTCATCACATACCTAAAAACCACCTGTTTCCACTCATTGTGATATGACACTCACACAGGCCTGCTCGATGCTAAAGCCTACACCACATAAAACCACGCATACACCAACCCTAAAGCCCTTACATTCAAGAATTATATTTGTTTAACCTCTTTCACTCCCCTTCCTTGGATCGAACCAGATAACCCCCTCTACGGGTTTAGCATTTCACCGTATAAAAATAAAGCAAGAGTTATATATAATGGAATGAGATGAACATGTCTTGGGGCGAGTGGTGACCTGACATCATCACCTGGGACCCAGAAGTTGTATGTTTGATGAGGATTGACCTTACCTGCAGTCGGGTCACGTGACTTGACCGCTCCTTATCAATATTATATGCTGTCCTATATATAATATATAATAATTATATATATATATATATATATATATTTATATATATATATATATATATATATAATATATATATATATATAATATATATATATATATATATATATAATTATATTTAATATGTGATACATTATACATTTTGAGATGTGTATACCTCAGTGTATATACACTGAGAGGTATATATCTCAGTATATATACACTGAGTGGTGTATATCTCAGTGTATATACACTGAGTGGTGTATATCTCAGTGTATATACACTGAGAGGTGTATATCTCAGTGTATATAAACTGAGAGGTGTATATCTCAGTGTATATACACTGGTAGTTTACATTACTCAGTATTTTAGGTATTAAAGTATTCTTGACTGGTGGTGTACAGGTGACCTGCAGCCTTAATGACCCTCGTGTAGTAGATAGACTTTAAACCTAACAACCCAACCAGTCTTAATGACCCTCGTGTAGTAGATAGACTTTAAACCTAACAACCCAACCAGTCTTAATGACCCTCGTGTAGTAGATAGACTTTAAACCTAACAACCCAACCAGTCTTAATGACCCTCGTGTAGTAGATAGACTTTAAACCTAACAACCCAACCAGTCTTAATGACCCTCGTGTAGTAGATAGACTTTAAACCTAAGAACCCAACCAGTCTTAATGACCCTCGTGTAGTAGATAGACTTTAAACCTAACAACCCAACCAGCCTTAATGACCCTCGTGTAGTAGATAGACTTTAAACCTAACAACCCAAGCAGCCTTAATGACCCTCGTGTAGTAGATAGACTTTAAACCTAACAACCCAACCAGCCTTAATGACCCTCGTGTAGTAGATAGACTTTAAACCTAACAACCCAAGCAGCCTTAATGACCCTCGTGTAGTAGATAGACTTTAAACCTAACAACCCAACCAGCCTTAATGACCCTCGTGTAGTAGATAGACTTTAAACCTAACAACCCAACCAGCCTTAATGACCCTCGTGTAGTAGATAGACTTTAAACCTAACAACCCAACCAGCCTTAATGACCCTCGTGTAGTAGATAGACTTTAAACCTAACAACCCAACCAGTCTTAATGACCCTCGTGTAGTAGATAGACTTTAAACCTAACAACCCAACCAGTCTTAATGACCCTCGTGTAGTAGATAGACTTTAAACCTATCAACCAAACCAACCTTTCGCAATGAGTTGTTTAATAGAAGTCTAGGGGTCCGGGACGTGGTCCAGGGGTCTGGGACGTGGTCCAGGGGTCTGGGACATGGTCCAGGGGTCTGGGACGTGGTCCAGGGGTCTGGGACATGGTTCAGGGGTCTGGGACGTGGTCCAGGGTTCTTGAACCTGGTCCAGGGCTCTGGAACCTGGTCCAGGGGTCTGGAACCTGGTCCACGGTCTGGTACTTGGTCCAGAGGTCTGGGACCAGCTGGCAACACTGGGTAACAGTCTATTCTGGCCACGCTGTTTGGGTGACGGTCTAAGCTGGCTACAGGCTGGGTGGCCTTCTTAGCTGGCCACACTGTCTGGGTGACCGTCTAGGCTGGCCACAGTGTCCAGGTGTTCGTCTAAGCCGGCCACATTGTCTGGGTTGACATCTAATCTGGCCACACTGGGCGGCTGTCTGGGTGGCCGTCCAAGCTGGCCACACTCTCTAGGTTTCCAGCTATTCTGGCTACACCGTCTGAGTGGGCGTTCAAGCTGGCCACACTGTCTGGGTGGACGTCTAAGCTGGCCACCCAGTCTGGGCGGCTGTCTGGGTGGCCGGCTAGGCGGGCCACACTGTCTGGGCGGCTGTCTAAGCCGGCCACACTGTCTTTGTGGCCGTCTAAGCTGGCCACACTGTCTTTGTGGCCGTCTAAGCTGGCCACCCAGTCTGGGTGGTTGTCCACCAGTCTGGGCGGCTGTCTAAGCCGGCCACACTGTCTTTGTGGCAGGCTAGGTTGGCCACACTGTCTGGGCGGCTGTCTAAGCTGGCCAAACTGTCTAGGTGGTTGTCCACCAGTCTGGGCGGTTGTCTGGGTGGCCGGCTAGGCTGGCCACATTGTCTGGGCGGCTGTCTGGGTGGCCGTCTAAGCTGGCCACACTGTCTGGGCGGCCATCTAAGCTGGCCACACTGTCTGGGCGGCCATCTAAGCTGGCCACACTGTCTGGGCGGCCATCTAAGCTGGCCGCACTGTCTGGCCACCCAGTCTGGGCGGCCGGCTAGCTTTAAATCGCACCCACCACCTTCCTATGTGCTCACCTAATTGTGGTTGCAGGGGTCGATTCACAGCTCCTGGCCCTGCCTCTTTACTGCATATGTATGTGTAAACCAAGCTGAGGGAGTACCTTAATAGGACTAGTGCTCTGGTAGGCCTAGATCCAGCTCCTGGACCTGTTCATTGAGCCATATCCCTCTACTAACATCACAACCACAACTACCACTATTCATACACTAACCACATATCTTTCAATATATATATATATATCCTCTCTTAAAATTCTACCCAAAAAAAGGTATATTTAGGCCTACTGAAAAACAAATTAGACAAGACAAAAAGTACAACAATAAATACACAGGAGAAACGACACCAAAATTTTTTTTGTAAACAAAGGTGACGAAGATCGACCAATATTAATTTCCCTGGCGAAATAAACAGCACTTCGCCACTCTGGCGATCAAAACAACAAGCGGTGGCAATAATCTAACTTTTTTATAGACAAAAAAAAAGTAGGTCAGTGCCCTGGAGATGAATTTATGAATGAAGTGATGATGCCAGATGACGTTCCGTGTATCAGGGCTGACCCACCACAACAACCACCCCTTCTACCCATCTACCCGCCCATCTACCCCACCAACTCGACAAATAGGGCGAAAACAGGCGGAGAAGAGTGGTAGATCACCTTGTCTGGCTGGAGAAGAAGGTAGTGAGGGAGAAGACAAAGACAATGCCACCATAGCTGCTTACCTCACCTCTCTGGCCTCCATACACCTCCACACACCTCCACTACACCTCCAGCACCTAGGTCAGCACCTAGGTCAGCTTGCTAGCAGTGGCGAGAGTCTCTGGGCACAAGTTAAGCTGCAAGATCTTAGCTACAACTGATAAGTTTAAGGGTACGCGGGTGACTGTCATCGTGCCTCTGGCAGCCGCAGCCACACTCCATATTGATTTGCTCACAGTTGCCAAGTGTCGCCGGCGCCGCCCTCAGAAAACGCACTATTGCACCATATCTGGCGAATATATTCCTTAGCCAACAACATACACACCGCCAGACTTTAATCCTACATATAAAATAAAAAAATTGTAATCAGGGAGCGCAATGCCAGAGAGCCAACACGAAAAAAAAAAAAAATGATTCGTACCCTAAGCCGGCAACACCGGCCGGAAAATCTACGAATTTGATAATATTTCGAGTCTTCCAGGTTAAGTGGTCTTGATCCGAGGAAATGGAGGTGTGGTCCCGTCCCTGGCATCGCCCTGCTGCGGCTCTTGATCCCGGGAGCCGGAGTTATAAGCCTCTAGCATCACTCAGTAGTATCTTCAACCTACAGGCTGCCCCCTTGTACCTATTTCTCGCCTCTCAAGAAAAAATAAGCCCATTTGTACCTATTTCTCGCCTCTCAAAGGAAAAATAAGGCCTATCCTTATTCAGCCTATCGGTGCCCCCCTCTGAAGTATTGTGTATATCTCCTCAGGGCCAGGGTTGTCTGGTGCAGGGCCAGGATTGTCTGGTGCAGGGCCAGGGTTGTCTGGTGCAGGGCCAGGGTTGTCTGGTGCAGGGCCAGGGTTGTCTGGTGCAGGGCCAGGGTTGTCTGGTGCAGGGCCAGGGTTGTCTGGTGCAGGGCCAGGGTTTGTCTGGTGCAGGGCCAGGGTTGTCTGGTGCAGGGCCAGGGTTGTCTGGTGCAGGGCCAGGGTTGTCTGGTGCAGGGCCAGGGTTGTCTGGTGCAGGGCCAGGGTTGTCTGGTGCAGGGCCAGGGTTATCTGGTGCAGGGCCAGGGTTGTCTGGTCCAGGGCCAGGGTTGTCTGGTCCAGGGCCAGGGTTGTCTGGTCCAGGGCCAGGGTTATCTGGTCCAGGGCCAGGGTTGTCTGGTCCAGAGCCAGGGTTGTCTGGTGCAGGGCCAGGGTTGTCTGGTCCAGGGCCAGGGTTATCTGGTCCAGGGCCAGGGTTGTTGGGCCTGGTGCCAGGCCAGGGTTGTCTGGTCAGGGCCAGGGTTGTCTGGTGCAGGGCCAGGGTTTCTGGTGCAGGGCCAGGGTTGTCTGGTCCAGGGTTGTCTGGTCCAGGGCCAGGGTTGTCTGGTCCAGGGCCAGGGTTGTCTGGTCCAGGGCCAGGGTTGTCTGGTGCAGGGCCAGGGTTGTCTGGTGCAGGGCCAGGGTTGTCTGGTGCAGGGCCAGGGTTGTCTGGTCCAGAGCCAGGGTTGTCTGGTGCAGGGCCAGGGTTGTCTGGTGCAGGGCCAGGGTTATCTGGTGCAGGGCCAGGGTTGTCTGGTCCAGGGTTGTCTGGTCCAGGGCCAGGGTTGTCTGGTCCAGGGCCAGGGTTGTCTGGTCCAGGGCCAGGGTTGTCTGGTCCAGGGCCAGGGTTGTCTGGTCCAGGTCCAGGGTTGTCTGGTCAGGGCCAGGGTTGTCTGGTCGCAGGGCCAGGTTGTCTGGTCCAGGGCCAGGGTTGTCTGGTCCAGGAGGGGGCACCAGGGTTTGTCTGGTCCAGAGCCAGGGTTGTCTGGTCCAGGGCCAGGATTGTCTGGTCCAGGGCCAGGATTGTCTGGTCCAGGGCCAGGATTGTCTGGTCCAGGGCCAGGATTGTCTGGTCCAGGGCCAGGGTTTTCTGGTTCAGGGCCAGGGTTGTCTGGTCCAGGGCCAGGGTTGTCTGGTCCAGAGCCAGGGTTGTCTGGTCCAGGGCCAGGGTTGTCTGGTCCAGGGCCAGGATTGTCTGGTCCAGGGCCAGGGTTGTCTGGTCCAGGGTTGTCTGGTCCAGGGTTGTCTGGTCAGGGCCAGGGTTGTCTGGTCCAGAGGCCAGTTGTACCTGTCAGGGCCAGGTGTTACTGGTCAGGGCACGGGTACTCCTGTGTCCATGAGGCCAGTGGTGTCAGGTCCAGGTTTTGGTCCTGTCGCAGGTTGATCTTGTCCATGACCAGGGTGTAGGACCAGTGTCACACGTGTCTACGACAGTCTGGTCAACCAGTGTGTTAAAAGTGCACTTGGTCGTAGACACTCCAGTAGTTGACAGGTCAGTGTGCAGGTACCTGGTGACAGTATCACCACAGTGATTAGACAGGTACTCTGTCGGCAGTAAATGATCTTTGTATTGACCAGTGGTGTAGACAGTGTCACCCGTGGTGTAGACAGTGTCACCAGTGGTGTAGACAGTGTCACCCGTGGTGTAGACAGTGTCACCAGTGGTGTAGACAGTGTCACCCGTGGTGTAGACAGTGTCACCAGTGGTGTAGACAGTGTCACCAGTGGTGTAGACAGTGTCACCAGTGGTGTAGACAGTGTCACCAGTGGTGTAGACAGTGTCACCAGTGTGTACACAGCGTTACCAGTGGTGTAGACAGTGTCACCAGTGGTGTAGACAGGTCACTTGTAACCACCAGTGGTGTAGACAGTGTCACCAGTGTGTACACAGCGTTACCAGTGGTGTAGACAGTGTCACCAGTGGTGAAGACAGTGTCACCAGTATGTACACAGTGTCACCAGTGTGTAGACAGTGTCACTAGAGGTGTAGACAGTGTCACCAGTGTGTAGACAGTGTCACCAGTGT
Organism: Cherax quadricarinatus; assembly: GCF_026875155.1. Taxonomy (NCBI): domain Eukaryota; kingdom Metazoa; phylum Arthropoda; class Malacostraca; order Decapoda; family Parastacidae; genus Cherax; species Cherax quadricarinatus. Next base: position 3,066,307 of record NC_069464.1, read on the forward strand.
GTAGACAGTGTCACCAGAGGTGAGACAGTGTCCACAGTGTGTAGCACAGGTCACCATGTAGACATGCACAGTGTAACTGCCACCATAGGAGACAGTGTCACCAGTGGTTAGACAGTGTCAGCAGTGTTACAAGTGTCACCAGAGGTGTCTAGGCATCCCCTACAATTGTCCACCCCGACCTCACACCGCTCTCACACCATCAGAACACGAAGGTCAGGTCGCGATACGAATGATTGAGCGTAGCCTTTGCCAATCAGACGTGAGGCAGGTCAATATCATGACTGGCACGTCCTCGACCATCAGAATATTGCAGCACGCGCACGTCGCGCAACACAACGCGTGCAAACCACAGACACAGACAGACAAAACACACAACACACACACACACACACACACACACACACACACACACATAAGACTGGGGAAGGGCAAAGAAGACCGCAGACGGAGTATAGGCTAGGTGGCCAAAGACTGCAAACCTCACTCAAGGAGAAAGATCTTGGGGTGAGCATAACACCGAACACGTCTCCGGAAGTACACATCAACCAGATAACTGCTGCAGCATATGGGCGCCTAGCAAACCTCAGAACAGCATTCCGATACCTTAGTAAGGAATCGTTCAAGACACTGCACATCGTGTACGTCAGGCCCATACTGGAGTATGCAGCACCAGTCTGGAACCTACACCTGGTCAAGCACGTCAAGAAATTAGAGAAAGTGCAAAGGTTTGCAACAAGGATAGTTCCAGAGATAAGGGAAATGTCCTACGAAGAAAAGTTAAGGGAAATCGGCCTGACAACACTGGAGGACAGGAGGGTCAGGAGAGACATGATTACGACATACAGAATACTACGTGGAATAGATAAGGTGGACAGAGACAGGATGTTCCAGAGATGGGACGCAGAAACAAGGGTCACAATTGGAAGCTGAAGACTCAGACGAGTCAAAGGGATGTTAGGAAGTATTTCGTCAGTCACAGAGTTGTCAGGAAGTGAAATAATCTGGAGAGTGATGTAGGGGAGGCAGGATCCATACATAGCTTGAAGACAAGGTATGATAAAGCTCAAGGAGCAGGGAGAGAGAGTACCCGGTAGCGATCAGTGAAGAGGCAAGGCCAGGAGCTGAGTCTCGACCCCTGCAACCATAATTAGGTGAGGTAGGTGAGAACACACACACACACACACACAGCAGAGACACTGTGTGTGCCACTAACAACAATTTTCAACACATCCATTGAAACTGGGCAACTACCTGAGGTATGGAAGACGGCAAATGTAGTCCCCATTTTTAAGGAAGGAGACAGAAAACAGGCACTAAACTATAGACCTGTGTCACTGGCGTGTATAGTATGCAAAGTTATGGAGAACATTATCAGGAGGAGAGTGGTGGAACACCTAGAAAGGAACAAGCTTATGAACGACAACCAGCACGGTTTCAGAGAAGGGAAATCCTGTGTCACAAACCTACTGGAGTTTTACGACAAGGTGACAGAAGTAAGACAGGAGAGAGAGGGGTGGGTGGATTGCATTTTCTGGGACTACAAGAAGACTTTTGACACTGTTCCACACAAGAAATTAGTGAAAAAGCTAGAAGAACAGTCAGGTGTAACATGGAAGGTATTGCAATGGATCAGAGAATACCTGACAGGGAGGCAACAACGATTGATGGTACGTGACGAGGTGTCAGAGTGGGCGCCTGTGACCAGCGGGGCTCCAGAAGGGTCAGTTGTGGGGCAAGAGTATATCTGGAGAGGATTTCGGGGTCAATGCCCCCGCGGACCGGTCTGAGACCGGTGCTGTTTCTGGTATATGTGAACGACATGACGGAAGGAATAGACTCAGAAGTGTCCCTGTTTGCAGATGACGTGAAGTTGATGAAAAGAATTCAACTGGACGAGGACCAGGAGAACTATAAAGAGATCTGGACAGGCTGCAAGCCTGGTCCAGCACCTGGCTCCTGGAGTTCAACCCCACCAAGTGCAAAGTCATGAAGATTGGGGAAGGGTAAAGAAGACCGCAGACGGAATACAGTCTAGGGGGTCAGAGACTACAAACCTCACTCAAGGAAAAAGATCTTGGGGTGAGTATAACACCGAGCACATCTCCTGAAGCACACAACAATCAAATAACTGCTGCAGCATATGGGCGCCTAGCAAACCTCAGAACAGCATTCCAACATCTTAATAAGGAATCATTCAGGACCCTGTACACCGTGTACGTTAGGCCCATATTGGAGTATGCGGCACCAGTTTGGAACCCACACCTAGCCAAGCACGTAAAGAAACTAGAGAAAGTGCAAAGGTTTGCAACAAGACTAGTCCCAGAGTTAAGAGGTATGTCCTACGAGGAGAGGTTAAGGGAAATCAACCTGACGACACTGGAGGACAGGAGAGATAGGGGGGACATGATAACGACATACAAAATACTGAGAGGAATTGACAAGGTAGACAAAGACAGGATGTTCCAGAGATTGGACACAGTAACAAGGGGACACAGTTGGAAGTTGAAGACACAGATGAATCACAGGGATGTTAGGAAGTATTTCTTCAGCCACAGAGTAGTCAGTAAGTGGAATAGTTTGGGAAGCGATGTAGTGGAGGCAGGATCCATACATAGCTTTAAGCAGAGGTATGATAAAGCTCACGGTTCAGGGAGAGTGACCTAGTAGCGACCAGTGAAGAGGCGGGGCCAGGAGCTCGGACTCGGCCCCTGCAACCTCAACTAGGTGAGTACACACACACACACACACACACAGGCCAGGAGCTGAGTCTCGACCCCTACAACCACAATTAGGCGAGTACATACACACTCGACCGAAGCCAAGGCTGAATTCCGAACACAAGTCATCTCCGTATCACAACTGTTCCTTTGTTTTCATAAATCTTCGCTCCTTCATGCCATTATCTCTGTGTCTTGAACGAATAAATATGATTCATGTTGCCAGAAACGGTAAGAAAGTTGAATAACAATAATTTTTAATTATTATTTCCATGGACGAAGTGATAGACCCGTAGTGCCATACAGCACCTGAAATGCAGAAGCTGAGGTTTGATCCAAGACATGGGAGAAATAACAACAATCCAAACAGTGTCAATTACGTTCTTAAAATTCTCAATCTGGAAATTACGTTCCTATTAACTATATTATAACCCATAACACACTCCTATGTTACTAATGTTATATTAGTACAATTGATGTGCGTGAATACCTGTGCGAGTGATTGAGCTAACAGCTATGACTTAATTTCAGTAGTACTGAAGTTCGACAGTTGAAGAGACTGGTGTAGTTACATGCCCTGTGCCAAACGTTAGTTAGTTTAATGTATTATGCACGACCATAACCATCCTATGGGCGTAGTCAGAGATTTAAGAGGTACATAAGGAGTCCAGGGACTGGACCTCAAAGTTTTGATAGCTGAGCAAGTTACAGAGGCAATGAATTCACAATTTACAAAGGTAATGAACTCACAATTTACAAGGTATGAACTCAGTAGTGTCTAGTAATTCATAAAGTACAAGGTATTTACGATTACAGACGGTTCACATGGGTCCAGGGACCGGGCAAACGTACAACTAATTTTTACATATTTTTTTCTGTTGCAAATTTCTTTGATTTGCGGTAATTTTTTTTTTTTTTTGACTTTCGGTGCGATTGTGATGGGTGTCAAGGGTTTATCAACCAGGCTGTTCGTGCTGGCAGGAAGCTGGGTCAGGATCTGCTTCGACCCTTGTAACCACGTGTAGGTGAGTACAACCTGGGCTGCTGGTGTCAGGTTGGAGGAGTCTGCTGGTGGCAGGTTGGAGGAGTCTGCTGGTGGCAGGTTGGAGGTGTCTGCTGGTGGCAGGTTGGAGGAGTCTGCTGGTGGCAGGTTGGAGGAGTCTACTAGTGGCAGGTTGAGAGTGTCTGCTGGTGGCAGGTTGAGTGTCTGCTGGTGGCAGGTTGAGAGTGTCTGCTGGTGGCAGGTTGAGAGTGTCTGCTGGTGGCAGGTTGAAGGAGTCTGCTGGTGGCAGGTTGGAGGAGTCTGCTGGTGGCAGGTTGGGGGAGTCTGCTGGTGGCAGGTTGGAGGAGTCTACTAGTGGCAGGTTGAGAGTGTCTGCTGGTGGCAGGTTGAGTGTCTGCTGGTGGCAGGTTGAGATGTCTGCTGGTGGCAGGTTGAGAGGTCTGCTGGTGGCAGGTTTGGAAGGTAGTCTGCTGGTGGCAGGTTGGAGGAGTCTGCTGGTGGCAGGTTGGAGGAGTCTGCTGGTGGCAGGTTGGAGGAGTCTGCTGGTGGCAGGTTGGGAGTGTCTGCTGGTGGCAGGTTGGAGTAGTCTACTGGTGGCAGGTTGAGAGTGTCTGCTGGTGGTAGGTTGAGAGTGTCTGCTGGTGGCAGGTTGAGAGTGTCTGCTGGTGGCTGGTTGGAAGAGTCTGTTGGTGGCAGGTTGGAGGGATCTGCTGGTGGCAGGTTGGAGGAGTCTGCTGGTGGCAGGTTGGGAGTGTTTGCTGGTGGCAGGTTGGAGGAGTCTGCTGGTGGCAGGTTGGAAGTGTCTGCTGGTGGCAGGTTGGAGGAGTCTGCTGGTGGCAGGTTGGAGGAGTCTGCTGGTGGCAGGTAGGAGGAGTCTTCTGGTGGCAAGTTGGGAGTGTCTGCTGGTGGCAGATTGGAGGAGTCTACTGGTGGCAGGTTGAGAGTGTCTGCTGGTGGCAGGTTGGAGGAGTCTGCTGGTGGCAGGTTGGAGGAGTCTGCTGGTGGCAGGTTGGGAGTGTCTGCTGGTGGCGGGTTGGAGGAGTCTGCTGGTGGCAGGTTGGAGGAGTCTGCTGGTGGCAGGTTGAGAGTGTCTGGTGGTGGCAGGCTGGAGGAGTCTGCTGGTGGCAGGTTGGAGGAGTCTGCTGGTGGCAGGTTGGAGGAGTCTGCTGGTGGCATGTTGGGAGTGTCTGCTGGTGGCAGGTTGGAGGAGTCTGCTGGTGGCAGGTTGGGAGCGTCTGCTGGTGGCAGGTTGGAAGTGTCTGCTGGTGGCAGGTTGGAGGAGTCTGCTGGTGGCAGGTTGGAGGAGTCTGCTGGTAGCAGGTTGGAAGTGTCTGCTGGTGACAGGTTGGAAGTGTCCGCTGGTGACAGGTTGGAGGAGTCTGCTGGTGGCAGGTTGGAGGAGTCTGCTGGTGGCGGGTTTTGAAGAGTCTGGTTCCAGGCATGTTGATACAGTGTTCTCTTATTGTGACTATGGTGTCCCTGCTTTTCACTGGAGGCCTATTTTAGAATGAAGAACATCCTACCTAGCAAGGGACAATAGGTCTATTGGAGTTAGAGCATGCCAGCATAGGCAAGTAGGCCTACTGCAACGAGTAAGACCTACCCAGCATTGGCTAGGTCTACTGCAATTAGTAACACTGCTTAGCAAAGGCCAGTAGGCCTAATGCAACTAGTAACACTGTTTAGCATAGATCAGTAGGCCTACTGCAATTAGAAACACTGCTCAGCATAAGTCAGTAGGCCTGCTGCAATTAGTAACACTGCTTAGCAAAGGTCAGTAGGCCTACTGCAATTATATAATACGTACGTCATTAATGTGAAGGCTGAGTAAGATGGTTGTAGGAGTGTCAGCTGGTGTGAGTAGGCCTATACTAGCACACTAGGCCTACCATCTTTGTTTATGCTGAGTAGAGTTTAAAACTGAGACGATAAAGAAAAAAAAGACGTTAAAAAGAGAGGAGTGAGATAGATAGAAAGAGAAGAGAGAGAGTAGAATAGAAGAGAGAGAGAGAGGGATAGAGAGAGAGGGCAGAGAGAGTAGAGATGAGTGAGGAGAGAGAGGGGAGAGGACTTTAAGCTATCCGTGCAGTCTAAGCCTAGCAATAGACCCTATCATTCTGTTCTATCTAGAGACAGGATAGCAGTGTTATACTGGTATAACTGTGTCCAGTGATAGTACTGGTATAAACTGGTCCAGTGATAGTACTGGTATAACTGTGTCCAGTAGATAGTATGGTAAACTGGTCCAGGATAGTACTGGTAAACTGTGTCCAGATGTAGTATGGTATAGACTATGCAGTGATTAGTACGTATAACTGTGTCCAGTGATAGTACTGGTATAACTGTGTCAGTGATAGTACTGGTAAACTGGTCCAGTGATAGTACTGGTTAAATGTGTCAGTTAGTACTGAGTATAAACTGTGTCCAGGATAGTACTGGTATAATATGTCCATGATAGTACTGGTATAACTGTGTCAGTGAGTAGTACTGGTATAATGTGTCAGTGGATAGTACGTATAACTGTGTCCAGTGATAGTACTGGTATAAACTGTGTCCAGGATAGTAGGTATAACTGTGTCCAGGAAGTATGGTATAACTGTGTCAGTGAAGTACTGTATACCTAGTGTCAGTGATAGTACTGGTAACTGAGCCAGGATAGTACTGTATAACTGTGTCAGTGATAGTATGGTTATAACTGGTCAGTGATAGTATGGTATAACTGTGTCCAGTGATAGTATGTATTACCTGTGTCCAGTGATAGTACTGGTAACGTGTCCAGTGATAGTACGGTATAACTGTGTCAGTGATAGTACTGGTAAAACTGTGTCAGTGAAGTACGGTATGAACTGTGTCCGTGATAGTACGGTTAACTGTGTCAGAGATAGTACTGGTAACTGTGTCAGTGATAGTACTGGTATAACTGTGTCAGTGATAGTACTGGTATAACGGCCAGTGATAGTACTGAGTATACTGTGTCCAGTGATAGTATGGTAAGACTGTGTCCAGAGATGATAGTATGGATACCTGTGTACCAGTGATAGTATGGTATACTGTGTCCAGTGATAGACTGGTATAAACTGTGTCCAGGATAGTACTGGTATACCTGGTCCAGTGATAGTACTGGTATACTGTGTCCAGTGATAGTACGTATACTGGCCAGTGATAGTACTGGTATACCTGTGCCAGTGATAGTATGGATACCTGTGTCCAGTGATAGTACTGGTATAACTGTGTCCAGTGAGTACTGGGTATAACTGGTCCAGTGATAGTACTGGTATACCTGTGTCCAGTGATAGTACTGGTATACCTGTGTCCAGTGATAGTACTGGTATAACTGTGTCCAGTGATAGTACTGGTATAACTGTGTCCAGTGAAAGTACTGGTATAACTGTGTCCAGTGATAGTACTGGTATACCTGTGTCCAGTGATAGTATTAGTATAACTATGTCCAGTGATAGTACTGGTATACCTGTGTCCAGTGATAGTACTGGTATACCTGTGTCCAGTGATAGTACTGGTATACCTGTGTCAAGTGATAGTATAGTATAACTTGTCCAGTGATAGTACTGGTATACCTGTGTCCAGTGATAGTACTGGTATACCTGTGTCCAGTGATAGTACTGGTATAACTGTGTCCAGTGATAGTACTGGTATAACTGTGTCCAGTGATAGTATTAGTAAACTATGTCAGTGATAGTACTGGTATACCTGTGTCCAGTGATAGTACTGGTATAACTGTGTCCAGAGATAGTACTAGTATACCTGTGTCCAGTGATAGTACTGGTATAACTGTGTCCAGAGATAGTACTGGTATAACTGTGTCCAGTGATAGTACTGGTATAACTGTGTCCAGTGATAGTACTGGTATAACTGTGTCCAGAGATAGTACTGGTATAACTGTGTCCAGTGATAGTACTGGTATACCTGTGTCCAGTGATAGTACTGGTATAACTGTGTCCAGTGATAGTACTGGTATACCTGTGTCCAGTGATAGTATGGTATAACTGTGTCCGTGATAGTACTGGTATACCTGTGTCCAGTGATAGTACTGGTATAACCTGTGTCCAGTGATAGTACTGGTATACCTGTGTCCAGTGATAGTACTGGTATACTGTGTCCAGTGATAGTACTGGTATAACTGTGTCCAGTAGATAGTACTGGTATACCTGTGTCCAGTGATAGTACTGGTATACTGTGTCCAGAGATAGTACTGGTATAACTGTGTCCAGTGATAGTACTGGTATAACTGTGTCCAGTGATAGTACTGGTATACTGTGTCCAGGATAGTACTGGTATAACTGTGTACAGAGATAGTACTGGTATAACCTGTGTCCAGTGATAGTACTGGTATACCTGTGTCCAGTGATAGTACTGGTATAACTGTGTCCAGTGATAGTACTGGTATAACTGTGTCCAGTGATAGTACTGGTATAACTGTGTCCAGTGATAGTACTGGTATAACTGTGTCCAGAGATAGTACTGGTATACCTGTGTCCAGTGATAGTACTGGTATACCTGTGTCCAGTGATAGTACTGGTATAACTGTGTCCAGTAGATAGTACTGGTATACTGTGTCCAGTGATAGTACTGGTATAACTGTGTCCAGAGATAGTACTGGTATAACTGTGTCCAGTGATAGTACTGGTATAACTGTGTCCAGTGATAGTACTGGTATAACTGTGTCCAGAGATAGTACTGGTATAACTGTGTCCAGAGATAGTACTGGTATACCTGTGTCCAGTGATAGTACTGGTATAACTTGTCCAGGATAGTACTGGTATAACTGTGTCCAGTGATAGTACTGGTATAACTGTGTCCAGTGATAGTACTGGTATAACTGTGTCCAGAGATAGTACTGGTATAACTGTGTCCAGTGATAGTACTGGTATAACTGTGTCCAGGATAGTACTGTATAACTGTGTCAGTGATAGTACTGGTATAACTGTGTCCAGAGATAGTACTGGTATACCTGTGTCCAGTGATAGTACTGGTATAACTGTGTCCAGTGATAGTACTGGTATAACTGTGTCCAGAGATAGTACTGGTATACCTGTGTCCAGTGATAGTACTGGTTAATACTGTGTCCAGTGATAGTACTGGTATAACTGTGTCCAGAGATAGTACTGGTATAACTGTGTCCAGTGATAGTACTGGTATAACTGTGTCCAGTGATAGTACTGGTATAACTGTGTCCAGAGATAGTACTGGTATACCTGTGTCAGTGATAGTACTGGTATACCTGTGTCCAGTGATAGTACTGGTATACCTGTGTCAGTGATTGTACTGGTATAACTGTGTCCAGTGATAGTACTGGTATAAACTGTGTCCAGTGATAGTACTGGTATAACTGTGTCCAGTGATAGTATGGTATAACTGTGTCCAGTGATAGTACTGGTATAACTGTGTCCAGTGATAGTACTGGTATAACTGTGTCCAGGATAGTACTAGGTATAACCTGTGTCAGTGATAGTACTGGTATAACTGTGTCCAGTGATAGTATTAGGTATAACTGTGTCAAGTGATAGTACTGGTATAACTGTGTCCAGTGATAGTATAGTATACCTGTGTCCAGTGATTATACTAGTATAAAGTGTCCAGTGATAGTACTGGTATAACTGTGTCCAGAGATAGTACTGGTATAACTGTGTCCAGTGATAGTACTGGTATACTGTGTCCAGTGATAGTACTGGTATACTGTGTCAGTGATAGTACTGGTATACTGTGTCCAGTGATAGTACTGGTATAACTGTGTCCAGTGATAGTATTAGTATACCTGTGTCCAGTGATAGTACTAGTTATACTGTTCCAGTGATAGTACTGGTATAACTGTGTCCAGTGATAGTACTGGTATAACTGTGTCCAGTGATAGTATTAGTATACCTGTGTCCAGTGATAGTACTGGTATAACTGTGTCCAGAGATAGTACTGGTATAACTGTGTCCAGTGATAGTATTAGTATACCTGTGTCCAGTGATAATACTAGTATAAGTGTCCAGTGATAGTACTGGTATACCTGTGTCCAGTGATAGTACTGGTATAACTGTGTCCAGTGATAGTACTGGTATAACTGTGTCCAGTGATAGTACTGGTATAACTGTGTCCAGTGATAGTACTGGTATAAACTGTGTCCAGTGATAGTACTGGTATAACTGTGTCCATGATAGTACTGGTATAACTGTGTCCAGTGATAGTACTGGTATACTGTGTCCAGTGATAGTACTGGTATAACTGTGTCCAGTGATAGTATGTATAACTGTGTCCTAGTGATATACTGTATAAGTGTCCAGTGATAGTACTGGTATACCTGTGTCCAGTGATAGTACTGGTATAACTGTGTCCAGTGATAGTACTGGTATAACTGTGTCCAGTGATAGTACTGGTATAACTGTGTCCAGTGATAGTACTGGTATAACTGTGTCCAGTGATAGTACTGGTATAACTGTGTCAGTGATAGTACTGGTATAACTGTGTCCAGTGATAGTACTGGTATAACCTGTGTCCAGTGATAGTACTGGTATAACTGTGTCCAGTGATAGTATTAGTATACCTGTGTCCAGTGATAGTACTGGTATAACTGTGTCCAGTGATAGTATTAGTATACCTGTGTCCAGTGATAGTACTAGTATAAGTGTCCAGTGATAGTACTGGTATACCTGTGTCCAGTGATAGTATTAGTATAACTATGTCCAGTGATAGTACTGGTATACCTGTGTCCAGTGATAGTACTGGTATAACTGTGTCCAGTGATAGTACTGGTATAACTGTGTCCAGTGATAGTACTGGTATAACTGTGTCCAGTGATAGTACTGGTATAACTGTGTCCAGTGATAGTACTGTGCATCCCTCAGTCACCATCAGGACTCACAACTCCCTCAGTCACCATCAGGACTCATAACTCCCTCAGTCACCATTAGGACTCATAACTCCCTCAGTCACCAGCAGGACCCACAACTCCCTCAGTCACCATCAGGACTCATAACTCAGTCACCATCAGGACTCACAACTCCCTCAGTCACCATCAGGACTCATAACTCCCTCAGTCACCATCAGGACTCATAACTCCCTAAAGTAATCAGCAGGACTCATAACTCCCTCAGTCACCATCATGACTCATAACTCCCTCAGTCACCAGCAGGACTCACAACTCCCTCAGTCACCATCAGGACTCATAACTCCCTTAGTCACCGTCGGATCACAACTCCATCAGTCCCAGCAGGCTCACAATCCCGTCACCATCAGGACTCATAACTCCCTCAGTCACCATCAGGACCCACAACTCCCTCAGTCACCATCAGGGCCCAAAACTCCCTCAGCCACCATCAGGACTCACAACTCTCTGTCACCATCAGGACTCACAATTATCTCAGTAACCATCAGGACCCACAACTCCTCAGTCCATCAGGACCAATCCTCAGTCACCACAGGACTCTCAGCTCTCCAGTCACCATCAGGACTCACAACCCCTCAGTCACCATCAAAACTCATAACTCTCTCAGTCACCATCAGGACCCACAACTCCCTCAATCACCATCAGGACCCACAACTCCCTCAGTCACCATCAGGACACAGAACTCCCTCAGTCACCATCAGGACACACAACTCTCTCAGTCACCATCAGGACTCACAACTCCCTCAGTCACAATCAAAACTCACAACTCTCTCAGTCACCATCAGTACCCACAACTCCCTCCGTCACCACAAGGATCCACAACTTCCTCAGTCACCATCAGGACCCACAACTCCCTCAGTCACCAGCAGGACTCACAACTCTCTCAGTCACCATCATGATCCACAACTCCCTCAGTCACTATCAGGACTCACAACTCCCGGGAGTCCCCCATCAGGGCCCAAAAACCTCCCTCAGTCACCATCGGGGCTCACAACTCCCTCAGTCACCATCAGGACCCATAACTCCCTCAGTTACCATCAGGACTCAAAACTCCCCCCAGTCACCATCGGGGACTCACAACTCCCTCAGTCACCATCAGTACCCACAACTTCCTCAGTCACCATCAGAACCCACAACTCCCTCAGTCATCATCAGGACTCATAGCTCCCTCAGTCCCCAGCAGGACCCCAAATTTTCCTCAGTCACCATCAAAAACCCACAACTCCTCAGTCACCATCAGACCCAACTACCTCAGTCCCATCAGGATTTCATAACTCCTCAGTCACCATCAGGACTCATAACTCCCTCAGTCACCATCAGGACTCACAACTCCCTCAGTCACCATCAAGACCCACAACTCCCTCAGTCACCATCAGGGCTCACAACTCTTTCAGTCACCATCGAGACTCACAACTTCCTCAGTCACCATCAGAACCCACAACTCCCTTAGTCACCATCAAAACCCCACAACTACTCAGTCACCATCAGGACCCCATAACCCCTCAGTCACCATAGGACATTAACTCCCTCAGTCACCATCAGGACTCACAACCCTCAGTCACCTTTCAAGACCCACACCCCCTCAGTCACCATCAGGACCCACAACTCCTTCAGTCACCATCAGGACTCACAACTCCCTCAGTCACCATCAGGACTCACAACTCCCTCAGTCACCATCAGAACTCACAACTCCCTCTGTCACCATCAGGTCCCACAATTCCCTCAGTCACTATCAGGACTCAACTCCTTCAGTCACCATCAGGGCTCACAACTCTTTCAGTCACCATCAGGACTCACAACTCCCTCAGTCACCATCATGACCCACAACTCCCTCAGTCACCATCAGGACTCACAACTCCCTCAGTCACCATCAGGACTCACAACTCCCTCAGTCACCATCAGGACCCACAACCCCCTCAGTCCCCCATCGGGGACTCACAACTCATTCAGTCACCATCAGGCCCCAAAAACTCCCTCAGTCACTATCAGGACTCACAACTCCTTCAGTCACCTTTCAGGACTCACAACTCCTGAGTCACCTCAGGACCAACAACTCCCTCAGTCACCTACAGGACCCACAATCCTCAGTCACCATCAGGCCCCAACAACTCCCTCAGTCACCATCAGGACTCACAACTCCCTCAGTCACCATCAGGACCCACAACTCCCTCAGTCACCATCAGGACCCACAACTCCCTCAGTCACCATCAGGACTCACAACTCCCTCAGTCACCATCAGGACTCACAACTCTCTCAGTCACCATCAGGACTCACAACTCCCTCAGTCACCATTAGGACTCACAACTCCCTCAGTCACCATCAGGATCCATAACTCCCTCAGTCACCATCAGGTTTTCATAACTCCTTAGTCACCATCGGACTTAAAAACTCCCTCAGTCCCCATCGGGAAACTCCACAACTCCCTCGGTCACC
>NC_069464.1:3081848-3084348 GCF_026875155.1 Cherax quadricarinatus
TCCTGCCTCTCACAACTACTGGACCTTATCACATAGTCTTGGATGGTCACTCCTGCCTCTCACAACTACTGGTCCATTATGACATGGTCTTGGATGGTCACTCCTGCCTCTCACAACTACTGGACCACTATGACATGGTCTTGGATGGTCACTCCTGCCTCTCACAACTACTGGACCACTATGACAAGGTCTTGGATGCACTGCAGGACACACACAATGCAGATGCAGTATACACTGACTTTGCAAAGTCTTCAACAAGTGTGATCATGGTGTAATAGCACACAAAATGCTTGATAAAGGAATAACAGGAAAACTGGACAGATGGATCTTTAACTTTCTAACCAATGGAACACAAAGAGTAATTGTAAACAGTTAAGTCAGAGGCTGCCATAGTGAAAAACTCTGTTCCACAAGGTACAGTACTCGCTGCCAGTGTTCCACAAGGTACAGTACTCGCTGCCAGTGTTCCACAAGGTACAGTACTCGCTGCCAGTGTTCCACAAGGTACAGTACTCGCTGCCAGTGTTCCACAAGGTACAGTACTCGCTGCCAGTGTTCCACAAGGTACAGTACTCGCTGCCAGTGTTCCACAAGGTACAGTACTCGCTGCCAGTGTTCCACAAGGTACAGTACTCGCTGCCAGTGTTCCACAAGGTACAGTACTCGCTGCCAGTGTTCCACAAGGTACAGTACTCGCGCTGCCAGTGTTCCACAAGGTACAGTACTCGCTGCCAGTGTTCCACAAGGTACAGTACTCGCTGCCAGTGTTCCACAAGGTACAGTACTCGCTCCCAGTGTTCCACAAGGTACAGTACTCGCTGCCAGTGTTCCACAAGGTACATACTCGCTGCCAGTGTTCCACAAGGTACAGTACTCGCTGCCAGTGTTCCACAAGGTACAGTACTCGCTGCCAGTGTTCCACAAGGTACAGTACTCGCTGCCAGTGTTCCACAAGGTACAGTACTCGCTGCCAGTGTTCCACAAGGTACAGTACTCGCTGCCAGTGTTTCACAAGGTACAGTACTCGCTGCCAGTGTTCCACAAGGTACAGTACTCGCTCCCAGTGTTCCACAAGGTACAGTACTCGCTGCCAGTGTTCCACAAGGTACAGTACTCGCTGCCAGTGTTCCACAAGGTACAGTACTCGCTGCCAGTGTTCCACAAGGTACAGTACTCGCTGCCAGTGTTCCACATCCTCAATACTGACATAGACAATGATGTAATCCATAGCACTGTGTCTTCCGTTAAGAAAAACCAGCAAATATAAAAGCTAGACATAAGTACAAAACAAATTTCTAACTAATATCAAGTACATGGGAGTAATAATGGCAGAGGACCTCAGCATCAAGGACCACGAGAATGTCATTATCAAGACTGCAAAGAAAAATGTTTGGATGGATAATGAGAACCTTCAAAACAAGGGATGCCAAGCCAGTGATGATCCTCTTGAAGTCACTTGTTCTCTCTAGGCTGGAATATTAATGTACACTAACAGCAACTTTTAAGGCAGGTGAAATTGCAGACCTGGAGAATGTACAGAGAACTTTCACTGCATATATTAGTACAGTCAAGTACCTTAGTTACTGGGAACATTTGAAGTTCCTTGACCTGTATTCATTGTAACACAGACGAGAAAGATACATCATAATTTACACATGAGAAATCCTAGAGTGACTAGTCCCAAATCGGCACACGAAAATCACTCGCTGTGAAAGCAAAGGACTCGGCAGGAGATGCAACATTCCACCAATGAAAAGCAGGGGCGCCATGAGTACACTGAGAGACAAAACAATAAGTGTCAGGGACCCAAGACTGTTCAACTGCCTCCAAGCATACATAAGGGGATGACCAATAGACCCCTGACTGTCTTCAAGACCCCTTTGGATGTCTTCTATAAGCCCCTAACTGTCTTCAAGACCCCTTTGGATGTCTTCTATAAGCCCCTGGCTGTCTTCAAGACCCCTGGCTGTCTTTAAGACCCCCCTAGCAATCTTCAACAAGGAACTTGGTAAGTTCTTGATCAATTGAGCTGTGGTTTGAACGATGGACTGTGTGCGGCCAGCAGTAACATTCTGATTAGTCATGCCCTGATCCACCACCAGGCCTGGTCATGGACCGGGCCGCAGGGGCGTTGACCCCTGGAGCCCCCTCCTTGTATACTCGAGCTGGCAGAACAACACACAAACACAGAGACGATCACAACAAACACTTCTGTGCCATAATACCTTGCCAGCCCTCAAATATAAGTAACTCTGCAAAATTAAGGGAGTGAGGGAGGGAGGGAGGGAGGGAGGGTGAGGGAGAGAGGGTGAGGGGGAGAGAGTGAGGGGGAGAGAGTGAGAGGGAGGAATCTTCAGTGTCTATATTCAGTAAGCCTAAAACACACATAAGCCTACGAATATATGACTGGAGGGAGGAAGTAGGCTGGAGGTGTGTGTGTGTTTGTGTGTGTGTGTGTGTGTGCGTGTGTGTGTGTGTGTGTGTGTGTGTGTGTGTGTGT
>NC_069464.1:3089348-3124348 GCF_026875155.1 Cherax quadricarinatus
TAATACCTCCCTGGATGGTTGTACCTCCCTGGATGGTTGTACCTCCCTGGATGGTTGTACCTCCCTGGATGGTTGTACCTCCCTGGATGGTAATACCTCCCTGGATGGTTGTACCTCCCTGGATGGTTGTACCTCCCTGGTTGGTTGTACCTCCCTGGATGGTTGTACCTCCCTGGATGGTTGTACCTCCATGGATGGCTGTACCTCCATGGATGGTTGTATCTCCCTGGATGGTTGTATCTCCCTGGATGGTTGTACCTCCATGGATGGTTGTACCTCCCTGGATGGTTGTACCTCCCTGGATGGTTGTATCTCCCTGGATGGTTGTACCTCCCTGGATGGTAATACCTCCCTGGATGGTTGTACCTCCCTGGATGGTTGTACCTCCCTGGATGGTAATACCTCCCTGGATGGTTATACCTCCCTGGATGGTTGTACCTCCCAGGATGGTTGTACCTCCCTGGATGGTTGTACCTCCCTGGATGGTAATACCTCCCTGGATGGTTGTACCTCCGTGGATGGTTGTACCTCCCTGGATGGTAATACCTCCCTGGATGGTTGTACCTCCCTGGATGGTAATACCTCCCTGGATTGTTGTACCTCCCTGGATGGTTGTACCTCCCTGGATGGTTGTACCTCCCTGGATGGTTGTACCTCCCTGGATGGCTGTACCTCCCTGGATGGTAATACCTCCCTGGATGGTTGTACCTCCCTGGATGGTTGTACCTCCCTGGATGGTAATACCTCCCTGGATGGTTGTACCTCCCTGGATGGTTGGAACTTCCTTGGATGGTTGTACCTCCCTGGATGGTAATACCTCCCTGGATGGTTGTACCTCCCTGGATGGTAATACCTCCCTGGATGGTTGTACCTCCCTGGATGGTTGTACCTCCCTGGATGGTTGTACCTCCCTGGATGGTTGTACCTCCCTGGATGGTAATACCTCCCTGGATGGTTGTACCTCCCTGGATGGTTGTACCTCCCTGGTTGGTTGTACCTCCCAGGATGGTTGTACCTCCCCGGATGGTTGTACCTCCCTGGATGGTTGTACCTCCCTGGATAGTAATACCTCCCTGGATGGTTGTACCTCCCTGGATGGTTGTACCTCCCTGGATGGTTGTACCTCCCTGGATGGTTGTACCTCCCTGGATAGTAATACCTCCCTGGATGGTTGTACCTCCCTGGATGGTTGTACCTCCCTGGATGGTTGTACCTCCCTGGATGGTAATACCTCCCTGGATGGTTGTACCTCCCTGGATGGTTGTACCTCCCTGGTTGGTTGTACCTCCCTGGATGGTTGTACCTCCCTGGATGGTTGTACCTCCCTGGTTGGTTGTACCTCCCTGGATGGTTGTACCTCCCTGGATGGTAATACCTCCCTGGATGGTTGTACCTCCCTGGATGGTTATACTTCCCTGGTTGGTTGTACCTCCCTGGATGGTTGTACCTCCATGGATGGTTGTACCTCCCTGGTTGGTTGTGCCTCCCTGGATGGTTGTACCTCCATGGATGGTACCTCCCTGGATGGTAATACCTCCCTGGATGGTTGTACCTCCCTGGATGGTAGTACCTCCCTGGTCGGTTGAACCTCCCTGGATGGTTGTACCTCCCTGGATGGTTGTACCTCCCTGGTTGGTTGTACCTCCCTGGATGGTTGTACCTCCATGGATGGTTGTACCTCCCTGGTTGGTTGTACTTCCCTGGATGGTTGTACCTCCCTGGTTGGTTGTACCTCCCTGGATGGTTGTACCTCCATGGATGGTTGTACCTCCCTGGTTGGTTGTGCCTCCCTGGATGGTTGTACCTCCATGGATGGTAGTACCTCCCTGGATGGTAATACCTCCCTGGATGGTTGTACCTCCCTCGATGGTAGTACCTCCCTGGATAGTTGTACCTTCCTGGATGGTAGTACCTCCCAGGATGGTTGTACCTCCCTGGATGGTAGTACCTCCCTGGATGGTTGTACCTCCCTGGATGGTTGTACCTCCCTCCCTGGATGGTTGTACCTCCCTGGATGGTAGTACCTCCCTGGATGGTAGTATCTCCCTGGATGGTTGTACCTCCCTGGATGGTAGTACCTCCTTTCATGGTTGTACCTCCCTGGATGGTAATACCTCCCTGGATGGTTGTACCTCCCTGGATGGTAGTACCTCCCTGGATGGTTGTACCTCCCTGGATGGTTGTATCTCCCTGGATGGTTATATCTCCCTGGATAATTGTACCTCCCTGGATGGTAGCACCTCCCTGGATGGTTGAACCTCCCTCCCTGGATGGTTATATCTCCCTGGATGGTTGTACCTCCCGGGATGGTTGTATCTCCCTGGATGGTTGTACCTCCCTGAATGGTTGTACCTCCCTAGATGGTAGTACCTCCCAGGATGGTTATACCCCCCTTGATGGTAGTACCTCCCTGGATGGTTGTATCTCCCTGGATGGTTGTACCTCCCTGGATGGTTGTATCTCCCAGGATGGTTGTACCTCCCTGGATGGTTGTGTCTCCCTGGATGGTTGTACCTCCCTGGATGGTTGTACATCCCTGGATGGTTGTACCTCCCTGGATTGTTGTACCTTCCTGGGTGGTTGTTCCACTCTGGATGGTTGTATCTCCCTGGATGGTTGTACTTCTCTGGATGGTTGTACCTCCCTTGATGGCTGTACCTCCCTGGATGGTTGTACCTCCTTTGATGGGAGTACCTCCCTGGATGGTTGTACCTCCCTCCCTTGATGGATGTACCTCCCTGGATGGCAGTACCTACCTAGATGGTTGTACCTCCCTGGATGGTTGTATCTCCTTGGATTGTTGTACCTCCCTAGATGGTTGTACCTCTCGGGATGGTTGTGCCTCCATGGATGGTTGTACCTCCCTGGATGGTTGTATCTCCCTGGATGGCAGTACCTCCCAGGATGGTTGTACCTCCCAGATGGTTGTACCTCCATGGATGGTAGTACCTCCTTAGATAGTTGTACCTCCCGGATGGTTGTACCTCCCTGGATAGTTGTACCTCCTGGATGGTTGTACCTCCCTGGATGGTAGTACCTCCCTGGATGGTTGTACCTCCCTGGATGGTTGTACCTCCCTGGATTGTTGTACCTCCCTGGATGGTTGCACCTCCCTGGATGGTTGTACCTCCCTGGATGATTGTGCCTCCCTGGATGGTTGTACATCCCTGGATGGTTGTACCTCCCTGGATGGTTGTACCTTCTTTGATAGTTGTACCTCCCTGGATGGTAGTGCCTCCCTGGATGGTTGTACCTCTCTGGATGATAGTACCTCCCTGGATGGTAGTACCGCCCTGGATTTTTGTACCTCCCTGGATGGTAGTACCTCCCTGGATGGTTGTATCTCCCTCCCTGGATGGATGTACCTTCCTGGATGGTAGTACCTCCATTGATGGTTATACCTCCCTGGATGGTTGTATCTCCCTGGATGGTTGTACCTCCCTGGATGGTTGTACCTCCCTGGATGGTTGTACCTCCCGGGATGGTTGTACCTCCCTGGATGGTTGTACCTCCCTGGATGGTTGCATCTCCCTGGATGGTAGTCCCTCCCAGGATGGTTGTACCTCCATGGACGGTAGTACCTCCCTGGATGGTTGTACCTTCCTGGATGGTTGTACCTCCCTGCATGGTTGTACCTCCCTGGATGGTTGCACTTCCCTGGATGGTTGTACCTACCTGGATGGTTGTACCTCCTTGGATGGTTATACCTCCCTGGTTGGTTGTACCTCCCTGGATGGTAGTATCTCCCTGGATGGTAGACCCTCCCTGGATGGTTGTACCTCCCTGGATGGTAGTACCTCCCAGGAGGGTAGAACCTCCCTGGATGGTTGTACCTCCCTGGATGGTTGTACCTCTCTGGATGGTTGTACCTCCCTGGATGGTAGTACCTTCCTAGATGGTAGTACCTCCCTGGATGGTAGTACGTCCCTGGATGGTAGTACCTCCCTGGATGGTTGTACCTCCCTGGATGGTTGTACTTTCCTGGATGGTTGTACCTACCTGGATGGTTGTGCCTCCCTTGATGGCTGTGCCTCCCTGGATGGTTGTACCTCCCTGAATGGTTGTACCTCCCTGGATGGTTGTACCTCCCTGAGTGGTTGTACCTCCCTGGATGGCAGTACCTCCCTGGATGGTAGAACCTCCCTGGATGGTTGTACCTCCCTGAATGGTTGTACCTCCCTGGATGGTTGTACCTCACTAGATGGTTATACCTCCCTGGATGGTAGTACCTCCCTGGATGGTAGAGCCTCCTTTGATGGTTGTACCTCCCTGGATGGTAGTACCTCCTTGGATGGTTGTACCTCCCTGGATGGTTGTACCTCCCTGGATGTTTGTACCTCCCTGGATTTTAGGATCTCCCTGAATGATTGTACCTCCCTGGATAGTAGTACCTTTCTGGATGGTAGTACCTCCCTGGATGGTAGTACCTCCCTGGATGGTTGTACCTCCCTGGATGGTTGTACCTCCCTGGATGGTTTTATCTCCCTGGATGATTGTATCTCCCTGGATGGTTGTATCTCCCTGGATGGTTGTATCTTCCTGGATGGTTGTACCTCCCTGGAAGGTTGTACCTCCCTGGATGGTAGTACCTCCCTGGATGGTAGTACCTCCCTGGATGGTAGTACCTCCCTGGATGGTAGTACCTCCCTGGATGGTAGTACCTCCCTGGATGGTAGTACCTCCCTGGATGGTAGTACCTCCCTGGATGGTAGTACCTCCCTGGATGGTTGTACCTCCCTGGATGGTAGTACCTCCCTGGTTGGTAGTACCTCCCTGGATGGTTGTACCTCCCTGGATGGTTGTACCTCCCTGGATGGTAGTACCTCTCTGGATGGTAGTACCTCCCTGGATGGTTGTACCTCCCTGGATGGTAGTACCTCCCTGGATGGTAGTACCTCCCTGGATGGTAGTACCTCCCTGGTTGGTAGTACCTCCCTGGATGGTTGTACCTCCCTGGTTGGTAGTACCTCCCTGGATGGTTGTACCTCCCTGGATGGTAGTACCTCCCTGGATGGTAGTACCTCCCAGGATGGTTGTACCTCCCTGGTTGGTAGTACCTCCCTGGATGGTAGTACCTCCCTGGATGGTAGTACCTCCCTGGTTGGTAGTACCTCCCTGGATGGTTGTACCTCCCTGGTTGGTGTACCTCCCTGGATGGTTGTACCTCCTGGATGGTAGTACCTCCCTGGATGGTAGTACCTCCCAGGATGGTAGTACCTCCCTGGATGGTAGTACCTCTCTGGATGGTAGTACCTCCCTGGATGGTTGTACCTCCCTGGATGGTAGTACCTCCCTGGTTGGTAGTACCTCCCTGGATGGTTGTACCTCCCTGGATGGTAGTACCTCCCTGGATGGTAGTACCTCCCTGGATGGTAGTACCTCCCTGGATGGTTGTACCTCCCTGGATGGTAGTACCTCCCTGGATGGTAGTACCTCCCTGGATGGTAATACCTCCCTGGTTGGTAGTACCTCCCTGGATGGTTGTACCTCCCTGCTTGGTAGTACCTCCCTGGATGGTTGTACCTCCCTGGATGGTAGTACCTCCCTGGATGGTAGTACCTCCCAGGATGGTTGTACCTCCCTGGTTGGTAGTACCTCCCTGGATGGTAGTACCTCCCTGGATGGTAGTACCTCCCTGGTTTTTAGTACCTCCCTGGATGGTTGTACCTCCCTGGTTGGTAGTACCTCCCTGGATGGTTGTACCTCCCTGGATGGTAGTACCTCCCTGGATGGTAGTACCTCCCAGGATGGTAGTACCTCCCTGGATGGTTGTATCTCCCTGGATGGTTGTACCTCCCTGGATGGTAGTACCTCCCTGGTTGGTAGTACCTCCCTGGATGGTAGTACCTCCCTGGATGGTTGTACCTCCCTGGATGGTTGTACCTCCCTGGATGGCTGTCTACCAACCTGTTAACAGTACCGTTGATAACCTGATCACGTGCAATTAACATAAGATTGAGTGAACAAACAGTAAATCCTTACCTTTGAGTTCCTGTTGGTCCTGTTGATAGCTGTTGATGAGTCACAACGGTAGTGTTTTCCCGTTATGTCACAACGGAGGCCACTAGGCCTGTCTGTTTTACTGTCACATCGTATCAACGGCCCGTTGCACCATATACCAACACACAACAGAACAGCACAACGTTTACTGTTATAAAGCTTCCCGTTTTCTTTCCTCTTCCCGTTTTCTTTCCTCTTCCAGTTTTCTTTCCAGTTCGCCTTTCCGTTTTCTTTCGGATCATTTTCCTTCAAGATCGCATTATTTCCCATTTTCTTTCCAGTTGGTCTTCCCGTTTTCTTTCCTGTTTTCAGTATTTCCCGTTTTCTTTCGTGTTCTCGTTCCTTCCTTTTGTTGTCCTTGTTTTTCCCGTTTTCTGTCCTGGTTTGTTCCCGTTTTCTGTCCCTTTCCTTCCCGTTTTCTATTTTGGGTACTTCCTGTTTTCTGCCCTTGTTAATTCCCGTTTTCTGTCGCTGTTCCCGTTTTCTGTCACTGTTACTTCCCGTTCTCTCTCCTTATTCCCGTTTTCTGTCTGTTGCTTCCCGTTTTCGTTCACTCGGACCTGAAAAGACAAAAAAATAACCCCATTAATATATTCCTCGGATATTTAAGCCCACCATTAAAAGTATCCCCCCAGCGGGTATCCCCAGGTATCCCTCCTCTTAGGATTCTTCCAGGATATCCCCCTCCTAGAAATCTTCCAGGGTATTCCTATCTTAGGAATTTCCTCTCCTGAGCATCTCCTAGGTATCCCTCCAGGGTATCCCCTTCTAGGAATTTCCCTTTCCTGATTACTCCTCCAGGTATTTCCTGGGGTATCCCTCCAAGGAATTCCCTCTCCTGGGTATCCTTTATCCTAGAAATCCACTAAGGGTATTCCCTCTAGGATACTCCTCCAAGGTATCCTCTCTTGGGCATTCCCTAGATATCTCCTAGGGTATACCTCTTTGTATCTCCTTGGGTATCCCTGGGTATACCTCTATGTATCTCCTGGGGTATTCCTTTTCTAAGTATCACCGTAGGTATCCTCTTTAGGTATCTCCTCCAGGGTATCCCTCCATGGCATTATCCCAGGGTACGCCCTAGGAATACCTCCAGGGTACCCCTGGAAATCCCTCCAGGGTACCCCCTAGGAATCCCTCCAGGGTACCCCCTAGGAATCCCTCCAGGGTACCCCCTAGGAATTCCTCCAGGGTACCCCTCCTAAGTATCGCCCCTAGGTATCCCCAGAGTATCCCTTCAAACAAAAACCCCCCAGAAAATATCCCCCCTGTTCTTCAGTACCTCTCAATCAACACTAAGGGGAGACAATAATATTATTTCGAACATTTAATTGGAGTATAAAATGGCTATGCAATTATTACTTTTAAATGGCTGTTAAATGGCCTGGCATCAAAGGTAATTGTGGTATGATACAGCGGGGAATTTTTGGTAGCAACAACAAATGGGTAAGTTAATTAGAAAGTAAGATAGGGAGGTGAGGAGTCGGGGTGCGCTTACACTGGCTGTGTTTTGTGTGGCTGTCTGGTTGTCCGGCCGGCTGGTTCTTTGGCTGTTTGGCTCTCTGTCTGGCTGTCTGGCTGTCTAGCTGTCTAGCTGCATAGCTGGCTGGTTGTATATTTGTCTGGCTGACTGTCTGGCTGATTATCTGGTTGACTGGTTGCCTAGCTGTCTGGCTGTATGCCCGACTACCTGGCTGTCTGGCTTACTCTCTGGATGGCTGGCTGTCTGGCAAGCTGGATATCTGGCTGTCTGCCTGACTGACAGTCTGGCTGGAAGACTAGATTACTGTCAGGCTTACTGTCTGGCTGACTGTCTGCCTGTCCGGCTGGCTGTCTGATTGCCAGCCTGGCTGGCTGTCTAGCCGACTATCTGGCGTTTACTGTCTGTCTGCCTGCTTTCTGTCTTTCTGTTGTGTGGGGCTGTGTTAGAGAGAGAGAGAGAGAGAGAGAGAGAAATAAGACTCCAGTCACCACTAAAGACAAAAATAGGGACCTGTTACCATGGTTACATCTCAACGCCTCTCTCTCTCTCTCTCTCTCTCTCTCTCTCTCTCTCTCTCTCTCTCTCTCTCTCAGCAGTGTATGTACGTGTGTATTATTTATATTAGTGTACACAGCTGATAAACTAGTAGAGGTGGTAATAGTGGTGGTAATGGTGGTAGTGGTGGTAGTGGTGGTAGTGGTGGTGGTGGTGGTAGTGGTGGTAGTGGTGGTAGTGGTGGTAGTGGTGGGTGGTGGTGGTAGTGGTGGTAGTTTGGTGTGGTGGGTAGTGGTGGTAGTGGTGGTAGTGGTGGTGGTGGTGGTAGTGGTGGTGGTAGTGGTGGTAATGGTGGTAGTGGTGGTAGTGGTGGTAGTGGTGGTGGTGGTGGGGTGGTGGTAGTGGTGGTAGTGGTGGTAGTGGTGGTGGTAGTGGTGGTAGTGGTGGTAGTGGTTGGTAGTGGTGGTAGTGGTGGTAGTGGTTGGTGGAGTGGGGTAGTGGTGGTGGTGGTGGTGGTAGTGGTGGTAGTGGTGGTAGTGGTGGTGGTGGTGGTAGTGGTGGTAGTGGTGGTAGTGGTGGTGGTGGTGGTAGTGGTGGTGGTAGTGGTGGTAGTGGTGGTGGTGGTGGTGGTAGTGGTGGTAGTGGTGGTAGTGGTGGTGGTGGTGGTAGTGGTGGTAGTGGTGGTAGTGGTGGTGGTGGTGGGTAGTGGTGGTAGTGGTGGTAGTGGTGGGGTGGTGGTGGTAGTGGTGGTGGTAGTGGTGGTGGTAGTGGGTGGTGGTATTGGTGGTAGTGGTGGTGGTGGTAGTGGTGGTAGTGGTGGTGGTGGTGGTAGTGGTGGTAGTGGTGGTGGTAGTGGTGGTGGTAGTGGTGG
The DNA here is from genome assembly GCF_026875155.1 of Cherax quadricarinatus. NCBI lineage: Eukaryota > Metazoa > Arthropoda > Malacostraca > Decapoda > Parastacidae > Cherax > Cherax quadricarinatus. Next base: position 3,098,198 of record NC_069464.1, read on the forward strand.
TAGTGGTAGTGGTGGTGGTAGTGGTGGTAGTGGTGGTGGTAGTGGTGGTGGTGGTAGTGGTACTGGTAGTGGTGGTAATGGTAGTAGTGATGGTAGTGGTGGTGCTAGTAGTGGTGGGGTGGGTAGTGTGGTAGTGTAGTGGTGGTGGGTGGTAGTGGTGGTAGTGGTGGTAGTGGTGGTAGTGGTGGCAGTGGTAGTGGTGGTGGAATTTGGTGGTAGTGGTAGTGGTAGTGGTGGTAATGGTAGTAGTGAGTGGTAGTGGTGGTGCTAGTATGTGGTGGTGGTGGTAGTGGTGGTAGTGGTAGTGGTGTTGGTGGTAGTGGTGGTGGTGGTGGTAGTGGTTGGTAGTGGTGGTATGGTGGTAGTGGTAGTATGGTGGTGGAATTGGTGGTAGTGTAGTGGTACTGGTATGTGGTAGTGGTGGTAATGGTAGTAGTGATGGTAGTGGTGGTGCTGGAAGTGGTGGTGGTGGTAGTGGTATTAGTGGCAGTGGTGGTAGTGGTGGTAGTGGTGGTAGTGGTGGTAGTTGTGGTAGTGGTGGTAGTGGTAGTGATGGTAGTGGTAGTGTGGTAGTGGTAGTGGTGGTAGTGGTGGTAGTAGGTGGTTGTGTGTAGTGGTAGTGCTGGTAGTGGTGGTAGTGGTGGCAGTGGTAGTGTGTGGTAGTGGTGGTAGTGATAGTGGTGGTGGTGGTGGTAATGATGGTAGTGGTGGCAGTGGTGGCGGTGGTGGTGGTGGTGGTAGTGGTGGTAGTGGTGGCAGTGGTAGTGGTGGCAGTGGTTGTGGTGGTAATGGTGGTAGTGGCGGCAGTGGTAGGGGTGGCAGTGGTGGCAGTGATAGTGGTGGTAATGGTGTAGTGGTGGGGGTGGTGGTGGTGGTGGTGGTGGTGGTGGTGGTGGTGGTATGGTGGTAGTGGTGGCAGTGTAGTGTTGGCAGTGGTTGGTTGGTGGTAATGGTGGTAGTGGCGGCAGTGGTAGGGTGGCAGTGGTGGCAGTGATAGTGGTGGTAATGGTGGTAGTGGTGGGGTGTGGTGGTGGTGGTGGTGGTGGGTAGTGTGGTAGTGGTGGCAGTGGTAGTGTTGGCAGTGGTTGTGGTGGTAATGGTGGTAGTGGCGGCAGTGGTAGGGGTGGCAGTGGTGGCAGTGATAGTGGTGGTAATGGTGGTAGTTGTGGCAGTGGTAGTGGTGGCAGTGGTTGTGGGTGGTAATGGTGGTAGTGGCGGCAGTGGTAGGGGTGGCAGTGGTGGCAGTGATAGTGGTGGTAATGGTGGTAGTGGTGGCAGTGGTAGGGGTGGCAGTGGTGGCAGTGATAGTGGTGGTAATGGTGGTAGTGGCGGCAGTGGTAGTGGTGGCAGTGGTTGTGGTGGTAATGGTGGTAGTGGCGGCAGTGGTAGGGGTGGCAGTGGTGGCAGTGATAGTGGTGGTAATGGTGGTAGTGGTGGCAGTGGTAGGGGTGGCAGTGGTGGCAGTGATAGTGGTGGTAATGGTGGTAGTGGCGGCAGTGGTAGTGGTGCAGTGGTTTGTGGTGGTAATGGTGGTAGTGGCGGCAGTGGTAGGGTGGCAGTGGTGGCAGTGATAGTGGTGGTAATGGTGGTAGTGGTGGGGTGTGGTGGTGGTGGTGGTGGTGGTGGTGGTAGTGGTGGTAGTGGTGGCAGTGGTAGTGGTGGTAATGGTGGTAGTGGTGGCAGTGATAGTGGTGGTAATGGTGGTAGTGGTGGCAGTGATAGTGGTGGTAATGGTGGTAGTGGTGGCAGTGGTGGTGTAGCTATGTACACCTGTATTCATGTACACCTGTAGTTATGTATACCTGTAGACATGTGCACCTGTAGTTATGATGTACACCTGTAGTCATGTACACTTGTAGTTATGTACACCTGTAGTTGTGTACACCTGTAGTTATGTACACCTGTAGTTGTGTACACCTGTAGTTATGTACACCTGTAGTCATGTACACCTGTAGTTGTGTACACCTGTAGTTATGTACACCTTTAGTTGTGTACACCTGTAGTTGTGTACACCTGTAGTTATGTACACCTGTAGTCATGTACACCTGTAGTTGTGTACACCTGTAGTTATGTACACCTGTAGTTATGTACACCTGTAGTCATGTACACCTGTAGTTGTGTACACCTGTAGTTATGTACACCTGTAGTTGTGTACACCTGTAGTTATGTACACCTGTAGTCATGTACACCTGTAGTTGTGTACACCTGTAGTTATGTACACCTGTAGTTATGTACACCTGTAGTCATGTACACCTGTAGTTGTGTACACCTGTAGTCATGTACACCTGTAGTCATGTACACCTGTAGTTGTGTACACCTGTAGTCATGTACACCTGTAGTTGTGTACACCTGCAGTCATGTACACCTGTAGTTGTGCACACCTGTAGTCATGTACACCTGTAGTCATGTACACTTGTAGTTATGTACACCTGTAGTCATGTACACTTGTAGTTATGTACACCTGTAGTTATGTACACTGTAGTTAGACATGTAGTTAATTACACCTATTATGTAAACCTGTATTGTGTACACCGTAGTTGTGTAAAAACCTGTATTTTAAGTAACACTGTAGTTTATGTACCCCTGTAGTCCATGTACACTTGATTATGTACACCTGTATTATGTACACCTGTAGTTATGTACACTGTAGTTTTGTACACCGTAGTTATGTACACCTGTAGTATGAAACACTTGTAGTTATGTACACCTGTATTTATGTACACCTGTAGTTGTGTACACCTGTATTTAGTACACTGAGTTATGTACACCTGAAATTTTATGTACACCTTATTTGTACACCTGTAGTCATGTACACTGTATTTTATGTACACCTGTAGTTATGTACACCTTAGTCATGTACACTGTATTTTATGTAAACCGTATTTATGTACACCAATTATGTACACCTGAAAGTCATGTACACTTGTATTTAGACACCTGTAGTTATGTAAAACCTGTAGTTATGTACACTGAAAGCATGTACACTTGTATTATGTACACCTGTAGTTAGTAAAACCTGTAGTAAATGTAAACTGTAGTAATTACACCTGTAGTTATGTACACCTGTAGTTATGTACACAGTATTGTATGTAACAGCATTGTAGATAACAGTATTGTATGTAACAGTATTGTATGTAACGTATTGTTTACAGTATTGTATGTAACAGTAATTGTATGTAACAGTATTGTATGTAACAGTTTTGATTAACATATGTGTAACAGTATTGTATGTAACAGAAATTGTATGTAACAGTATTGTATGTAACAGAAATTGTATGTAACAGCATTGTAGATAACAGTATTGTATGTAACAGTTGTATTTTAACATATTGTATGTAACAGTATTGTATGTAACAGTATTGTATGTAACAGCATTGTAGATAACAGTATTGTATGTAACAGTATTGTATGTAACAGTATTGTATGTAACAGTATTGTATGTAACAGTATTGTATGTAACAGTATTGTATGTAACAGTATTGTATGTAACATATTATGTACAGTATTGTATGTAACAGTATTGTATTAAACAGCATTGAATAACATTTGATGAACAGTATTGTATTGTAACAGTATTGTATGTAACAGTATTGATTAACATAATTGTATGTAACAGCTTTGGGTAGATAACAGAAATTGTATGTAACAGTATTGTATGAAACCCAGTATTGTATGTAACAGTATTGTATGTAACAGTAATTGTATTAACAGTATTGAATTAACAGTTTGATGTAACAGTATTGTATGTAACAAAATTGAAATGTAACAGTATTGTATGTAACAGTATTGTATGTAACAGCATTGTATGATAACAGTATTGTATGTAACAGTATTGTATGTAACAGTATTGTATGTAACAGTATTGTAGTAACAGTATTGTATGTAACATATTGAAATGTAACAGTATTGTATTTTAACAGTATTGTATTAACAGTTTTTGTATGTAACAGTTTTGTAGTAACAGTATTGTATGTAACAGTATTGTATGTAACAGTATTGTATGTAACAGTATTGTATGTAACAGTATTGTATGTAACAGCATTGTATGTAACATATTGTATGTAACAGAAATTGTATGTAACAATGTAGAACATATTGTATGAAACCCATATTGATGTAACAGTATTGTATTTAACAGTATTGTTAGTAACAGCATTGTATGTAACAGCATTGTAGATAACAGCATTGTATGTAACAGCATTGTATGTAACAGCATTGTATGTAACAGTATTGTATGTAACAGTATTGAAATGTAACAGAAATTTATGTAACAGCTTTGGGTAGATAACAGTATTGTATGTTAACAGTATTTGTAACAGTATTGTATGTAACATATTGAAAGTAACAGTATTGTATGTAACAGTATTTATGTAACATTATTGAATGTAACAGTATTGTATTTAACATATTGTATGTAACAGTATTGTAGTAACAGTATGTAGTAACAGTATGAAAGTAACAGTATTGTAAGTAACAGTATTGTATGTAACATATTGTATGTAACAGTTTTGTATGTAACAGATTGTATGTAACAGTATTGTATGAACAGTATTATGAAAACAATTGTAGATAACGTATTGTATTAACAGTATTGAAAGTAACACATTGTATGTAACAGCATTGAAAGATAACAGAAATTGAAATGTAACAGCATTGTAGATAACAGTATTGTTATGAACAGTATTGATGTAACATATTGTATGTAACAGTATTGTATGTAACATAATTGTATGTAACAGATTGTAGTAACAGCATTGAGATAACAGCATTGTATGTTAACAAATTGTATGTAACAGTATTGTATGTAACAGTATTGTATGTAACAGTATTGTATGTAACAGTATTGTATGTAACAGTATTGTATGTAACAGTATTGTATGTAACAGCATTGTATGTAACAGCATTGTATGTAACAGCATTGTATGTAACATCATTGTAGAAAACGTTTATTAACAGTATTGTATGTAACAGCATTGTATGTAACAGCATTGTAGATAACAGTATGTATGTAACAGTATTGTATGTAACAGTATTGTATGTAACAGCATTGTATGTAACAGCATTGTAGATAACAGTATTGTATGTAACAGTATTGTATGTAACAGTATTGTATGTAACAGCATTGTATGTAACAGCATTGTAGATAACAGTATTGTATGTAACAGTATTGTATGTAACAGTATTGTATGTAACAGCATTGTATGTAACAGCATGTAGATAACATATTTTTATGTAACAAAATTGTAGTAACATATTGTAATGTAACGCATTGTATGTAAAAAGCATTGTAGATAACATTGTATGAAAACAGTATTGTATGTAACAGTATTGTAAGTAACAGCATTGATGAAAACAGCATTGTAGATAACAGTATGATTAACAGAAATGTAGTAACAGTATTGTAGGGAACAGCATTGTATGTAACAGCATTGTAGATAACATATGTATGTAACAGCATTGTAGATAACAGAATTGAAAATGTAACAGCTTTATGGAACAATTGTATTAACAGCATTGTATGTAACAGCATTGTATGTAACAGCTTTGTATGTAACAGTATTGTATGAACAGTATTGTATGTAACAGCAATGTAATGTAACATCATTAGATACAATTTATTAACGTATTGTATGTAACAGTATTGTATGTAAAAGCATTGTATGTAACAGCATTGTATGTAACAGTATTGTATGTAACAGTATTGTATGTAACAGCATTGTATGTAACAGCATTGTAGATAACAGTATTGTATGTAACAGCATTGTAGATAACAGTATTGTATGTAACAGCATTGTATGTAACAGCATTGTAGATAACAGAAATTGAAAGTAACAGCATTGTATGAAACCCAGCATTGTATGTAACAGCATTGTAATAACAGTATTGTATGTAACAGTATTGTATGAAACAGCATTGTAGATAACAGCATTGTATGTAACACATTGAAATGTAACAGCATTGTATGTAACAGCATTGTAGATAACAGCATTGTATGTAACAGCATTGTATGTAACAGCATTGTATGTAACAGCATTGTAGATAACAGTATTGTATGTAACAGCATTGTATGTAACAGCATTGTATGTAACAGCATTGTATGTAACAGCATGTAGAACAGTATTGTATAACAGCATTGTATGTAACAGCATTGTATGTAACAGCTTTGGGTAGATAACAGTATTGTATGTAACAGTATTGTATGTAACAGCATTGTAGATAACAGCATTGTATGTAACAGCATTGTATGTAACAGCATTGTATGTAACAGCATTGTAGATAACAGCATTGTATGTAACAGCATTGTATGTAACAGCATTGTATGTAACAGCATTGTAGATAACAGTATTGATGTAACAGCATTGTATGTAACAGCAGTTTGTAAAGTTGTATGTAACAGAAATTTGTCTGTAACAGCATTGTATGTAACAGCATTGTATGTAACAGCATTTAATGTAACAGCTTTGATGTAACAGCATTGTAGAAACAGCATTGTATGTAACAGCATTGTAGATAACACATTGTATGAACAGCATTGTAGATAACAGCATTGTAGTAACAGCATTGTATGTAACAGCATTGTATTTTAACAGCATTGTATGTAACACATTGTAGTAACAGAAATTGTATGTAACAGCATTGTATGTAACAGCATTGTATGTAACAGCATTGTATGTAACAGTATTGTATGTAACAGCATTGTATGTAACAGCATTGTATGTAACAGTATTGTATGTAACAGCATTGTTTTGAAACCCAGCATTGTATGTAACACATTGTTGTACCATTGTATGTAACACATTGTAGATAACAGCATTGTATGTAACAGCATTGTATGTAACAGCATTGTATGTAACAGCATTGTATGTAACAGCATTGTAGATAACAGCATTGTATGTAACAGCATTGTATGTAACAGCATTGTATGTAACATCATTGTAGATAACAGTATTGTATGTAACAGCATTGTATGTAACAGCATTGTATGTAACAGCATTGTATGTAACAGCATTGTATGTAACAGCATTGTATGTAACAGCATTGTATGTAACAGCATTGTAGATAACAGCATTGTATGTAACAGCATTGTAGATAACAGCATTGTATGTAACAGCATTGTATGTAACAGCATTGTAGATAACAGCATTGTATGTAACAGCATTGTATGTAACAGCATTGTATGTAACAGCATTGTATGTAACAGCATTGTATGTAACAGCATTGTAGATAACAGCATTGTTGTAACAGCATTCTAGATACAGCATTGTATGAAACACATTGTATGTAACAGCATTGTGGGATAACACATTGTATGTAACAGCATTGTATGTAACAGCATTGTATCAACAGCCTTTTATGATAACAGCATTATGAACAGCATTGTATGTAACAGCATTGTATGTAACAGCATTGTATGTAACAGCATTGTATGTAACAGCATTGTATGTAACAGTATTGTAGATAACAGCATTGTAACAGCATTGTATGTAACAGCATTGTATGTAACAGCATTGTATGTAACAGCATTGTAATAACAGCATTGTATGAAACAGCATTGTAAGATAACAGCATTGTATGTAACAGCATTGTATGTAACAGCATTGTAGGTAACAGCATTGTAGAAACAGCATTGTATGTAACAGCATTGTATGTAACAGCATTATAGATAACAGCTTTGTATGTAACAGCTTTTGTATGTAACAGCTTGTATGTAACAGAAATTGTATGTAACAGTATTGTAGATAACAGCATTGTACAGCATTGTAGTAACAGCATTGTAGTTAACAGCATTGTAATAACAGAAATTGTATGTAACAGCATTGTAGATAACAGTTTGTATGTAACCGCTTTGTATGTAACAGCATTGTAGATAACAGCTTTGTATGTAACAGTATTGTATGTAACACTTTGTTTTGAAAACAGCATGTATTTAACAGAAATTGATAACAGCATTTATGTAACAGCATTGTAGATAACGCATTGTATGTAACAGAAATGTAGATTACAGCATTTTATGTAACAGTATTGTATGAAACAGCATTGTATGTAACAGATTGTATGTAACAGCATTGTATAACAGCATTTAATAAAAGCATTGTATTACAGCATTGTATGTAACAGCATTGTAGAAAACAGCATTGTATGTAACAGATTGTATGTAACAGCATTGTATGTAACACATTTTATGTAACAGCATTGAAATGTAAAAAGCATTGTATGTAACGTAATGTATTAACAACATTGTATGTAACAGAAAATGTAGAACATATGTATGTAACAGTATTGTATGTAACAGCACTGAAATGTAACAGCATTGTAGATAACAGCATGTATGTAACAGTATTGTATGTAACAGCATTGTAGATACAGTATTGTATGTAACAGTATTGTATATAACAGCATTGTATGTAACAGCATTGTATGTAACAGCATTGTAGATAACAGCATTGTATGTAACAGTATTGTATGTAACAGCATTGTAGATAACAGTATTGTATGTAACAGTATTGTATGTAACAGTATTGTATGTAACAGTATTGTATGTAACAGTATTGTATGTAACAGCATTGTATGTAACAGCATTGTATGCAACAGCATTGTAGATAACAGCATTGTATGTAACAGCATTGTATGTAACAGCATTGTATGTAACAGCATTGTAGATAACAGCATTGTATGTAACAGCATTGTATGTAACAGTATTGTATGTAACAGCATTGTATGTAACAGCATTGTATGTAACAGCATTGTAGATAACAGCATTGTATGTAACAGCATTGTATGTAACAGTATTGGGTATGTAACAGCATTGTATGTAACAGCATTGTATGTAACACATTGTATAAAAACAGCATTGTATGTAACAGCATTGTATGTAACAGCATTGTATGTAACAGCATTGTATGTAACAGCATTGTAGATAACAGCATTGTATGTAACAGTATTGTATGTAACAGCATTGTAGATAACAGCATTGTATGTAACAGCATTGTATGTAACAGCACTGTATGTAACAGCATTGTATGAAACAGCATTGTATGTAACAGCATTGTATGAAACAGCATTGTATGTAACAGCATTGTATGAAACAGCATTGTATGTAACAGCATTGTATGTAACAGCATTGTATGTAAAAGCATTGTATGTAACAGCATTGTATATAACAGCATTGTATGTAACAGCATTGTAATGTAACAGCATTGATGTAACAGAAATTGTATGTAACAGCATTGTATGAAACAGCATTGTATGTAACAGCATTGTATGTAACAGCATGTATGTAACCAGCATTGTATATAACAGCATTGTAGTAACAGCATTGAATGTAACAGAAATTGTAGATAACAGCATTGTATGTAAGAGCATTGTATGTAACAGCATTGTATGTAACAGCATTGTATGTAACAGCATTGTATATAACAGCATTGTATGTAACAGCATTGTATGTAACAGCATTGTAGATAACAGCATTGTATGTAACAGCATTGTATGTAACAGCATTGGTATGTAACAGCATTGAAAGTAACAGCTTTGTATATAACAGCATTGTATGTAACACATTGAAATGTAACAGCATTGTATATAACAGCATTGTATGTAGCAGTATTGTATGTAACAGCATTGTATGTAACAGCATTGTAGATAACAGCATTGTATGTAACAGCATTGTATGTAACATATGTAGTAACAGCATTGTAAGAGCAGTATTGTATGAAAACAGCATTGTATGTAACAGCATGTAGATAACAGCATTGTATGTAACAGCATTGTATGTAACAGCATTGTAGATAACAGCATTGTATGTAACAGCATTGTATGTAACAGCATTGTATATAACAGCATTGTATGTAACAGTATTGTATGTAACAGCATTGTATGTAACAGCATTGTAGATAACAGTATTGTATAAACAGTATTGGTATTAACAGCATTGTATGTAACAGCATGTAGATAATAGTATTGTATGTAACAGTATTGTATGTAACAGCATTGTATGTAACAGTATTGTATGTAACAGCATTGTAGATAACAGTATTGTATGTAACAGTATTGTATGTAACAGCATTGTATGTAACAGCATTGTATGTAACAGCATTGTATGTAACAGAATTGTAGATAACAGTATTGTATGTAACAGTATTGTATGTAACAGCATTGTATGTAACAGCATTGTAGATAACATTATTGTATGTAACAGCATTGTATGTAACAGTATTGTATGTAACAGCATTGTATATAACCGCATTGTATATAACAGCATTGTATGTAACAGTATTGTATGTAACAGCATTGTATGTAACAGCATTGTAGATAACAGTATTGTATGTAACAGTATTGTATGTAACAGCATTGTATATAACAGCATTGTATGTAACAGCATTGTATGTAACAGCATTGTAGATAACAGTATTGTATGTAACAGTATTGTAGATAACAGTATTGTATGTAACAGCATTGTATGTAACAGCATTGTATGTAACAGAATTGTAGATAACAGTATTGTATGTAACAGCATTGTATGTAACAGCATTGTAGATAACAGTATTGTATGTAACAGTATTGTATGTAACAGCATTGTAGGTAACAGTATTGTATGTAACAGTATTGTATGTAACAGCATTGTATGTAACAGCATTGTAATAACATATTGTATGTAAAGTATTGTATGAAACAGTATTTTATGTAACAGTATTGTATGTAACAGTATTGTATGTAACAGAATTGTATGTAACAGCATTGTATGTAACAACATTGTAGATAACAGCATTGTATGTAACAGTATTGTATGTAACAGCATTGTATGTAACAGCATTGTAGATAACAGTATTGTATGTAACATATTGTATGAAAACAGCATTGTATGTAACAGCATTGTAGATAACAGCATTGTATGTAACAGTATTGTATGTAACAGCATTGTATGTAACAGCATTGTATGTAACAGCATTGTATGTAACAGCATTGTATTAACACCCCATTGTATGTAACAGCATTGTAAAATAACAGCATTGTATGTAACAGTATTGTATGTAACAGTATTGTATGTAACAGCATTGTATGTAACAGCATTGTATGTAACAGCATTGTAACAGTATTGTATGTAACAGTATTGTATGTAACAGCATTGTATGTAACAGCATTGTATGTAACAGTATTGTATGTAACAGTATTGTATGTAACAGTATTGTATGTAACAGCATTGTATGTAACAGCATTGTATGTAACAGTATTGTATGTAACAGTATTGTATGTAACAGCATTGTATGTAACAGTATTGTATGTAACAGTTTTGTATGTAACAGTATTGTATGTAACCGTATTGTATGTAACAGTATTGTAACAGTATTGTATGTAACAGCATTGTATGTAACAGTATTGTATGTAACAGTATTGTATTTAACAGTATTGTATGTAAAAGTACTGTAGGTAACAGTATTGTAGGTAACAGTATTGTATGTAACAGTATTGTAACAGTATTGTATGTAACAGTATTGTAACAGTATTGTATGTAACAGTACTGTATGTAACAGTATTGTATGTAACAGTATTGTATGTAACAGTATTGTATGTAACAGTATTGTATGTAACAGTGTTGTCGATAACAGTATTGTATGTAACAGTACTGTAGGTAACAGTATTGTAGGTAACAGTATTGTATGTAACAGTATTGTAGGTAACAGTATTGTATGTAACAGTAGTGTAGGCAACAGTATTGTATGTAAGAGTATTGTAGGTAACGGTATTGTAGATAACAGTATTGTACGTAACGGTACTGTATGTAACTGTATTGTATCTAACAGTACTGTATGTAACAGTATTGTAGGCAACAGTATTGTAGGTAACAGTATTGTAGGTAACAGTATTGTAGGTAACAGTATTGTACGTAACAGTACTGTATGTAACAGTATTGTAGGTAACAGTATTGTAGGTAACAGTATTGTAGGTAACAGTATTGTAGGTAACAGTAATTGAAAGGTAACAGTATTGTAATGAACAGTATTGTAGGTAACAGCATTGTAGGTAACAGTATTGTATGTAACAGTATTGTAGGTAACAGTATTGTAGGTAACAGTATTGTATGTAACAGTATTGTAGGTAACAGTATTGTAGGTAACAGTATTATATATCCTCTGGTATATTCTCTGTCTCCCACACTCTCTGACCCATGCCGGTTTAGCTCTCCCTCATGAATAAAATAATAGTTCCCCCAGACAATTATATAGTATATATATTTTTCTCACTGGTGATGACTAACTATTATATTTTTAAAAATAAAACCAAATAATCTTAGCTATAACTAAAGAAAAATAAGCAAATATATCGAAAAATAATTTTTTTAAGCATTAAGTTAGGAGATTTATCAATGCTCACGTGTATGATGGGGAATAGAAGGTTATAAGAGGATAGGAGGGATAGAAGGGGATAGAATAAGAGGAAAATGGATAAATAGAGGGATAAGGATAAAAGGTAAGACAAAGATAATACCGAATATATTTACCTACCGGGTGTAGGGATTTATTAATATCAAGTCTATTATGAAGAGGGTGGGATAGGAGAGGCTAGAAAGGGATAGAATAGGGAAATAAGGGTGTAAATAGAGAAAGAGGAGAGTAAAAATGGATAGTTGTCGTTATGGCAAGAGTGTCTAGACGTTGAGTTGCCACGCAGCGCCTCTCAGCGTGGCCAGATCCCCACCTCATATCACAGTGTTTAGTCCATTCCATCAATTCCTATCCCCTCAACTATCCACCCCACCACTGCAAACCCCCTCCATCTACCTCTCCCACACCTTACACAACCAATCCACTATTTTTTTCCGAAGATATCGACAAAAATGTTGAAACAATCCGGGGTTGTTTTCAACGAACTGCTTCAAGTGGCCTTGAAGATTTAGTCGTTTTTACTCCATTTTTGTAACAATCATTAAGTTTTACGTGTGTGTTAGGCTCCGGAAATCCGTTGTCTGACGCCCTAGTCTAGGAAAGTCTGTCTGAGTCGCCTCGCAACCACCACAATTGCGGTGTAACAGGTATTGTCTGTCATAATAAGGGTGGTGCACAGGTCTGTTGGACGCAAATAATTTAGTTATCCCTCGAAGGCTTTTTTTTTGTTGATGTAAAGGGTAACTCGTGTAGATTTCTGGTTGTTTTGTAAAGGGTTCCTACCACAACTAGTGACACTACTACCACTTATAACCCACATCTACCACTATTCCTAAGATTTTTGTTGATGTAAGGGGTAACTCGTGTAGATTTCTCGTTTTGTAGGGGTTACTACCACAACTATACTACCACCACTCGTAACCTTCATCTACCACCATTCCAATGATTTTTATTGACGTAGGGGGTAACTTACGTTGTTTTATAGGTGTTATTACCACAACTACCACCACTTATAACCCCCATCTACCACCATTCCAAAGACTTTCGTCGATGTTAGGGGTAACTCATGTAGATTTCAGATAGCTTTACAGGTGTTACTACCACAACTACCACCACTCATTACCCTCATCTACCACCATTCCAAAGATTTTTATTGATACAAGGGGTAACTCACGTAGATTTCCCGTTGTTTTGTAGGGGTAACTACCACAACCCTCATCTACCACCCGTCTCCAAACACCCTAACCCCTTACCATCCCTTGTAGGTCCCCTTACCATCACCCCCTACCATCCCTTGTAGGTCCCCTCACCCTAACCCCCTGACCCCACCCTGACTCCCTCTCTCCCCTTGTTCTTCCCCTCTGCCTTGAGGGTACATTGGGAACGTTCTCAAATGGACCCAATAATTCCCCTTACCCCTTCCTCCCCTTACACTGGGTCCTGTTAACCCCTTAACCCTTTTTTTCATACCCTTTGCTAGGGATTCCAGCAGCTACTGTCCTGAGATTGTCACTGTCTTGTGATTGTCACTGTCTTGTGATTGTCACTGTCTTGTGATTGTCACTGTCGTGCGATTGTCGCTGTCCTGAAATTGTCACTGTCTTGTGATTGTCACTGTCGTGCGATTGTCACTGTCTTGTGATTGTCACTGTCCTGAGATTGTCACTGTCCTGAGATTGTCACTGCCTTGAGACTGTCACTGTCCTGAGATTGTCACTGTCTTGTGAGTGTCACTGTCCTGAGATTGTCACTGTCTTGTGATTGTCACTATCCTGAGATTGTCACTGTCGTGCGATTGTCGCTGTCCTGAGATTGTCACTCTCTTGTGATTGTCACTGTCGTGCGATTGTCACTGTCTTGTGATTGTCACTGTCTTTAGATTGTCACTGTCTTGTGAGTGTCACTGTCGTGAGATTGTCACCGTCTTGTGATTGTCACTGTCGTGCGATTGTCACTGACTTGTGATTGCCATTGTCCTGAGATTTTCACTGTCTTGTGATTGTCACTGTCCTGAGATTGTAACTGTCCTGAGATTGTCACTGTCTTGAGACTGTCACTGTCCTGAGATTGTCACTGTCTTGTGACAGTCACTATCCTGAGATTGTCACTGTCCTGAGGTTGTCACTGTTCTGAGTGTCACTGTCTTGTGATCGTCACTGTCCTGTGATTGTCACTGTCTCGTGATTGTCACTGCCCTGAGACTGTCACTGTCTTGAGATTGTCACTGTCTTGTGATTGTCACTGTCTCGTGGGTGTCACTGTCCTGAGATTGTCACTGTCTTGTGAGTGTCACTGCCCTGAGACTGTCACTGTCTTTTGATTGCCCTTGTCTTGGATTGCACTGTCTCGTTTTGGGGCAGGGCCGGGAGATTGCCCACTGTCTTGGGGGTCATTTTCCGGGGCGATTGGTCGGGGGCCTTGTGACGGCCTTCACGATTTGCCCCCGGGTTTCCAAAGGGGTCACTTTTTGGGAGGTTTTTCACTGTTTGTGATTTTTATTTTGTCCTGGGGGATTGTCACTGTTTTCGTAATTTTTAACTGCCCTGGAGACTGTTATTTGTCTTGAGATTGTCAGGGTTTTTGGTTTGTCACTGCCCTCTTGAGTGTCCTGTCCTGGATTTTGTCCCTGTCTTGGGGTTGTGTCATTTTCCTGAGTTTGTTCTGTTCTTGTGATTTTTCCTTCCTGAGATTGTCATTTGCCCTTTGGGGGTTAAAAACTGTTGAGAATGTCCCTGTTTTTTTTGATTGTCACTGTCCCTGGATTGTCACTTTTCCTGTGATTGTAACTGTCCTGAGATTGCAACCTGTCTTGTGATTGTCACTGCCCCCTGAGATGTCACTGTTTTTTTCAGTAAACTACCCTGGATTGTCACGTCCTGGGGTTGTCACTTTTTTTGAGGGGTTGTCACTGTCTTTTTGTAATTGCCCATGTCCGGTGATTGCCCATTTTCCCCCTGTTTTGGCCCTCTGCCCTGGGACTGTAATTGTTTGAGTTTTGGTCCCCTGTTTTGTTGGTTTTCATTTGTTCGTGGGGTGCCCACTGTCCTGAGACTTGTAAACTGCCCTTTTTGGTGTCACTACCCTGAGCCCCTGTCACTGTCTTGTGAGGGGCCCAGTGTCCTGAGTTGTACTGTTTTGTGAGGTCACTGTCCTGAGTTTGTAAACCTGTTTTGTGTTTGTCATGTCCTGTTTTTGGGCACTGCCCCGGAGATTGTCACTTTTCAAAAAATTTTTAAAATTTGTTTTCCCAAATATAAGGTACTCCCCTTTTTAAAACCCCGGGTTTATTTTCCCCAAATTTATACAGGTACTTCCTAATAAAACCAGGTCCCCCCCCATAAATTTACAGGTATTTCCCCTTAAATTTTCCCGGTTTTACTGCCCCAAAATATACATTTTACTTCCCTTTATACCAGGTTTCTCCCCTTTTTTTACAAAAGGTATCCCCTAAGTTACGGGGTGGGGGCCCCAAATATACGGGTATTCCCCTAATATAAGGTATTTTCCCAAATTTTACGGGTTTATTTCCCCCAAAATTACAGGTACTTCCCAAATTTTCGGGGATTCCCTAATATACGGGTATTTTCCCTAATATACAGGTATCCCTTTTTAAAAGGGGTATTTCCCCAAATTATCCCGGTTTATGCCCAAAATAACGGTTTACCCCCTTAATAAACGGTTTCTTCCATAATGAAACTGGTAATTTCCCCTATTTTTATTTGGTACCCCCTTAAGAAACCCAACTGTCCAAAGTTTTATGTTTGCTAGCTTCCTGCCCTTTTTTAAAAATTTTCTCACACTTTTTCCCTTTAAGGTACCCCCCTCCTTTTGAAAACCTTCTAGAAACCGGTTTTCACGGGGTTTTTAAACACACGGGGTTTGGAAGCCGGGTTTTTAAGGAACCCCCATAGGGGGGTTAAAAATCCCGGGGTTTTAAAACAAAAAAGGGTTTGTTAAAAAAATGCAGGGGTTGGGACAACAGGTGTTGGAAATGCGGGTTTGGTTAGCCCCAACAGGTGTTAGAAATACAGGTGTTAGATCAAAGGTGTTGGGAAATACAGGTTTTTGTTAAAACAGGTGTTTAGAACCCAAAGGGGGTTGGGGCCCACAAAAGGCGTTAGCTCACTGGGGTGTTAGAAAGTGTCTAACACATCTTTTGAAGGTGGGGTTTTTAGGGTGGCTTTGCGCACGTCGCGCAAAAAAGGTCAAAAATGGTTCCCCAAGAGCTGCGGGGGGAGTTTGTTTGTGGGGAAAGGAGGGAGGAGGAAAGGGGAAAGGGAGGGAAAAAAGGAAAGGGAGGAGGAAAAAAGGAGGGGGAAAAGGGGGAAAGAGAAGAGGGGAAAGGAGGGGGGGAAGGAGGAGGGGGGAGGAGAAGAAGAGGAGGGGGGAGAAGGAGGAGGAAAAAAGGAGGAGGGAGGGGGAAAAGAAGAGGGGGCGGGAAAGGGAAAGAAGAAGAAGGGGGAGGAGGGGGGGAAAAAAAGAAAAAGGAGGAGGAGGAGGGAAAAGGGGAGGGGGGGGGAGGAAGGGAGGGGCGGAGGAAGGAGGAAGAAGAAGGAAGAGGAGGGGAGGAGGAGGAAGAAGAGGAGGAGGAGGAGGGGAGGGGGAAAGGGGAGGGGAAAGAAGTGGGAGGTTTGGAGGAGGAGGCGGGGGGGAAAAGGGAGGGGGGGGAGGAGGAGGAGGAGGAGGGGGAAAAGAAGAAGAAGAAGAGGAGGAGGAGGGGGGAGGAGGAGGAGGAGGAAAAGAAGAAGAAGAAAGAAAAAGGAGGAGGGGGAAAGGAGGGGGGGGAGGCAAGGAGGGGGAGGGGAGGAGGGAAGGAGGAAGGGAAGAAGAGGAGGATTAGGAGGGGGGAGGAGGAGGAGGAGGGGGGAAAAGAGGGTGGAAAGGAGGAGGGGGGAGGGGGAGGAGGGGGGAGGAGGAGGGGGGAGGGAAGGGGGAAAGGGGGAAAGGGGGGAAAGGAAAGGAAAAAGGGAAAAGGGGGAAAGGAAGGAGGGGGGAGGAGGAGGAGGAGGAGAAAAGAGGGGAAAGGATTAGGAGGAGGGGTGGAGGAGGAGGGGAAGAAGGGGGAGGATTAGGAGGAGGGGGAAAGGGAGGAGGATAAAAAGGGGGGAAGGATTAGGAGGAGGGGGGAAAGGAGGGGGGAAAGGAGGAAGGGGGAGGGGGGAAGGAGCCAGGAAAAAGGGAAGATGGAGGGGGGAAAGGGGGGAAGGGGAAGAAGGGGAGGGGGGAGGACGGAGGAAGAAGAAGAGGAGGAGGGGGGGAGGAGGGGGAGGAGGTGGAGGGGGGAAGAATTTGGAGGAGGGGTGGGGAGGAGGAGGAGGAGGGGGGTTGAAGAAGGGGGGGGAGGGAGGAGGAGGGGGGAGGGGAGGGGGAAGAAGAAGGGGAAAGGGAGGAGGAGGGGGGGAGGGGAGGGGGAAAGGAGGGGAGGAAGAAGGTAAGGGGAAGGGGAGGAGGGGGGAAGGGGGAAAGGGGGGGAAAAGGGGAAGGAAGGTAGTGGTGTGGTGGGTTGGGAAATGTTGGTGGTTTGGGTGTTTTTTAAGTGTGTTAGAGTTTTGGAGAGTGTTTTTGACCTTGTTTTAAAGCCCGTGTTTTAGTTTTTTGGTGTTAGGAGTGTTTTGGAGTGTGTTGGGGGGTTGGGGTCTTTGGGAGTGTTTTTTGGGGTGTTGGAGTGGTTGGAGGGGGTTTGGAGTTTTTTAGGTTTTGGATTTGTTTTGGGGGAGTGGGTTGGATTTTTGTTGGTGGGGGTTTGGGAGTGTGTTAGTTTTGTTGGAGTGTCTTGGAGGGGTTTTTGGAAAGTTTTTTTGGGGGTGTTTTGGGAGTTTTGTTGGTGTGGGGGGAGTGTTTTTGAGGGGTGTTGGAGGGGGTTTTTGGATTTGTGTTTGGAGTGTTTTGGGTTTTGTTGTGGAGTTTTGTTGGGTGTTTTGGAAGTTTGGGGTGGGGTGTTGGAGTGCTTTTGGAGTGTTGTTGGAGTGTGTTGGGAGTTTTTGGGGAGTGGTTGGAAGGTGTTGGAGTGTTTTTGGAGTGGTTGGAGCTGTTGTTGGAGTGTTTTGGGGAGTGTGTTGGAGTGTTTTGGGGTTTTGTGTTGGGGTGTTTTGGGGAGGTTTTGGAATTTGGGGTTGTGGGGTTGGATGGGGGTTGGGTGGTTGGGAGTGGTTGGAGTTGGTTGGAGTGCTTTTGGGGTTAAAAATGTGTTGGGTGTGTTGGAGGTCGTTGGAGTGTGTTGGATTTTGTTTTTGGGTGGGGTTGGGGTGTTTTTTGGGTGGGGTTGGGAAAGTGGGGTTTGGAGTGTGTTAAAAGTGTGTTGGATTTTGGGTGTGTTGGAGTGTGTTTAGAGTTTGACTTGTTTGGTGTTGGAATAAAAGGGGGTTGGAGTGTGTTGGAGTGGTTAGGGGTGTGGGTTTGGGAATGTGTTAGGGTTTTAAAGGTGGATGTGTTGGGAGGTGGTTAAAATTTGGTTTTTGGAGTGTTTTTGGGGTTTGTGTTGGATTTGCGTTGGATTGTTTTTGGGTTGGTGTTGGGGTGTTTTTGGAGTGTGTTTTTTTGTGTTAGAATTTTTGGGGTGTGTTGGGTGGGGGGCTTAGAGTTTTGTTTAATTTTTGTGTTAGAATTTTAAATGTTTGGAAATGGTTGGATTTGTGTTGGAGGGGCGGGGGGAGTGGGTTGGAGTGTGTTAGGGGGATGTTTAAAGTGTGTTGGAATGTGTTGGAGTGTTGTTGGGGGTGGGGTTGGAGGTGTTGGGGAGTGTGTTGGGGGGGAGTGTTTTTTTTGGGGGGAGTGTGTTAAAGTGTGTTGAAATGTGTTGGGTGGGTTGGAGTTGTGTTAAGAGGGTTAAATTTTTGTTAAAATTTTGGGTTGGCGTGTGTTGGAGGGGTTTTGGGGATTTTGGGTTTAAGAGTTTTGTTAGAGTGGTTAAAGTGTTAAAAGTTTTGGGGGTGTGTTTATGTTTTGTTAAAAGGTTTTTAAAATTCCTGTTTGGTTTTTTTTGTTTGGGAGTGGGTTGGGTGTTTTGGGAGTTTTGATTTTGGGAGGGGGTTGGAGTGTGTTGGGGGTGCGTTGGTGGGGTTTTGGGAGTGGGTTTTAAAAGGGGGGTTTGTTAGGTGTGTTGGGTGTTTTAAAGAGTGTTTTACATTTTTTGTTAAAATATGTTGGGAGTGTTTTGGGAAAAGGGGTTTTGGTTTTATGAGTTTTTTTGGAGTGTGTTAGAGGTTTTTTTTAAAAGTGTGTTGGAAATGTTTTTTGGAATGTGTTGGAGTGTTTTTGGAGTGTGTTAGAGTTTTGTTTAGAGTGTGAAAAAGTGGGTTGGGAATGTGTTGGAGTTTTTTTGGAGTGTTTTGAGTATGTTTAAAGTGTGTTGGAATGTGTTGGTTTTTGTGTTAGAGTGTTTTTAGAGGTGTTGGAGTGTGTTAGGGGTTTTTTTAAAGTTTTGTTGGAATGTTTTGGGTTTTGTTGGAGTGGGGGTTTTGAGTGTGTTACATTGCTTTTTGGAAAGGTGTTAGGTGTTTTTACATTGTTTTTTAAGAATGTTGCTGAAAGTGTGTTGGGAGTTTTGGGTTTTTAGTGGGTTTTGGGGGTTTTGTGTTAGAGTGTTTTGGAGTGTTTTTGGAAAGGTGTTTTTTAGGGTTTTTGGGAGTGTTTCCGGAAGGTTTTTTACATTTGGTTGTTGGAGGTTTTTTGGAGGGGTGTTGGAGTCCCGTTGGAGTATTTGGGGGTTTGGGGTTTTGGAGTGGGGTTTGGGTGTGTTGGGTGTGATTGGGAAAGTGGTTGGGTGTTTGGGGTGTTTTGGGTGTGTTGGGTGTTTTTGGGAGTGTGTTAAAAGTGTGTTGGGCGTGGGGGGTTTTTGGGGTTTTTTAGTGGTTGGAGTGTTTTTTGGATTTGTTTTTTTTTGGAGTTGGTGTTGGAGTGTGTTGGAGTGTTTTAGAGTGTGTTAGAGTGTGTTGGGGTTTTGGTTGGGAAATTTGTGTTTTAGAGTTTGTTGGAGTGTTTTGGGTGTTTTGTTAGTTTTGTTTTAAATTTGGGTTGGGTTTAAAATGTTGGAGTGTGTTAAAAGTGTTTTTGGGAGTGTGTTTAAATTGTTTCGGGTTCCCAAATATGTTGGTGTGTGTTGGGTGTGTTTGATGTGTTAGGTGGGGTTGGTTTGTGTTAAAGTGTGTTGGAGTGTTTTTGGAGTGGGGTTTGGAGTTGTGTTGGGGGTGTTTTTTGGAGGTGTTAGAGTATGTTTACATTGGGGTTGGAGTGTGTTAGAGTGTGTTAATTGTTTTAGAAATGTGTTTGCAGGTGTTAAAAGTGTGTTTAAAAGTTTTGTTGGAGGTGTTTGGGAAATGTGTTGGAGTGTTTTGGGGAAAATGTGTTCCCCGTGTTTTGGGGCGTGGTTGGGTTTTTTTTTGGGGTTTTTGTCGGAAAATTTTTGTTACAGTGTGCGGGAATGTGTTGGCGTGGGGTTGGAGGGGTTTTTGGCCCGTGTGTTGGGGTTGTGTTGGAGGGTGTTGGGTTTGTTGGAGTGTGTTGGAGTGTTTTAGAGTGGGTTGGGAAATTTATGGAGTTTTGTTGGGTGTGTTAGGGGTTTGTTGGAGGTTTTGGGGTTGTGTTTGGATTTGGTGTTAGAGTGTTTTAAAAGTGTTTTGGGAAAATTGTTGGGTGTGTTTAAAATGTGTTTTTACATTGTGTTGAATGGTGCGTGTTTTTAGAGTGTGTTGGTGTGTTGGGAGTGTTTTGGGAAATGTTGTGGGAAATGTGTTACAGTGTTTTGGCCCGGGTTGTGTTGGAGTGTGTTGGAGTTTTGTCGGAATGGGTTACGGGTTGTTGGAGTGTTTTTTGGGGGTTTTTGCGGGAAGGTTTTTGGATTTGGTTGGAGTGCCTTTGGAGTGTGTTGGAGTGTGTTGGAGTGTTTTTGGGGAGCGGTTGGGGTGGGTGGGTTGGAGTTGGGGGATTGTGGGGGAGGTGGTTGAAGTGGGTTGGAGGGGTGTTGGAGTGTGTTGGGAGGCGTTGGAGTGTGGGGAAATTTGTGTTGGGGGGTGTTTTTAGAGTGTTTTTGAGTGTGTTGGAGTGTTTTTTTAGGGTGTGTTACATTGGGGTTAAAATTTATGGGGGGAGTGTTTTGGGAGTGTGTTGGAGTGTTTTGGAGGTGGGGGTTTACTTGTGTTAGAGTGTTTTTCTTTGTTTGAATGTTTTGCAGTGTGTTTAGAGGGGGGTTTTTTAGGTGTGGGGGGAGTTTTTGCCCGGAATGTGTTACAGTGTGTTGGCGTTTGTTGGGAGTGTGTGGGAAAATGTGTTACAGGGTGCGGGGGAAAGTGTTGGTTTTTGTGTTGGATTTGTTTTTTGGGGAGTGTTTTTGAGGGGGTTTTAAAGAGTTTTTGTTAAAATTGTTTTTTAGAATTTTGTTTGCGTTGGGGTTTGAGTGGGTTAAATTTTGTGTTGGAGTGTTTTGGGATGTTTTTGGGGGAATTTGTTACAGTGTTTTGGAGTGTGTTGGCTTTGTGTTGGATTTTTGTTGGAGTGTTGTGGAATGTTGTTACGGGTTTTGGGGTTTGGTTTGGTTTGGAGTGTGTTTTGGGAAATTGTGTTGGGAGTGGGTTGTAGGTGTTAGAGTGTGTTTTTTTGGATTGTGTTGGAGTGTTTTGGAGTTTTTGTGTTTGTAGTGTGTTGGAGTGTTTTTTTTTAGTGTTTTGGGATTTGTGTGTTTTTGGGGTGTTGGGGAGTGGGTTGGAGTCTGTGTTGTTTTTAGTGTTTGGGGAGTGTTTGTTGCAGTGTGTTGGGGGTCTGTTTTGGGTAGTGTTTTGGGAGGGGTTTTTTTGTTGTGTTTTGTTGGGGATTTCCGTTTTGTTGTAGTGTTTTTTGAGTGGTGTTGTAGTGTTTTGGGGCTGTTTTGGGTAGTTTGTTGGAGTGTTTTTTTTGTAGTGGGTTGGGTGTTGTGTTGTAGTGTGTTGGAGTGTTTGTTGCGGGTGTTTTTGGAGTCTGTGTTGTGTGTGTTGGAGGGGGTTTGTTTTGTCGGTGTTGGAGGTGTTTTTTTTTTTTTTGTAGTGTGTTTGGTTGTGTGTTGTAGTTTTTGTTGGGGGCTGTTTTTTGTAGTGTTTTTGGGGAGTGTTTGTTGTTTTAGTGTGTTGGAGTGTGTGTTGTAGTGTGTTGGAGTGTGTGTTGTAGTGTGTTGTAGTGTGTTGGAGTGTGTGTTGTAGTGTGTTGGAGTGTGTCTAGCCCAACGAAGTCAGATTGTGTTACGTTGTCTAGAATTACTGGACGACCACTCTCTCTCTCTCTCTCTCTCTCTCTCTCTCTCTCTCTCTCTCTCTCTCTCTCTCTCTCTTCTCTCTCTCTTCTCTCTCTCTCTCTCTCTCTCTCTCTCTCTCTCTCTCTCTCGCTCTCTCTCTCTCTCTCTCTCTCTCTCTCTCTCTCTCTCTCTCTCTCTCTCTCTCTCTCTTAATATTCCTCAACTTTCTCCACTTTCAATCTTCCTTCTGCAGTTGCTATTTATATTTCTGACTGGCTGCACCTGATTTATCATTTGAGTTGCAGAGATCATTTACTGTCAACACAGAGTCAATAACACATTTAAAGTACTGGGAACACCTCAGAGTACTTGTAATGTACTCTCTGGAGTGGAGGAGAGAGAGATACCTGATAATATATACCTGGAAGATACTTGAGGCCCAGATCCAAAATCTACACACTACCATAACAACTACTGCAGTGAGTGATGTGGTAGGAAGTGTAAAATAAATCCTGTAAAGAGCAGGGGCCCAAGAGCTACAATATTTTAATTGGTTTTAAGTTGTGTGAGATATAAATTGTCAATTTTAGTGGAGAAATTGGCTAATAGTTAATAGTTAAAATTCAGCTAATAGTTAACCTGATTGTCCTGCTGGTACCTTGAGAAAGCAACTTCCGAAAAGATTGAAACTTGAAGTGCCGCTGCATGTAGTGATATTGGTCTCTGTGTGAGAGCTAGGGAATGCCTCTTCCGATTGTTTTTCAACTTTCATTTCTGATGTTTTTAACTTAAGAGGCAGATACGAACCGAGTTTCTACCTCATAGTTACACATATGTCGTTGTAACGTTAGAAGTACCAAGTGAACCCCTCTTTGGACTGGCTTCAAACCTTTAATCATGGCACAATGCTGTTGTTTACCATCTTCCAGAAACTGTCTGGTACAATACTGTTGTCTAACATCTTCCAGGTACTGTGCCTGGTACAATACTGTTGTCTAACATCTTCAGGTATTGTGTCTGGTACATACTGTTGTCTAATCTTCCAGGTACTGTGCCTGGTACAATACTGTTGTCTAACATCTTCCTGGTACTGTGCCTGGTACAATACTGTTGTCTAACATCTTCCAGGTACTGTGCCTGGTACAATACTGTTGTCTAACATCTTCCAGGTACTGTGCCTGGTACAATACTGTTGTCTAACATCTTCCAGGTACTGTGCCTGGTCAATTACTGTTGTCTAACATCTTCCAGGTTACTGTGCCTGGAAACAATACTGTGTCTAACATTTTCCCAGGTACTGTGCCTGGTACAATACTGTTGTCTAACATCTTCCAGGTACTGTCCCGGTAAAATTTACTGTTGTCTACCATCTTCCAGGTACTGTGCCTGGTACAATACTGTTGTCTAACATCTTCCAGGTACTGTGCCTGGTACAATACTGTTGTCTAACATCTTCCAGGTACTGTGCCTGGTACAATACTGCTGTCTAAAAATCTTCCAGGTACTGTGCCTGGTACAATACTGTTGTCTCCCATTCTTCCAGGTACTGTGCCTGGTACAATACTGTTGTCTAACATCTTCAGGTACTGTGCCTGGTTCCCAATACTGTTGTCTAACATCTTCCAGGTACTGTGCCTGGTACAAACTGTTGGTCTAACATCTTCAGGTACTGTGCCTGGTACAATACTGTTGTCTAACATATTCCAGGTACTGTGCTGGTACAATACTGTTGGTCTAACATTTTCCCAAAGGTACTGTGCCTGGTACATACTGCTGTCTAACATCTTCAGGTACTGTTGCCTGGTACAATACTGTTGTCTACCATCTTCCAGGTACTGTGCCTGGTACAATTCTGTTGTCTAACATCTTCAGGTACTGTGCCTGGTACAATATGTTGTCTAAATTTCCAGGTACTGTGCCTGGTACAATACTGTTGTCTAACATTTCCAGGAAACTGTGCCTGGTACAATACTGTTGTCTACATCTTTCCAGGTACTGTGCTGGTACAATACTTTTGTAAATCTCAGGTACTGTGCCGGTACAATACTGCTGTCTAACATCTTCCAGGTACTGTGCTGGTACAATTGTTGTCTACCATCTTCCAGGTATGTGCCCTGGTACCAATATGTTGTTCTAAATCTTCCAGGTACTGATGCTTTACATTTAAACTGTTGTCTACCATTCCAGGTACGTGCTGTCATACTGTTGTCTACACATATTCAGGTACTGTGCCTGGTACATTACTGTTGTCTGACCTCTTAGGTACTGTGCTGTACAATACTGTTGTTAACATCTTCCAGGTACTGTGCCTGGTACATACTGTTGTCTAACATTTCCAGGTACTGTGCTGGTACAATACTGTTGTCTAACATCTTCCAGGTACTGTGCCTGGTACAATACTGTTGTCTAACATCTTCCAGGTACTGTGCCTGGTACAATACTGTTGTCTACCATCTTCCAGGTACTATGCGTGGTACAATACTGTTGTCTAACATCTTCCAGGTACTGTGCCTGGTACAATACTGTTGTCTAACATCTTCCAGGTACTGTGCCTGGTACAATACTGTTGTCTACCATCTTCCAGGTACTGTCTCTGGTACAATACTGTCGTCTACGATCTTCCACATACTGTCTGGTACAATACTGTTGTCTAACATCTTCCAGATACTGTCTGGTACAATACTGTTGTCTAACATCTTCCAGGTACTGTGCCTGGTACAAAACTGTTGTCTAACATCTTCCAGGTGCTGTGCCTGGTACAATACTGTTATCTACCATCTTCCAGGTACTGTGCCTGGTACAATACTGTTGTCTACCATCTTCCAGATACTGTCTGGTACAATACTGTTGTCTGACATCTTCCAGGTACTGTGTCTGGTACAATACTGTTGTCTACCATCTTCCAGGTATTGTGCCTGGTGCAATATTGTTGTCTACCATCTTCTAGGTACTGTGTCTGGTACAATACTGTTGTCTAACATCTTCCAGGTACTGTGCCTGGTACAATACTGTTGTCTACCATCTTCCAGGTACTGTGTCTGGTACAATACTGTAGTCTACCATCTTCCAGGTACTGTGTCTGGTACAATACTGCTGCCTACCATCTTCCAGGTACTGTGTCTGGTACAATACTGTTGTCTACCATCTTCCAGGTACTGTGTCTTGTACAATACTGTTGTCTAACATCGTTCAGGTACCGTTCCTGGTACAATACTGTTGTCCACCATCTTCCAGGTACTGTGCCTGGTACAATACTGTTGTCTACCATCTTCCAGGTACTGTTCCTGATACAATACTGTTGTCTACCATCTTCCAAGTACAGTGTCTGGTACAATACTGGTGTCTACCATCTTCCAGGTACTGTGCCTGGTACAATACTGTTCTCTGAAATCGTCCAGGTACTGTGCCTGGCACAATACTGCTGACTACCATCTTCCAGGTACTGTGTCTGGTACAACACTGTTGTCTATCATTTTCCAGGTACTGTGCCTGGTACAATACTGTTGTCTACTATCGTCCAGGTACTGTGCCTGGTACAATACTGTTGTCTACCATCTTCTAGGTAATGTGTCT
>NC_069464.1:3131848-3134348 GCF_026875155.1 Cherax quadricarinatus
GTCTTCAAGACTCCTGGCTGTCTTCAAGACCCTGGCTGTCTTCAAGACCCCTGGCTGTCTTCAAGACCCCTGGCTGTCTTCAAGATCCTGGCTGTCTTCAAGACCCCTGGCTGTCTTCAAGACCCCTGGCTGTCTTCAAGACCCCTGGCTGTCTTCAAGACCCCTGGCTGTCTTCAAGACTCCTGGCTGTCTTCAAGACCCCTGGCTGTCTTCAAGACTCCTGGCTGTCTTCAAGACCCTGGCTGTCTTCAAGACCCCTGGCTGTCTTCAAGACCCCTGGCTGTCTTCAAGACTCCTGGCTGTCTTCAGACCCCTGGCTGTCTTCAAGACTCCTGGCTGTCTTCAAGACCCCTGGCTGTCTTCAAGACCCCTGGCTGTCTTCAAGACCCTCCTGGCTGTCTTCAAGACTCTGCTGTCTTCAAGACCTCTGGCTGTCTTCAAGACCTCTGGCTGTCTTCAAGACCCCTGACTGTCTTCAAGACCCCTGGCTGTCTTCAAGACCCCTGGCTGTCTTCAAGACCCCTGGCTGTCTTCAAGACCTCTGGCTGTCTTCAAGACCTCTGGCTGTCTTCAAGACCCCTGGCTGTCTTCAAGACCCCTGACTGTCTTCAAGACCCCTGACTGTCTTCAAGACCCCTGACTGTCTTCAAGACCTCTGGCTGTCTTCAAGACCTCTGGCTGTCTTCAAGACCTCTGGCTGTCTTCAAGACCCATGGCTGTCTTCAAGACCTCTGGCTGTCTTCAAGACCCCTGGCTGTCTTCAAGACCTCTGGCTGTCTTCAAGACTCCTGGCTGTCTTTAAGACCCCTGGCTGTCTTCAAGACCCCTGGCTGTCTTCAAGACCCCTGACTGTCTTCAAGACCCCTGGCTGTCTTCAAGACCCCTGACTGTCTTCAAGACCTCTGGCTGTCTTCAAGACCCCTGGCTGTTTTCAAGACCCCTGGCTGTCTTCAAGACCCCTGGCTGTCTTCAAGACCCCTGGCTGTCTTCAAGACCCCTGGCTGTCTTCAAGACCCCTGGCTGTCTTCAAGACCCCTGGCTGTCTTCAAGACCCCTGGCTGTTTTCATAAAGAACTGGAAAATTCTTAAATCAGTGCCTGGTGAGCCAGGCTGTGGTGCTTCTGTGTGACATGTGCCGCTAGCACCAGTAGTCTGGGTGATCAAGTCTTCCACCAGGAGGTCTGGCACTGGACTCCATTTAGTGACAAAGAAATAAGCAAAGGATGTGTTTCGGAGGTCAACGCATCAGCGGCCCGGGCCGAGACCAGGCCTTCTGGTGGATCAAGACTTGATCAGCCAGGTTGTTACTGCTGGCTACACACAGTCCAAAATAAGAACCACAGCCAAGCTGATCAGGAATTGAACTGAAAAACTTATCAAGTTTACTCTTGAAGACAGCCAGGGACCTTGAAGACAGCCAGGGACCTTGAAGACAGCCAGGGACCTTGAAGACAGCCAGGGACCTTGAAGACAGCCAGGGACCTTGAAGACAGCCAGGGACCTTGAAGACAGCCAGGGACCTTGAAGACAGCCAGGGACCTTGAAGACAGCCAGGGGTGTTGAAGACAGCCAGGGGTGCTGAAGACAGCCAGGGGTGTTGAAGACAGCCAGGGGTGTTGAAGACAGCCAGGGGTGCTGAAGACAGCCAGGGGTGTTGAAGACAGCCAGGGGTGTTGAAGACAGCCAGGGGTGTTGAAGACAGCCAGGAGTGCTGAAGACAGCCAGGGGTGTTGAAGACAGCCAGGGGTGTTGAAGACAGCCAGGGGTGTTGAAGACAGCCAGGGGTGTTGAAGACAGCCAGGGGTGTTGAAGACAGCCAGGGGTGTTGAAGACAGCCAGGGGTGCTGAAGACAGCCACGGGTGTTGAAGACAGCCAGGGGTGCTGAAGACAGCCAGGGACCTTGAAGACAGCCAGGGGTGTTGAAGACAGCCAGGGGTGTTGATATTCCCTATTATGAATAGTGGGAGGCTGTTGAATAATCTTGGGCCCCTTACACTTATCGCCTCTCATTGCACTCATGGGAAGGAGTCGATACTAGAGATGGATTCTTTTTGTTTTTAACGTTGGATAGAAGAAACAGTATTGTTTCGGTGTTTAAATCTGCAGGAGGCTTGTAATTTGTGCTCATTGTTGTAGTTGGTTCATGGGGTTTAAAGCCTGTCTACTACACAGGGGTCGTTAAAGCTGCATATCACTTGTAAACCATCTATCAAGAATAATTTTTAACCTAAAATTATAAGATGTACACACCTCCAAGTGTACATGTACTGCTGCTCTCAGTGTACATACACATCAAGACAGATGTACTCATTACAATATATCCAGAGTGCTCATTACTTTCTGTTCCTCTAATTAAAACTGAGTCTGAAGTCTTTTAGAAGGTATGTGATTCTTTCTCTCCGACTATGCAAGAACCATCACTCCTTTCCCAATTTACATGTTCCTCTTTTTTACCCCTTTAACGGTATGAAAGCAGAGGATATTCCCAGTGCCACTGTG
>NC_069464.1:3139348-3144348 GCF_026875155.1 Cherax quadricarinatus
CAGGAACAAGTCTCTGACGTGTCTGCAACACGTTTCCCGAGTTAAGCTATCAGTGTAGACCTGTCCCAGGCTGTTTGGTCAAGCAGGCTGTTGCTGTCAGCTGTCTGGGTATCCACATAGCCCTGACAACGATACATTCAGAGAATTTAGCGTTGAGACAACAACAGCCATGAATATAACAGCAACAGAAACAGCAGCAGCAGCAGCTGCAACAGCAGAAGCAACAGCAGCAGCAACAGCAGAAGCAACAGCAGCAGCAACAGCAGCAGCAACAGCAGCAACAGCAGCAGCAGCAGCAGCAGCAGCAACAGCAGCCTCTGCAACAGCAGTAGCAACAGCAGCAGCAACAGCACAAGCAACAGCAGCAGCAACAGCAGCAGCAACAGCAGCAACAGCAGCAGCAGCAGCAGCAGCAGCAGCAGCAGAAGCAGCAGCAGCAGCAGCAGCAGCAGCAGACCAGACAGGAAGGTCGATGAGAAGCAAGATTTACAAAGTGTGGTGCGTGAGTCTGCGTGGCTGTCTGCTGTCTGCTCTCTGTCGTCTGCTGCCTGCTCTTTGTTGTCTGCTGTCTGCTCTCTGTCGTCTGCTGCCTGCTCCTTGTTGTCTGCTGTCTGCTCTCTGTCGTCTGCTGCCTGCTCTTTGTTGTCTGCTGTCTGCTGTTTGTCGCTTGCTATTTGCTCTTTATTGTCTGCTGTCTTCTCTCTGTCGTCTGCTATCTTCTTTCTATCGTCTGCTGTCTGCTCTCTATCGTCTGCTGCTGTCTGCTCTCTCTCGTCTGCTGTCTGCTCTCTATCGTCTGCTGTCTGCTCTCTATCATCTGCTGTCTGTTCTCTATCGTCTGCTGTCTGCTCTCTATCGTCTGCTGTCTGCTCTCTGTCATCTGCTGTCTGTTCTCTATCGTCTGCTGTCTGCTCTCTATCATCTGCTGTCTGCTCTCTATCATCTGCTGTCTGCTCTATATCATCTGCTGTCTGCTCTCTATCGTCTGCTGTCTGCTCTCTATCATCTGCTGTCTGTTCTCTATCGTCTGCTGTCTGCTCTCTATCGTCTGCTGTCTGCTCTCTATCATCTGCTGTCTGCTCTATATCATCTGCTGTCTGTTCTCTATCGTCTTCTGTCTGCTCTCTATCGTCTGCTATCTGCTCTCTATCGTCTGTTGTCTGCTCTCTATCGTCTGCTGTCTGCTCTCTATCGTCTGCTGTCTGCTCATATTCTGTAACCTCAACATTTCCCACCTGCAACATTGCATGACACAACAACAACAGTAAATAACAACAGAAGCAGTAACAAAAGCAACAACAGCAGCAACAGAAACAACAGCAACAGCAGCAGCAACAACAGGAGCAGCAGCAGCAACAGAAACAACAGCAACAACAGTAACAATAGCACCAACAGCAACAATAGCACCAAAAGCAACAACAGCAGCAACAGAAACAACAGCAACAGCAGCAGCAACAACAGGAGAGCAGCAGCAGCAACAGAAACAACAGCAACAACAGTAACAATAGCACCAACAGCAACAATAGCACCAAAAGCAACAATAGCACCAACAACAACAAACAGGAGCAACAGCAACAACAGAAACAATAGCTCCAACAGCAACAATACCACCAACAGCAACAACAGGAGCAACAGCAACAACAGAATACAATTGCTCCAAACAGCAAACAATAGCTACCAACAGCAACAACAGGAGCAACTACAACAGAGCAACCCAATACCTCACAACAACAGCAAGTCTAACTATGCACCAAACAGCTCATAACAACAGGAGCACAATACCTATACACTCACAGCATACAAGATAGCATTCTCCAATACAACAGCAACTCTGATAGCCACCATCTCTAGCTCAACATCTCCTAGACACTCCATCTAAACCAAAAGCCAGAGCACAACGTGCACACAAACAGACAACAATAGCTCCAACAGCAACCGCAATAGCTCTAACCAACGCAGCTCTCATAACAAACAGGAGCAACAACAACAGATACAACAATACCACCAACCAGCAACAATGCACCATAGCAACACACAGGAAGCAACAAGATAGACACCAATCAGCAGCAGTAGCACCTACAAACAATAGACACCATCAGGTCAACTATAGTACAGACCACAAGCCAACAATAGCACCAACAGCAAGCAGCAGGAAACGCAACTGCAACAAACAGAAACAAATAGCACCAAACAGCAACAATAGCACCAGACATGCAACA
Source organism: Cherax quadricarinatus (assembly GCF_026875155.1). NCBI lineage: Eukaryota > Metazoa > Arthropoda > Malacostraca > Decapoda > Parastacidae > Cherax > Cherax quadricarinatus. The sequence continues at coordinate 3,141,568 of NC_069464.1, forward strand.
AAGGAGCAACATGCACAACCAAGAAACAATAGCTACCATCAGAACAATAGCATCAACAGCATCAACAGGAATTCCATCTCAACAAACAAGCAACAATAGCTCCAACAGCAACAACAGGTCGCCAACAAATCACAACAAAGCAACAATAGCACCAACAGGACAACAATAGTACCCAACAGCACACAATTGCATCAACAGCAAACAACAGGACATCAACAACAACAGCAACAATAGCACTCCACAGCAAATACAGGAGCTAACACAACAACAGCACACAATAGCAAACCAACATGCAACACTGAGAGCAACAACACAGCAAAACAGCAACAACCTGGAGCAACAAACACAGCATACAATAGCACCAAAAGCAACAACAGGTAGCACAACAACAGCATAATAGCCACCGAACAGCAACTCAATCTGCAACCAAACAGAAACTATAGCACCAACAGCATCAACAGGAGCAACAACAACTGAAACAATAGCACCAACAGCAACAACAGGAGCACAACAACTAGCAAAAACAATAGATCAACAGCAAACAACTGGATCAAACATAACCAACAGCAAAAATAGACCAACAGCAAACACAGGAGCTAACAACAAACAGAACAATAGCACCAACAGCAACAACAGGAGCAACAACAACAGCAACAATAGCACCAACAGCAACAACAGGAGCAACAACAACAGCAACAATAGCACCAACAGCAACAACAGGAGCAACAACACAGAAAAAAATTGCACCATCAGCAACAACAGGAGCAAACAACAACGCAAAATAGCACGAACAGCAACAATAGCACCAACAGCAACAATAGCACCAACAGCAACAACAGGAGCAAACACAACGCAACAATTAGCACCAACAGGAGCAAACAACAACAGGCAAACAATAGCACCAACAGCAACAATAGCACCAACAACAACAAACTGGACCAACAACAAAGCATCAATAGCACCCAACAGGCAACAACAGGATCATCAACAAACCAACAATAGCACCAACAGGCAACAAAGGAGCAACAAACAACAGAACAATAGCACCCATCAACAACTGGGCAACAGCAACCAACAGCAAACAATAGCTCCAACAGCAAACTTAGCACCACAGCAACAACAGGAGCAGCAACAATCTACAGAAACAATAGCTACCAACAAAAACAACAGGAGCAACAACAACAGCAACAATAGCACCAACAGGAGCAAAAAACAACAGCAACAATAGCACCAACATCAACAACGGGAGCAAACAACATCACAACAAAAAGGAGCAACAACAAAAAGCAACCAACAGCAACAACAGGAGCAACAAAAAACAGCAACAACAGGAGCAACAACAACAGCAACAACAGCAACAACAGGAGCAACAACAACAGCAACAATAGCACCAACATCAACAACAGGAGCAACAACAACAGCAACAATAGCACCAACAGCAACAACAGGAGCAAAACAACAAACAGCAACAACAACACAACAATACACTACTGAAGATGTTCTGGAGTGATCCCTGTTGCCATGGAAATCTGGAGAATTGTTGGGTGGGGTGGTGGGCGTGGTGGGCGGGGCAGCAGTGTTAGGTGGTGGTGTGTGGGCGGGGTGGGCGGTGGCAGCAGGTTAGGTGGTGGTGGTGGTGGGCGGTGGTGGGCGGTGGCAGCAGTGTTAGGTGGTGGTGGTGGTGGGCGGTGGTGGGCGGTGGCAGCAGTTTAGGTGGTGGTGGTGGGGGCGGTGGGCGGTGGCAGCAGTGTTAGTGGTTGGTGGGCGTGGTGGCGGTGGCAGCAGTGTTAGGTGTGGTGGTGGGGTGCAGCAGTGTTAGGTGGTGGGTTGGGGGGCCCAGTGGTGGTGGTGGCAGCAGTGTTAGGTGGTTGGTGGGCGGTGGCAGCAGTGTTAGGTGGTGGTTGGTGGGCAGGGTGGTGGTGGCAGCAGTGTTAGGGGGTGGTGGTGGCGGTGTGGGCGGTGGCAGCAGTTTTTTAAGGTGGTGGTGGTGGTGGCACAGTGTTAGGTGGTGGGTGGGTGGTGGCAGCAGTGTTAGGTGGTGGTGGTGGGCGGTGGCAGCAGTGTTAGGTGGGGTGGTGGGCAGTGGTGGTGGTGGCAGCAGTGTTAGGTGGTGGTGGTGGCGGTGGTGGGCGGTGGCAGCAGTGTTAGGTGGGGTTGGGGGGTGGCGCAGTTGTTAGGTGGTGGTGGTGGGCGGTGGCAGCAGTTTTAAGGTGGGCGGTGTGGTGGGGTGGGTGGTGGTGGGCCCGGGGGCAGCAGTGTTTGGGGGTGGTGGGGTGTGGTGGTGGTGGGGGTGGTGGTGGTGGTGGTGGTGGGCGGTGGTGTTGGGGGGTGGTGGTGGTGGTGGTGGTGGGCGGTGGCAGCAGTGTTTGGTGGTGGTGGTGGGGTGGTGGGGGTTTGGGCGGTGGCAGCATTTTTTAGGTGGTGGTGGTGGTGGTGGTGGTGGTGGTGGTGGTGGTGGTGGGGGTTTGGTGGTGTGTGGTGGTGGTGTGGGCGGGGGTGGTGGTTTTTGTGGGGTGGGGGTGGGCGGTGGCAGCAGTGTTAGGTGGTGGTGGTGGTGGGGGTTTGGTGGTGGTGGTGGTGGGCGGTGGTGGGCGGTGGCAGCAGTGTTAGGTGAGGTGGTGGTGGCAGCAGTGTTAGGTGGGTGGTGTGGCGGCAGGTTAGGTGGTGGTGGTGGTGGGCGGTGGCAGCAGTGTTAGGTGGTGGTGGGGTGGTTGTGGTGGTGGTGGTGGTGGTGGTGGTGGGGGTTGGTGGTGGGTTGTGGGGGTGTTGGGTGGTGGTGGT
>NC_069464.1:3151848-3186848 GCF_026875155.1 Cherax quadricarinatus
ACCTACAGCAGTGATCTACAGCAGTGACCTACAACTGTGACCTGCAGCAGTGACCTACAGCAGTTACCTACAACTGTGACCTGCAGCAGTGACCTACAACAGTAACCTACAACTGTGATCTGCAGCAGTGACCTACAGCAGTGACCTACAGCTGTGACCTACAACTGTGACCTGCAGCAGTGACCTACAGCAGTGACCTACAGCAGTAACCTACAGCTGTGACCTACAACTGTGACCTGCAGCAGTGACCTACAGCAATGACCTACAGCAATAACCTACAGCAGTGACCTACAGCAGTGATCTACAGCTGTGACCTACAGTTGTGACCTGCAGCAGTGACCTACAGCAGTAACCTACAGCAGTGACCTACACCAGTGGCCTACAGCTGTGACCTACAGCTGTGACCTGCAACAGTGACCTCCAACTGTGACCTGCAGCTGTGACCTCCAACTGTGACCTGCAGCTGTGCCGTTAAAGCTGTATTGAATATTTACAATGACTGATATTAAATAGATGGAGATAGAGAGAGAGAGAGAGAGAGAGAGAGAGAGAGAGAGAGAGAGAGAGAGAGAGAGAGAGAGAGAGAGAGAGAGAGAGAGAGAGAGAGAGAGAGAGTATCAGACACTGGCTATGGCTTCGTGGGTGTCCACACAGACATTTGTATGTTTTCAGAACAGGAATCCAGTGTGTGTGTGTGTGTGTGTGTGTGTGTGTGTGTGTGTGTGTGTGTGTGTGTGTGTGTGTGTGTGTGGGAAAAGCACAGGTACCATAGGCACAATAAGAGAACACTATATGAACATGCTGGGACCAAGACTCTTCAACCTACTATCACCTCAGCACCTAGCTACCACCTCAGCTCCTGGCTCCCACCTCAGCACCTAGCTACCATCACAGAACCTAGCTACCACCTCAGAACCTAGCTACCACCTCAGAACCTAGCTACCACCTCAGCACCTAGCTACCACCTCAGCACCTAGCTACCACCTCAGCACCTAGCTACCACCTCAGAACCTAGCTACCACCTCAGCACCTAGCTACTATCTCAGCACCTAGCTACCACATCAGAACCTAGCTACCACCTCAGCACCTAGCTACCACCTCAGCACCTAGCTACCACCTCAGCTCCTGGCTCCCACCTCAGCACCTAGCTACCACCTCAGCACCTAGCTACCACCTCAGCACCTAGCTACCACCTCAGCACCTAGCTACCACCTCAGCACCTAGCTACCACCTCAGCACCTAGCTACCACCTCAGAACCTAGCTACCACCTCAGCACCTAGCTACCACCTCAGCACCTAGCTACCACCTCAGCACCTAGCTACCACCTCAGCACCTAGCTACCACCTCAGCACCTAGCTACCACCTCAGAACCTAGCTACCACCTCAGCACCTAGCTACCACCTCAGAACCTAGCTACCACCTCAGCACCTAGCTACCACCTCAGCACCTAGATGAGGCGGGAGAGGCCAGGTCTCTCGCTCTCAACTCTCAGCTTTAACTCTTCTCTCTCTTTCTCTCTCTCTCTGTCTCTCTCTTTGTCTCTGTCTGTCTCTCTCTCTCTGTCTCTCTCTTTGTCTCTGTCTGTCTCTCTCTCTCTGTCCCCTCTTGTCCTTTCTGTCTCTCTTCTCTTCTCCTCTTTGTCTCTGTCTGTCCCCTCTCTCTCTGTCTCTCTCTTTGTCTCGTCTGTCTCTCTCTCCCCTGTTCTCTCTTTGTCTCTGTCTGTCTCTCTCTCTGTCTCTCTCTTGTCTCTGTCTGTCTCTCTCTTTTGTCTCTTCTTGTCTCTGTCTGTCTCTCTCTCTCTGTCTCTCTCTTTGTCTCTGTCTGTCTCTCTCTCTCTGTCTCTCTCCCTCTACCTACACATAAACAATATCTGAACAAGATGGATATTAGGTACACAATAAAGTAGCCTCTACAACAGCTACTGTTGCTATCTACAACACTAGCTACAAAGTTAATAATGCTGTCTACAACACTAGTCATAATGTTAATATTGCTGTCTACAACACTAGTCATAATGTTAATATTGCTGTCTACAACACTAGCCATAATGTTAATATTGCTGTCTACAACACTAGCCATAATGTTAATATTGCTGTCTACAACACTAGCTATAATGTTAATATTGCTGTCTACAACACTAGCTATAGTGTTAATATTGCTGTCTACAACATTAGTCATAATGTTAATATTGCTGTCTACAACACTAGCTATAATCTTAATATTGCTGTCTACAACACTAGCTACAGTGTTAATATTGCTGTCTACAACACTAGCTATAATCTTAATATTGCTGTCTACAACACTAGCTACAATGTTAATATTGCTGTCTACAACACTAGCTATAATCTTAATATTGCTGTCTACAACACTAGCTACAGTGTTAATATTGCTGTCTACAACACTAGCTATAATCTTAATATTGCTGTCTACAACACTAGCTACGGTGTTAATATTGCTGTCTACAACACTAGCTATAATCTTAATATTGCTGTCTACAACACTAGTTACAGTGTTAATATTGCTGTCTACAACACTAAGCTATAATCTTAATATTGCTGTCTACAACACTAGCTACAGTGTTAATATTGCTGTCTACAACACTAGCTATAATCTTAATATTGCTGTCTACAACACTAGCTACAGTGTTAATATTGCTGTCTACAACACTAGCTATAATCTTAATATTGCTGTCTAAAAACACTGCTACAGTTTTAATATTGCTGTCTACAACACTAGCTATAATCTTAATATTGCTGTCTACAACACTAGCCACAGTGTTAATATTGCTGTCTACAACACTAGCTATAATCTTAATATTGCTGTCTACAACACTAGCAAACAGTGTTAATATTGCTGTCAAACAACACTACCCTATAATCTTAATATTGCTGTCTACAACACTAGCTACAGTGTTAATATTGCTGTCTACAACACTAGCTATAATCTTAATATTGCTGTCTACAACACTAGCTACAGTGTTAATAATGCTGTCTACAACACTAGCATAATCTTAATATTGCTCTCTACAAACCTAGCCTATGTTAGTATTGCTGTCTACAACACTAGCCATAGTGTTAGTATTGCTGTCTACAACACTAGCCATAGTGTTAATATTGCTGTCTACAACACTAGCTATAATGTTAATATTGCTGTCTACAACACTAGCTATAATGTTAATATTGCTGTCTACAACACTAGCTATAATGTTAATATTGCTGTCTACAACACTAGCTATAATGTTTAATATTGTTGCCCTACAACACTAGCCATAATGTTAATATTGCGTCAAACAACACTAGCTATAATGTTAATATTGCTGTCTACAACACTAGCCATAATGTTAATATTGCTGTCTACAACACTAGCCACAGTGTTAATATTGCTGTCTACAACACTAGCTACAGTGTTAATATTGCTGTCTACAACCCTAGCTACAATGTTAATAATGCTACCTACAACACTAGCTATAATGTTAATATTGCTGTCTACAACACTAGCCATAATGTTAATATTGCTGTCTACAACACTAGCTACAGTGTTAATATTGCTGTCTACAACACTAGCTATAATGTTAATATGGCTGTCTACAACACTAGCCATAATGTTAATATTGCTGTCTACAACACTAGCTACAGTGTTAACATTGCTGTCTACAACACTAGCCATAATGTTAATATTGCTGTCTACAACACTAGCCACAGTGTTAATACTGCTGTCTACAACACTAGCTACAGTGTTAATATTGCTGTCTACAACACTAGCTACAGTGTTAATATTGCTGTCTACAACACTAGGCATAGTGTTAACATTGTTGTCTACAACACTAGCTACAGTGTTAATATTGCTGTCTACAACACTAGCTACAGTGTTAATATTGTTGTCTACAACACTAGGCATAGTGTTAATATTGCTGTCTACAACACTAGCTACAGTGTTAATATTGCTGTCTACAAAACTAGCCACAGTGTTAATATTGCTGTCTACAACACTAGCTACAGTGTTAATATTGCTGTCTACAACACTAGCTACAGTGTTAATATTGCTGTCTACACACAAAGCTACAGTGTTAAAAATTGCTGTCTACAACACTAGGCATAGTGTTAATATTGCTGTCTACAACACTAGGCATAGTGTTAATATTGCTGTCTACAACACTAGCCATAATGTTAATAATTCTGTTTACAACACTAGCCATAATGTTAATATTGCTGTCTACAACACTAGCCATAATGTTAATATTGCTGTCTACAACACTAGCCATAATGTTAATATTGCTGTCTACAACACTAGCCATAATGTTAATAATTCTGTCTACAACACTAGCCATAATGTTAATATTGCTGTCTACAACACTAGCCATAATGTTAATAATTCTGTCTACAACACTAGGCATAGTGTTAATATTGCTGTCTACAACACTAGGCATAGTGTTAATATTGCTGTCTACAACACTAGGTACAGTGTTAATACTGCTGTCTACAACACTAGGCATAGTGTTAACATTGCTGTCTACAGCACTAGCCACAGTGTTAATATTGCTGTCTACAACACTAGCCATAATGTTAATATTGCTGTCTACAACACTAGCCATAATGTTAATATTGCTGTCTACAACACTAGCCACAGTGTTAATATTGCTGTCTACAACACAGCCCAGTGTTAATATTGCTGCTACAACACTACCATAAGTTAATATTGCTGTCTACAACACTAGCCTATTTGTTAAATTGCTGTCTACAACACTAGCCACAGTGTTAATATTGCTGTCTACAACACTAGGCATAGTGTTAATATTGCTGTCTACAACACTAGCCATAATGTTAATATTGCTGTCTACAACACTAAGCACAGGGGTTAAAATATTGCTGTCTCCCAACCAAAGGCATATGTTAATATTGCTGTCTACAACACTAGCCTAAGGTTAATATTGCTGTCTACAACACTAGCCACAGTGTTAATATTGCTGTCTACAACACTAGGCATAGTGTTAATATTGCTGTCTACAACACCAGCTACAGTGTTAATATTGCTGTCTACAACACTAGGCATAGTGTTAATATTGCTGTCTACAACACTAGCCATAATGTTAATAATGCTGTCTACAACACTAGCCATAATGTTAATATTGCTGTCTACAACACTAGCTACAGTGTTAATATTGCTGTCTACAACACTAGCTATAATTTTAAAGTAATGTTGTCTACAACACTAGGCATAGTGTTAATATTGCTGTCTACAACACTAGCTATAATGTTAATAATGTTGTCTACAACACTAGGCATAGTGTTAATATTGCTGTCTACAACACTAGCTATAATCTTAATATTGCTGTCTACAACACTAGCTATAATCTTAATATTGCTGTCTACAACACTAGCTATAATGTTAATATTACTGTCTACAACACTAGCTATAATGTTAATATTACTGTCTACAACACTAGCCATAATGTTAATATTACTGTCTACAACACTAGCCATAATGTTAATAATGTTGTCTACAACACTACTATAATTTTAATATTGCTGTCTACAACACTAAGCAAATAATTTAATATTGCTGTCTACAACACTACTACAGTTTAATATTGCGTCTAAAAACACAGCCAAAATGTTAATATTGCTGTCTACAACACTAGCTACAGTGTTAATATTGCTGTCTACAACACTAGCCATAATGTTAATATTGCTGTCTACAACACTAGCTACAGTGTTAATATTGCTGTCTACAACACTAGCCATAATTTAATATTACTGTCTACAACACTAGCTATAATCTTAATATTGCTGTCTACAACACTAGCCATAATGTTAATATTACTGTCTACAACACTAGCTTCAGTGTTAATATTGCTGTCTACAACACTAGCCATAATGTTAATATTACTGTCTACAACACTAGCCATAATGTTAATATTACTGTCTACAACACTAGCTATAATCTTAATATTACTGTCTACAACACTAGCCATAATGTTAATATTACTGTCTACAACACTAGCCATAATGTTAATATTACTGTCTACAACACTAGCCATAATGTTAATATTACTGTCTACAACACTAGCCATAATGTTAATATTACTGTCTACAACACTAGCCTAATGAAAATATTCTGTCTACAATCACTAGCCATAATGTTAATATTACTGTCTACAGCACTAGCCATAATGTTAATATTACTGTCTACAACACAAGCCATAAATGTTAATATTACTGTCTACAACACTACCATAATGTTAATATTACAGTCTACAACACTAGCATAATGAAATATTACTGTCTACAACACTAGCCATAATGTTAAATTACTGTCTACAACACTAGCCAAATGTTAATATTACTGTCTACAACACTAGCCATAATTTTTTAATATTCTGTCTAAAAACACTAGCCATAATGTTAATATATTGCTGTCTACAACACTAGCCATAATGTTAAATAATCTGTCTACAACACTACCCATAATATTAATATTGCTGTCTACAACACTAGCCATAATGTTATATTGTTTGTCTACAACACTAGCCATAATGTCATATTGCTGTCTACAACCTACCATAATGTTAATATTGCTGTCTACAACACTAGCCATAATGTTAATATTGCTGTCTACAACACTAGCCATAATGTTAATATTGCTGTCTACAACACTAGCCATAATGTTAATATTACTGTCTACAACACTAGCTATAATGTTAATATTACTGTCTACAACACTAATTATGGTGGTAATGTTAAAATAATATACCTGTGCTATATTAGATGCGTAATTAACAATTCTGCGTCCATGTTAATGTTAGATCATGAAATTCTCTCCTGTACTTGTAACTAATACTGTAGTAACTCTCAGAATTATTCTGTCCTGTACTTGTAACTAATACTGTAGTAACTCTCAGAATTATTCTGTCCTGTACTTGTAACTAATACTGTAGTAACTCTCAGAATTATTCTGTCCTGTACTTGTAACTAATACTGTAGTAACTCTCAGAATTATTCTGTCCTGTACTTGTAACTAATACTGTAGTAACTCTCAGAATTATTCTGTCCTGTACTTGTAACTAATACTGTAGTAACTCTCAGAATTATTCCTGGTATCATACTACCAAGGTTCTTAAAATAAGATACCTGGTATCATTATTCAAGGTTTCTTAAAATAAGATACCTGGTATCATTACTATCAAGGTTCTTTAAAATAGATACCTGGTATCATTCTATCAAGGTTTCTTAAAATAGATACCGGGTATCTTTAACTATCAAAAATTCTTTAAAATAGATACCTGGTACATTACTATCAAGGTTCTTAAAATAAGATACCTGGTATCATTACTATCAAGGTTCTTAAAATAAGATACCTGGTATCATTACTATCAAGGTTCTTAAAATAAGATACCTGGTATCATTACTATCAAGGTTCTTAAAATAAGGTACCTGGTATTCCTGGTATCATTGCTATCAAGGTTCTTAAAATAAGGTACCTGGTATTCCTGGTATCATTACTACCAAAGTTCTTAATTATAATCCGAAATTCCGTATCATTACTCCCAAAGTTCTTAATATAAGGTACCGGTAATTCCTGTATCTAAACCAAATTTTTAATAAAAGGACCTGGTATTCCTGGTATCATTGCTATCAAGTTCTTAAAATAGGAAAAACCTGGTATTCCTGGTATCATTACTACCAAAGTTCTTAAATAAGGTAAACGGGTATTCCGGTATCATACTACCAAAATTCTTAAAATAAGGTACAGGTATCCTGGATCATTGTATCAAGGTTCTAAAATAAGGTACCTGGTATTCCGGGTATCATTACAACCAAAAGTTCTTAATATGGGTCCCTGGTTTCCCGGTATATTACTCCCAAAAGTTTTTAAATAAAAGGTACCGGGTTTTTCCTGTTCATTGTATCAAGGTTCTTAAAAAAGGTACCTGGTTTTCCTGGATCATTACTACCCAAATTTTCTTAATAAAGGTACCGGTTTTCCTGGTATCATTCTCCCAAAGTTCTTAAATAAAAGGGTACCGGGTTTCCTGGTACATTCTCCAAAGTTCTTAAATTAAAAGGGGTCCTTTTTCCTGGGTATCTTACCCCAAAAGTTCTTAAAAAAAGGTACCTGGTATTCCTGGTATCATTACTACCAAAGTTCTTAATATAAGGTACCTGGTATTCCTGGTATCATTACTACCAAAGTTCTTAATATAAGGTACCTGGTATTCCTGGTATCATTACTACCAAAGTTCTTAATATAAGGTACCTGGTATTCCTGGTATCAGTGATACCTGATCACTTTTCTTGGTATTAAAATATACAGAAATAAGACAGACACTGTTACGATAAGTCTTTATGAACGACCAGACGTAAACACCGACGTAAACACTGACGTAAACACTGACGTAAACACTGACGTAAACACTGACGTAAACACTGACGTAAACACTGACGTAAAGGAGTAGCTGTGACAGATATTTGTATGGACACTGGTCGTATATTGTTAGGTGACTGTGCAGGGATGGGGGAATGGTGGGGAGAGAGCCTTCTGCTTTACAATCCTGACTAACGCGCCTAATAACAGACGATAGACCACATCTGGAGAGAATTTAGATAGTTTTCTCAGCAAATAGACTGACTGGTTTGCTAGTACTGGTACTCTCTCTCTCTTACTCTCTCCTCTCGCTCCTCTCTCCTCTCTCTCTTCTCTTCTTCTCACTACTCTGTTTTCTTCTCTTCTCTCTCTCTCTCTCTCTCTCTCTCTCTCTCTTCTCTCTCTCTCTCTCTCTCTCTCTCTCTCCTCTCTCTCTCTCCTCTCTCTCTCTTCTCTCCTCTCTCTCTCTCTTCTCTCTCTCTCTCTCTCTCTCTCTCTCTCTCTCTCTCCTCTCTTCTCCTCTCTCTGTCTCCTCTCTCTTCTCTCTCTCTCTCTCTCTCTCTCTCTCTCTCTCTCTCTCTCTCTCTCTCTCTCTCTCTCTCTCTCTCTCTCTCTCTCCTCTCTCTCTCTCTCTCACTCTCTCTCTCTCTCTTTTCAGGGTGCCAACCACAGCAAGGGGTCAACGACCTGACCTAAATAGTGCCAATTCCCCCCTACTTCCCCTCCCCCCTCCTCCCCTCCACCCCTTAGCAACCCCTTCCCCAACACATACATACCTTCCACCATTGTTCTCACCATATATACTCTCCGTGTGTATATCTCAGTGTATATGCACTGAGAAGTGTATATATCTCAGTATATATACACTGAGAAGTGTATATATCTCAGTATATATACACTGAGAAGTGTATATATCTCAGTATATATACACTGAGAAGTGTATATATCTCAGTATATATACACTGAGAAGTGTATATATCTCAGTATATATTACACTGAGAAGTGTATATATCTCAGTATATATACACTGAGAAGTGTATATATCTCAGTATATATACATTCTACATTATCATACATGATTCCAAAATCATACCTTGAAGGGTGGGTGGATACGTATTTTTTGGGCGGTAGTGGGCGGGAGTGGGCGGTAGTGGGCGGGAGTGGGTTCTAACGCCCACCTTACGCTCCACTCACTTGTCTGAAAGAAATAATTATAAATAATAATAATAAATAATAATAATAATAATAATAATAATAATAATAATTTTAATAATAATAATAATAACAACAATAATAATAATAATAATAATAATAATAATAATAATAATAATAAAAAATAATAATAATAACAATAATAATAATAATAATAATAATAATAATAATAATAATAACAATAATAATAATAATAATAATAATAATAATAATAATAATAATAATAATATCAATTTCTTGAAAAGTGAAAAATATGCATATATTCCATACATATATACCATGAATGGGATGGGATACCTGGAATATATACCATGAATGGGATGGGATACCTGGAATATATACCATGAATGGGATGGGATTCCTGGAATATTATACCATGAATGGGATGGGATACCTGGAATATATACCATGAATGGGATGGGATTCCTGGAATATATACCATGAATGGGATGGGATACCTGGAATATATACCATGAATGGGATGGGATACCTGGAATATATATCGAGAATGGGATGAGATACTTGGAATATATACAAAGAATGGGGTGTATATCAGTGTATATACACTGAGAAGTGTATATCAGTGTATATACACTGAGAAGTGTATATCAGTGTATATACACTGAGAAGTGTATATCAGTGTATATACACTGAGAAGTGTATATCAGTGTATATACACTGAGAAGTGTATATCAGTGTATATACACTGAGAAGTGTATATACACTGATATATCAGTGTATATACAGAGATAAATGAGTGTATATACATTGAGAGGCGTATATCTCTCAGAGTGTACACACACTGGTGACGCAACACAACACACTGGTGACGCAACACAACACACTGGTGACGCAACACAACACACTGGTGACGCAACACAACACACTGGTGGACGCAACACAACACACTGGTGACGCAACACAAACACTGGTGACGCAACACAACACACTGGTGACGCAACACAAACACACGGTGAGGCAACACAACACACTGGTGACGCAACACAACACACTGGTGACGCAACACAACACACTGGTGACGCAACACAACACACTGGTGACGCAACACAACACACTGGTGACGCAACACAACACACTGGTGACGCAACACAACACACTGGTGAGGCAACACAACACACTGGTGACGCAACACAACACACTGGTGACGCAACACAACACACTGGTGACGCAACACAACACCTGGTGACGCAACACAACACACTGGTGAAGCAACACAACACCCTGGTGACGCAACACAACACACTGGTGACGCAACACAACACACTCTGCTGAGATTAGTTAAAATTTGTAATGGTGCCTATACTTTCTCTCTCTCTCTCTCTCTCTCTCTCTCTCTCTCTCTCTCTCTCTCTCTCTCTCTCTCTCTCTCTCTCTCTCTCTCTCTCTCACCAGTAATCTTGTTTGCAGATGCCAAAACAGAGAACAGAAAAGAAATCTTCAGAGACACGTAAAGTGACGTAAGGAGACGACAAGTAAGTAGCTGCTGGAATTCAACCCCAAGTGAAATAGCGAGAATTTTAGACCCAGGGCTATAAAGTCGTAAGAGAGTATAAATGCGTAGATTCCGGGGAAAGCAGCGCTCACAGAAACAGGGAAACGCGGTCCTCGAAGTGACTTTTACCCCCCCACAAATCCATCTTTAGTAAGAATATCACCCCCTCCCTCACGGCATGACGCTAGCACAGGGTAAGTTGCTGCTTGAGTTCAATCCCAACAGATCTAAGTCACTAGAAACTAACTGTCGTAAATCATTTAATTAAGCCTTGCCAATGCTTCTAGTAGCTGAGGGTTAGTTGGAGGTCATCCAGGGATGGTCCCTGACCTGTCCAGGGATGATCCCTGACCTGTCCAGGGATGGTTCCTGACCTGTCCAGGGATGGTTCCTGACCTGTCCAGGGATGATCCCTGACCTGTCCAGGAATGATCCCAGACCTGTCTAGAGATGATCCCAGACCTGTCCAGGAATGATCCCAGACCTGTCCAGGAATGATCCCAGACCTGTCCAGGAATGATCCCAGTCCTGTCCAGGGATGATCCCAGACCTGTCCAGGAATGATCGCAGACCTGTCCAGGAATGATCCCAAACCTGTCCAGGAATGATCCCAGACCTGTCCAGGAATGATCCAGACCTGTCCAGGAATGATCCCGACCTGTCCAGGAATGATCCCAGACCTGTCCAGGAATGATCCCAGACCTGTCCAGGAATGATCCCAGACCTGTCCAGGAATGATCCCAGACCTGTCCAGGAATGATCCCAGACCTGTCCAGGAATGATCCCAGACCTGTCCAGGGATGATCCCAGACCTGTCCAGGGATGATCCCAGACCTGTCCAGGAATGATCCCAGACCTGTCTAGAGATGATCCCAGACCTGTCCAGGAATGATCCCAGACCTGTCCAGGAATGATCCCAGACCTGTCCAGGAATGATCCCAGACCTGTCCAGGAATGATCCCAGACCTGTCCAGGAATGATCCCAGACCTGTCCAGGAATGATCCCAGACCTGTCCAGGAATGATCCCAGACCTGTCCAGGAATGATCCCAGACCTGTCCAGGAATGATCCCAGACCTGTCTAGAGATGATCCCAGACCTGTCCAGGGATGATCCCAGACCTGTCCAGGAATGATCCCAGACCTGTCCAGGAATGATCCCAGACCTGTCCAGGAATGATCCCAGACCTGTCTAGAGATGATCCCAGACCTGTCCAGGAATGATCCCAGACCTGTCTAGAGAATGATCCCAGACCTGTCCAGGGATGATCCAACCTGTCCTGGAATGATCCCAGACCTGTCCAGGAATGATCCCAGACCTGTCCAGGAATGATCCCAGACCTGTCTAGAGATGATCCCAGACCTGTCCAGGAATGATCCCAGACCTGTCTAGAGATGATCCCAGACCTGTCCAGGAATGATCCTAGACCTGTCCAGGAATGATCCCAGACCTGTCCAGGGATGGTCCCTGACCATCCTGGCCCTGGGAGAGAGAGAGCAGAGAGGAACTTTACCCTGGGCTCTCTGGACGAGGTCTCTGGTTAGGGAAGAAAATACAATGAAATTTTTTCGGTCACACTGGAAAAAGATTTATTTTTTAATACATGGATTTTTTCTTTTTTTCGGGGGGGGGGAAAGATTGATTTTGAAAAGAAAAAATTTTTGAAAAAGATCTATTTTGAGAAAAATATCTATTTAGCAAACATGTGTGTGTGTGTGTGTGTGTGTGTGTGTGTGTGTGTGTGTGTGTGTGTGTGTGTGTGTGTGTGTTGTGTGTGTGTGTGTGTGTGTGTGTGTGTGTGTGTGTGTATGTGTGTGTCTGCTGGAACTTCAGACTTGTATACTTAGAAGGTGGCAACATTTCGCTCTTCTGGAACAGCTCAACAAAGCTCCTGGAGAGTGAAACGTTGCCACAGTAAAACGTCACATTAGGTGCCCTTGCGCACCTTTACCTAACGTACTGTCGTTAAGTTTACAAACATCATTCCAATAAATGAACTCCTTATGACATTCTGGGAAGATACGCTAACTCGAATCCAGACCAACGTCTAGAAACGATAAACTGTGACATTTGAAGACGTAAACTAGGAAGAGATACTTCCCCTACACTGGAAGACGAAGAATCACACACCTTCTCAAGAATGGTAAACTATTTGAAATGCACGAATAAGCACTGGCTACAGAAAGAAGAACATTTTGAAATCAAGTTGAATTTATCATACTGAGTCTGGGACCTTGTGAGATAAAAGGAAATTACTGAAAGAAATTCAAAATCCCAAATCCCGACAAAAAACTGTATCTAGTCTCGGGCCCTTGATTATTGAAAATCAGCTTCCAGTCATCATTCATATTCTCACTCCACTCACTGAAGTATCTCGCCTCTCTAACAAGATGGGACTTACACTGATGACAGCAAAGAAAGGAGTGAGATACTGAAGTCTCAGTATGACTGTGTTTAGTGAGTCATTAATCAGACTAAGGGCTCATGGTCCAAGTGTATTTTTCCGTGACTGAAGCTCTAAACCTTGTCTACATCTTCTAAATTTCTGAGTTAATTTCACTTGACTTCGAAGAAGCCATTGCTAACGTGATCATGCACTCTGCCCTCTAACACGCACACACGTAAGTCATCCCACAGCCTAGACACGGACGTCGTCCCACAGCCTAGACACGGACGTCGTCCCACAGCCTAGACACGGAGGTCATGCAAGAACCTAGAGACAGAGGTTATCCCACAGCCTAGACACAGAGGTCGTCCCACAGCCTAGACACGGAGGGCGTCCCACAGCCTAGACACAGAGGTCGTCCCACAGCCTAGACACAGAGGTCATCCCACAGCCTAGACACAGAGGTCGTCCCACAGCCTAGACACGGAGGTCGTCCCACAGCCTAGACACGGAGGTCGTCCCACAGCCTAGACACGGAGGTCGTCCCACAGCCTAGACACGGAGGTCGTCCCACAGCCTAGACACGGAGGTCGTCCCACAGCCTAGACACGGAGGTCGTCCCACAGCCTAGACACGGAGGTCGTCCCACAGCCTAGACACGGAGGTCGTCCCACAGCCTAGACACGGAGGTCGTCCCATTATGATTAAAATCAACAATTAGTGTCCAACTCCACAAAGCTTACAGTAAACAATAACAAAC
The DNA here is from genome assembly GCF_026875155.1 of Cherax quadricarinatus. Classification (NCBI taxonomy): domain Eukaryota; kingdom Metazoa; phylum Arthropoda; class Malacostraca; order Decapoda; family Parastacidae; genus Cherax; species Cherax quadricarinatus. The sequence continues at coordinate 3,166,081 of NC_069464.1, forward strand.
AACTATCCTGGAGGAACTAACAATAATTGTACAACCCAGAGCAGCAGCATCACTACTGCCTCTCACAACTACTGGACCATTATGACATGGTCTTGGATGGTCACTACTGCCTCTCACAACTACTGGACCACTATGACATGGTCTTGGATGGTCACTCCTGCCTCTCACAACTACTGGACCACTATGACATGGTCTTGGATGGTCACTCCTGCCTCTCACAACTACTGGACCACTATGACATGGTCTTGGATGGTCACTCCTGCCTCTTACAACTACTGGACCACTATGACATGGTCTTGGATGGTCACTCCTACCTCACAACTACTGGACCATTATGACATGGTTTTGGATGGTCACTGCTGCCTCTCACAACTACTGAACCACTATGACATGGTCTTGGATGGTCACTACTGCCTCTCACAACTACTGGACCACTATGACATGGTCTTGGATGGTCACTACTGCCTCTCACAACTACTGGACCACTATGACATGGTCTTGGATGGTCACTACTGCCTCTCACAACTACTGGACCACTATGACATGGTCTTGGATGGTCACTACTGTCTCTCACAACTACTGGACCACTATGACATGGTTTTGGATGGTCACTACTGCCTCTCACAACTACTGGACCACTATGACATGGTCTTGGATGGTCACTACTGCCTCTCACAACTACTGGACCATTATGACATGGTTTTGGATGGTCACTGCTGCCTCTCACAACTACTGAACCACTATGACATGGTCTTGGATGGTCACTACTGCCTCTCACAACTACTGGACCACTATGACATGGTCTTGGATGGTCACTACTGCCTCTCACAACTACTGGACCACTATGACATGGTCTTGGATGGTCACTACTGCCTCTCACAACTACTGGACCACTATGACATGGTCTTGGATGGTCACTACTGTCTCTCACAACTACTGGACCACTATGACATGGTTTTGGATGGTCACTACTGCCTCTCACAACTACTGGACCACTATGACATGGTCTTGGATGGTCACTACTGCCTCTCACAACTACTGGACCACTATGACATGGTCTTGGATGGTCACTACTGTCTCTCACAAACTACTGGACCACTATGACATGGTTTTGGATGGTCACTACTGCCTCTCACAACTACTGGACCACTATGACATGGTCTTGGATGGTCACTACTGCCTCTTACAACTACAGGACCACTATCACATGGTTTTGGATGGTCACTACTGCCTCTCACAACTACTGGAGCACTATGACATGCTCTTGGATGGTCACTACTGCCTCTCACAACTACTGGACCACTATGACATGGTCTTGGATGGTCACTACTGCCTCTCACAACTACTGGACCACTATGACATGGTCTTGGATGGTCACTACTGCCTCTCACAACTACTGGACCACTATGAAATGGTCTTGGATGGTCACTACTGCCTCTCACAACTACTGGACCACTATGACATGGTCTTGGATGGTCATTACTGCCTCTCACAACTACTGGACCACTATGACATGGTCTTGGATGGTCACTACTGCCTCTTACAACTACTGGACTACTGTGACATGGCCTTGGATGGTTACTACTGCCTCTCATAACTACTGGACCACTATGACGTGGTCTTGGATGGTCACTCCTGCCTCTCACAACTACTGGACCACTGTGACATGGTCTTTGATGGTCAATACTGCCTCTCACAACTACCGGACCACTATGACATGGTCTTGGATGGTCATTCCTGTCACTCACATCTACTGGACCACTATGACATGGTCTTGGATGGTCACTCCTGCCTCTCACAGCTACTGAACCTCTATGACATGATGTTGGATGGTCATTCCTGCCTCTCACAACTACTGGACCACTATGACATGGCCTTGGATGGTCACTCCTGCCTGTCACAACTACTGGACCACTAAGTCATGGTCTTGGATGGTCACTCCTGCCTCTCACAACTACTGGATCACTGTGACATGGTCTTGGATGGTCATTCCTGCCTCTCACAACTACTGGACCACTATGACATGGTCTTGGATGGTCACTCCTGCCTCTCACAACTACTGGATCACTGTGACATGGTCTTGGATGGTCATTCCTGCCTCTCACAACTACTGGACCACTATGACATGGCCTTGGATGGTCACTCCTGCCTCTCACAACTACTGGACCACTATGACATGGTCTTGGATGGTCACTCCTGCCTCTCACAGCTACTGAACCTCTATGACATGATGTTGGATGGTCATTCCTGCCTCTCACAACTACTGGACCACTATGACATGGCCTTGGATGGTCACTCCTGCCTGTCACAACTACTGGACCACTAAGTCATGGTCTTGGATGGTCACTCCTGCCTCTCACAACTACTGGATCACTGTGACATGGTCTTGGATGGTCATTCCTGCCTCTCACAACTACTGGACCACTATGACATGGTCTTGGATGGTCACTCCTGCCTCTCACAACTTCTGGATCACTGTGACATGGTCTTGGACGGTCATTCCTGCCTCTCACAACTACTGGACCACTATGACATGGCCTTGGATGGTCACTCCTGCCTCTCACAACTACTGGACCACTATGACATGGTCTTGGATGGTCACTCCTGCCTCTCACAACTACTGGACCACTATGACATGGTCTTGGATGGTCACTGCTGCCTCTCACAACTACTGGACCACTATGACATGGTCTTGGATGGTCACTCCTGCCTCTCACAACTACTGGACCACTATGACATGGTCTTGGATACACTGCAGGACACACACAATGCAGATGCAGTATACACTGACTTTGCAAAGTCTTCAACAAGTGTGATCATGGTGTAATAGCACACAAAATGCTTGAAAAGGGAAAAACAGGAAAACTGGACAGATGGATCTTTAACTTTCTAACCAATGGAACAAAAAGAGTAATTGAAAACAGTTAAGTCAGAGGCTGCCATAGTGAAAAACTCTGTTCCACAAGGTACAGTACTCGCTCCCAGTGTTCCACAAGGTACGGGTACTCGCTGCCAGTGTTCCACTAGTACATTTACTCCTGCCAGGTTCCACAAGTACAGTACTCCTGCCAGTGTTCCACAAGGTACAGTACTGCTGCCAGTGTTCCACAAGGTACGTACCTTTCCGCTGCCAGTGTTCCACAAGTACAGTCCCCGCTGCCGTGTTCCACAAGGTACAGTACTCGTGCCAGTGTCCACAAGTACGTACTCGCTGCCAGTGTTCCCAAGTACGTACTCGCTGCCGTTTTTCCACAAGGTACAGTACTCGCTGCCAGTGTTACACCAGGTTTGAATACTCGCTGCCAGGGGTCCACCGATAAGTACTAGCTCCCTGTTACACCAAGTAAAAAATACTCGTTTCCCAGTTTCCACAAGGTCCCAGTACTCGCTCCCAGTGTTCCACCAAGGTACAGTACTGCTTCCCATGTTTCACCAAAACAGTACTACCCTCCCATGTTCCAAAGGTACAGTACTCTCCTATATATTCCACAAGGTACATTACTCGCTCCTTGTATTCCCAAGGTGCATACTTCTCCCAGTGTTCCCCCAAGGTACAGACTCGTCCCATCCTGTCACCTCCCATCACTACGTTCCTGCCCTTTCCCATACACTACCATCTTGTCACCTCCCATACACACCTTTCCTGTCACCTCCCATACACTACGATTCTTTTCCCACCCCATACACTACGATCCTGTACCCTATACACTACGATCCTGTCTCCTCCCTACACTACGATCCTGTTTCCTCTAATACACTACCATCCTGTCCCCATCCCAAACTACATACCATCCGTCACCTCCCTCACTACCATCATGTCACCTATACACTACCATCCTGTCACCTCCATACACTACTATCCTGTCACCTCTATACACTACGATCGTGTCTCTCCCATACACTACCACCCTGTTACCTTCATACACTACCATCTTGTCACCCCCCCCAAATACAAAAACCTTTCTTTCTCCTCCCATACACTACATCCTGTCACCTCCATCACTACCATCATGTCCCCTATACATTACCATTCTGTCACCTCCATACACTCCCTATCCTGTCACCTTTTTACACTCCCTATCCTGTCACCTCCATACACTACGATCCTGTCACCTCCCATACACTACCATCCTGTCACCTATACACTACCATCCTGTCTCCTCCTACACTACTATCCTGTCACCTCCCATACACTACGATCCTGCCCACTCCATACACTACCATCCTGTTCCCTCCCATACACTATGTTCCTGTCACCTCCTACACTACCATCCTGTCACCTCCATACACTCCCATCCTCTAACCTCCCATACACTCCCTTTCCTGTCACCTCCCATACACTACGTCCTGTCACCTCCAATACTCTACCATCCTGTCACCCTATTACACTACCATCCTGTCACCTATACACATACCATCCTGTCACCCCCTATAACAACTCCCATCCTGTCACCTATACATACCATCCGTCAACTCTCTACCACTGTCACCATAATACTCACCTGTCACCTATACACTACCATCCTGTAACCTATAAAACTCCTCCTGCCTAAACTACCAATCCTGTCAGACTAACATCTACTCCTGTCACTTTAAACTAATCCTGCACACTATTTCATAACTGTATATACTACCATCTGTAATATACAACCTCCGTCACCTATACACTAACATCCTGTCACCTTACACTAACCACAACCTCCTCCATCTGTCCAACTATAACAAACCATCCGTCACCTTAGATAACTAGACTCTCAGACTAGATAACCCAAATCCCAGCTTAGATACTAGTTTCTACATGCAGTGTAACGAACTCTGCACTTAGGGATATAAAACTCCAGCTTAGAGGAACAAATCTTGAATGGGGATAACATACTCCACTGAGCTTAGAATAAACCCTTTTAGCAGAGTAACATAACTCGTCAGATTAGATAACAAACCGTCAGTTAGATAAGAAACTCTCACTTTCAAACAAACTCTCGTTGTCACAACAAAACTTGGAGCAGAGATAACCAAATGATGATTCTCTTAGATAACAAACTCCCAGCTTAGATAACAAACTCCCAGCTTAGATAACAAACTCTCAGCTTAGATAACAAACTCCCAGCTTAGATAACAAACTCCCAGCTTAGATAACAAACTCACAGCTTAGATAACAAACTCTCAGCTTAGATAACAAACTCTCAGCTTAGATAACAAACTCTCAGCTTAGATAACAAACTCCCAGCTTAGATAACAAACTCTCAGCTTAGATAACAAACTCCCAGCTTAGATAACAAACTCTCAGCTTAGATAACAAACTCTCAGCTTAGATAACAAACTCTCAGCTTAGATAACAAACTCTCAGCTTAGATAACAACTCTCAGCTTAGAAACAAACTCCAGCTTAGTTTAATAAACTCCCAGCTTAGATAACAAACTCACAGCTAGGATAACAAACTCTCAGCTTAGATAACAAACTCACAGCTTAGATAACAAACTCACAGCTTAGATAACAAACTCACAGCTGGATAACAAACTCTCAGCTTAGATAACAAACTCTCAGCTTAGATAACAAACTCTCAGCTTAGACAACAAACTCCCAGCTTAGATAACAAACTCCCAGCTAAAACAACAAACTCTCAGCTTTGATAGCAAACTCCCAGCTTAGATAACAAACTCTCAGCTTATATAACAAACTCCCAGTTTAGATAAACTCTCAGCTTAGATAACAAACTCCCAGCTTAGATAAACTCTCAGCTTAGATAAACTCCCAGCTTAGATAAACTCTCAGCTTAGATAACAAACTCCCAGCTTAGATAAACTCCCAGCTTAGATAAACTCTCAGCTTAGATAAACTCCCAGCTTAGATAAACTCTCAGCTTAGATAAACTCCCAGCTTAGATAACAAACTCCCAGCTTAGATAACAAACTCCCAGCTTAGATACAAACTCTCAGCTTAGATAAAACTCTCAGCTTAGATAAACTCTCAGCTTAGATAAACTCCCAGCTTAGATAACAAACTCCCAGCTTAGATAACAAACTCCCAGCTTAGATAACAAATTCTCAGCTTATAACAAATCCCAGCTTAGATAACAAACTCCCAGCTTAGATAAACTCTCAGCTTAGATAACAAACTCCCAGCTTAGATAAACTCTGAGCTTAGATAACAAACTCCCAGCTTAGATAACAAACTCTCAGCTTATATAACAAACTCCCAGCTTAGATAACAAACTCCCGGCTTAGATAAACTCTCAGCTTAGATAACAAACTCCCAGCTTAGATAACAAACTCTCAGCTTATATAACAAACTCCCAGCTTAGATAACAAACTCTCAGCTTATATAACAAACTCCCAGCTTATATAACAAACTCCCAGCTTAGATAAACTCCCAGCTTAGATAACAAACTCCCAGCTTAGATAACAAACTCTCAGCTTATATAACAAACTCCCAGCTTAGATAAGAAACTCCCAGCTTAAATAAACTCTCAGCTTAGATAACAAAGTCCCAGCTTAGATAAACTCCCAGCTTAGATAACAAACTCCCAGCATAGGTAACAAACTCCCAGCTTAGATAACAAACTCCCAGCTTAGTTAAACTTTCAGCTTAGTAGTAATACTAGTAGTAACACTAGTAGTAGTAAACTTGTAGTAACATAGTAGTAGTAACAACTAGTAGTAACACTAGTGTAGTAACACTAGTATAACCTCTAGTAGTATACCCTATAGTAACACTAGTAGTAGTAACACTAGTTAGTAACACTAGTATAGGTAACACTAGTAGTAACAAACACTAGTATACGCTAGTAACACTAGTAGTAACATAGTTAGTAACACTAGTAGTAACACTAGTAGTAGTAACACTAGTAGTAACACTAGTAGTAGTAACACTAGTAGTAACACTAGTAGTAGTAACACTAGTAGTAACACTAGTAGTAGTAACACTAGTAGTAACACTAGTAGTAACACTGGTAGTAGTAACACTAGTAGTAGTAACACTAGGAGTAACACTAGTAGTAGTAACACTAGAAGTAACACTAGTAGTAGTAACACTAGTAGTAGTAACACTAGTAGTAACACTAGTAGTAGTAACACTAGTAGTAACACTAGTAGTAGTAACACTAGTAGTAGTAACACTAGAAGTAACACTAGTAGTAGTAACACTAGTAGTAGTAACACTAGTAGTAACACTAGTAGTAACACTAGTAGTAGTAACGCTAGTAGTAACACAAAGTAGTAACACTAGAGTAGTAACACTAGTAGTAACACTAATAGTAACACTAGTAGTAACACTAGTAGTAACACTAGTAGTAGTAACACTAATAGTAGTAACACTAGTAGTAACACTAGTAGTAGTAACACTAGTAGTAGTAACACTAAGTAGTAACACTAGTAGTAACACTAGTAGTAGTAACACTAGTAGTAACACTAGGAGTAACACTAGTAGTAGTAACACTAGTAGTAACACTAGTAGTAACACTAGTAGTAGTAACACTAGTATTAACACTAGTAGTAACACTAGTAGTAGTAACACTAGTAGTAACACTAGGAGTAACACTAGTAGTAACACTAGTAGTAACACTAGTAGCAACACTAGTAGTAACACTAGTAGTAGTAACACTAGTACTAGTAACGCTAGTAGTAACACGAGTAGCAACACTAGTAGTAGTAACACCAGTAATAACACTAGTAGTAGTAACACTAGTAGTAACATTAGTAGTAACACTAGTAGTAGTAACACTAGCAATGACACTAGTATAACACTAGTAGTAACACGAGAAGCAACACTAGTAGTAGTAACACTAGTAGTAACACTAGTAGTAGTAACACTAGTAGTAACATTAGTAGTAACACTAGTAGTAACACTAGTAGTAGTAACACTAGTAATAACACTAGTAGTAACACTGGTAGTAGTAACATTAGTAGTAACACTAGTAGTAGTAATAACACTAGTAGTAAACTAGTAGCAGTAGTAACATTTATGTATAGTTGTAACATAGTAGTAGTAACACCTAGTAGTAATAACAACACTAGTAGTAAACTAGTAGTAGTAGTAGTAACACTAGTATTTGTAACACTAGTAGTAACACTAGTAGTAGTAATAACACTAGTAGTAAACTAGTAGTAGTAGTAACACTGGTAGTTGTAACACTAGTAGTAGTAACAACACTAGTAGTAACAACACTAGTAGTAAACTAGTAGTAGTAGTAACGACACTAGTAGTAAACTAGTAGTAGTAGTAACACTAGTAGTTTACTAGTATAGTAACACTAGTAGTAGTAACACTAGTAGTTAAAAAACACTAGTATTTGTAAACACTAGTAGTAAACTAGTAGTAGTAGTAACGACTAGTAGTAAACTAGTAGTAGTAGTAACAACACTAGTAGTAGACTAGTAGTAGTAGTAACACTAGTAGTTAAAACACTAGTAGTAGTAACAACACTAGTAGTAAACTAGTAGTAGTAGTAACGACACTAGTAGTAAACTAGTAGTAGTAGTAACAACACTAGTAGTAGACTAGTAGTAGTAGTAACACTAGTAGTAGTAACACTAGTAGTTAAAACACTAGTAGTAGTAACACTAGTAGTTGTAACACTAGTAGTTGTAACACTGGTAGTAGTAACACTAGTAGTAGTAGTAACACTTCTAGTAGTAGTAACACTAATAGTAGTAACACTACTCCTCAACTTCTTTCAAGATGTCACTCTAAGTAGCATGAGAAAGAATTCCAAGTGTTATAAAGATGTTGTAGACTCGGACCACTTAGAAAAGGTGAAGATGTAGATCAGTGAAGGAGCGACACTTCCTCTATCACAGTGGAAGAAGAACCACTAACCTTCCCAGTGTTCTGAGAAAGTATTAAAAAAAAATTATTGCTCTGGGTGAAAACGGACTTGACACTGAGACTATCAATGGCCCAGGAGCTGGAGATTGGAAAGCCTTTCATGAAGCCACCATGAGCATTGAGCTTAGGGAAGATGGAGGTATCCCTGACCACAATAGTCAAAGGAGAGTAAGAAGACCCAGGAACTCATACATAGGCATATCCTAGCATGAAAGAAATAGGGAGGTAGATTAGAGGTAGATTTCTGGTAGAGTACAACCAGGTGAGTAAAACAGTACAAACAGGTGAATACAGCTACGAGTACAAACAGGTGAATACAGCTAATTGATCTCATGCACATACGCACAAGACACATACACATGCAAGTACACATACTCATAATGTGTCCACATACAAGATATGTGAACATGAAGTAGATAAAGTTGAAACCTAACGACCCAACCAGCCAAAATGACCCTCGAGTAATAGATAGATTTCAAGCCTAGTTAGACTACATTGTCAGAGCTGGAAAATGTACAGAGATGGTTTACTGCCAACACAGTTACAAAAACATTTAAAATGTACTCTCTGGAGCGGAGGAGAGAGAGATACCTGATAATACCTGGAAGATACATGAGGACCAGATCCCAAATCTACACACTACCATAACAATTACTGTAGTGAGAGATATGTGACAGGAAGTACAAAACAAACCCAATAAGAAACAGGATGTCTGAGGATGTCACAGTTCTGGAGGTACGAATACAGTGCCTCCACTCTGAAGGATGGGTGAGATATTGTACTTCTGGAGGAGGGTCCAGGAGCTGAGTTCAGCCTTCACTACACAAGCTTGGATGGTTTCTCCTGCCTCTCAAAATTACAGAGTGCAGATATAGTATACACTGTACACAAATAACCCGCACATAAAAGAGAGAAGCTTACGATGACGTTTCGGTCCGACTTGGACCATTGACAAAGTCACACTGGCAGTGTGACTTTGTCAATGGTCCAAGTCGGACCGAAACGTTCGTAAGCTTCTCTCTTTATGTGCGGGTTATTGTGTATCGTTCAGTCACGGTATTGTGCCTTTTTGATTTAATATACACTGACTTTCAAAGTCTAACAAGTGTGACATGTAAGTACACAAAACTGTAAAACAATAAACAGTAAAGAGTGAGCTAGATGTACGTTTTCCTAACGACCAATACAAAGTACACGCAAGAGTGAGTTGTCATGGACTGCAAGTGGACAAAACTCTGTTCGATACTTCCTCATTTCACAAGGTCAGGTTACTCGCTGCCATGTTTCCACAAGTCACAGTACTTGTGCCATGTTATTAAAGATACATGACTTTGCAGTGTTCAACAAGTGTACAGTACCTGCAGTGTTCACAAGGTACAGACATGCTGATTAACACAAGGTACAGTATCAGTGCAGTGTTTTTCCACAAGTACAGTACTCGGCAGTGTTAAAAGGTACAGTACTTGCTGCAGTGTTCACAAGTAAGTACTCGCTGCCGTGTTCCACAAGGTACAGTACTCGCTGCCAGTGTTCCAACAAGGTACAGTACTCGCTGCCAGTGTTCCACAAGGTACAGTACTCGCTGCCAGTGTTCACAAGGTACAGTACTCGCTGCCAGTGTTCCACAAGGTACAGTACTCGCTGCCAGTGTTCCACAAGGTACAGTACTCGCTGCCAGTGTTCCACAAGGTACAGTACTCGCTGCCAGTGTTCCACAAGGTACAGTACTCGCTCCCAGTGTTCCACAAGGTACAGTACTGCTCCCAGTGTTTCCACAAGGTACAGTACTCGCTGCCAGTGTTCACAAGGTACAGTACTCGCTCCCAGTGTTCCACAAGATACAGTACTCGCTCCAGTGTTCACAAGGTACAGTACTTGCTCCAGTGTTCCACAAGGTACAGTACTCGCTGCCAGTGTTCCACAAGATACAGTACTCGCTCCCAGTGTTCCACAAGGTACAGTACTTGCTCCCAGTGTTCCACAAGGTACAGTACTTGCTCCCAGTGTTCCACAAGGTACAGTACTCGCTCCCAGTGTTCCACAAGGTACAGTACTTGCTCCCAGTGTTCCACAAGGTACAGTACTCGCTCCCAGTGTTCCACAAGGTACAGTACTTGCTCCCAGTGTTCCACAAGGTACAGTACTCGTTCCCAGTGTTCCACAAGGTACAGTACTTGCTCCCAGTGTTACACAAGGTACAGTACTCGCTCCCAGTGTTCCACAAGATACAGTACTTGCTCCCAGTGTTCCACAAGGTACAGTACTGGCTCCCAGTTTTCCACAAGGTACAGTACTCGCTCCCAGTGTTCCACAAGGTACAGTACTCCCTCCCAGTGTTCCACAAGGTACAGTACTCGCTCCCAGTGTTCCACAAGGTACAGTACTTGCTCCCAGTGTGCCACAAGGTACAGTACTCGCTCCCAGTGTTCCACAAGATACAGTACTCACTCCCAGTGTTCCACAAGGTACAGTACTTGCTCCCAGTGTTCCACAAGGTACAGTACTCGCTCCCAGTGTTCCACAAGGTACAGTACTTGCTCCCAGTGTTCCACAAGGTACAGTACTTGCTCCCAGTGTTCCACAAGGTACAGTACTCGCTCCCAGTGTTCCACAAGGTACAGTACTTGCTCCCAGTGTTCCACAAGGTACAGTACTTGCTCCCAGTGTTCCACAAGATACAGTACTCTGCTCCCAGTGTTCCACAAGGTACAGTACTTGCTCCCAGTGTTCCACAAGGTACAGTACTTGCTCCCAGTGTTCACAAGATACAGTACTGCTCCCAGTGTTCCACAAGGTACAGTACTTGCTCCCAGTGTTCCACAAGGTACAGTACTTGCTCCCAGTGTTCCACAAGATACAGTACTCTCTCCCAGTGTTCCACAAGGTACAGTACTTGCTCCCAGTGTTACACAAGGTACAGTACTTGCTCCCAGTGTTCCACAAGGTACAGTACTTGCTCCCAGTGTTACACAAGGTACTGTACTCGCTCCCAGTGTTCCACAAGGTACAGTACTCGCTCCCAGTGTTCCACAAGGTACAGTACTCGCTCCCAGTGTTACACAAGGTACAGTACTCGCTCCCAGTGTTACACAAGGTACAGTACTCGCTCCCAGTGTTCCACAAGGTACAGTACTTGCTCCCAGTGTTCCACAAGGTACAGTACTTGCTCCCAGTGTTACACAAGGTACAGTACTCGCTCCCAGTGTTCCACAAGGTACAGTACTCGCTCCCATTGTTCCACAAGGTACAGTACTCGCTCCCAGTGTTCCACAAGGTACAGTACTCGCTCCCAGTGTTCCACAAGGTACAGTACTCGCTCCCAGTGTTACACAAGGTACAGTACTCGCTCCCAGTGTTACACAAGGTACAGTACTTGCTCCCAGTGTTACACAAGGTACAGTGCTCGCTCCCAGTGTTACACAAGGTACAGTACTCGCTCCCAGTGTTCCACAAGGTACAGTACTCGCTCCCAGTGTTACACAAGGTACAGTACTCGCTCCCAGTGTTCCACAAGGTACAGTACTCGCTCCCAGTGTTACACAAGGTACAGTACTCGCTCCCAGTGTTACACAAGGTACAGTACTTGCTCCCAGTGTTCCACAAGGTACAGTACTCGCTCCCAGTGTTCCACAAGGTACAGTACTCGCTCCAGTGTTACACAAGGTACAGTACTCGCTCCCAGTGTTACACAAGGTACAGTACTTGCTCCCAGTGTTACACAAGGTACAGTACTCGCTCCCAGTGTTACACAAGGTGCAGTGCTTGCTCCCAGTGTTCCACAAGGTACAGTACTTGCTCCCAGTGTTACACAAGGTACAGTCTGCTCCCAGTGTTACACAAGGTACAGTACTGCTCCCAGTGTTCACAAGGTACAGTACTCGCTCCCAGTGTTACACAAGGTACAGTACTCGCTCCCAGTGTTACACAAGGTACAGTACTCGCTCCCAGTGTTACACAAGGTACAGTACTCGCTCCCAGTGTTCCACAAGGTACAGTACTCGCTCCCAGTGTTCCACAAGGTACAGTACTCGCTCCCAGTGTTACCAAGGTACAGTACTCCTCCCAGTGTTCCACAAGGTACAGTACTCGTTCCCAGTGTTACAAGGTACAGTACTTGCTCCCATCCTGTTCCTCATCCTCATAACTGACACAGAGATGTTGACCATAATACTGTGTCTGGCACTGCTGACGATACTAGTTTCTACATGACAGTGTCATCCACTGAGGACACTGTAAACTTCCAAATGGATATAAACCAAGTCTTCCAGTGGACCACTGACAACAATATGGCGTTGAATGAGGACAAATTTCAGTTTCTCCGTTATGGAAAACTAGAGGAAATAAAAGCTGGAACAGAGTATAAAATTAATTTTGACAACACAATACGCCAGAGGAAGAATGTGAAAGACTTAGGAGTGATAATGTCAGAGGCTCTCACCTTCAAGTGTCGCAGCAACGTCATTATCACAACTGTGAGGAAAATGATAGGATGGATAATGAGAACCTTCAAAACAAGGGATGCCAAGCCAGTGATGATCCTCTTGAAGTCACTTGTTCTCTCTAGGCTGGAACATTAATGTACACTAACAGCAACTTTTAAGGCAGGTGAAATTGCAGACCTGGAGAATGTACAGAGAACTTTCACTGCACAGTCAAGCACCTTAATTACTGAGAACATTTGAAGTCCCTGGATCTGTATTCCTTCCAACACAGGCGAGAAAGCCACAACATTCTCACGAAGACTGGTCTGGGACCTGACTGAGAGGGGTAGGGGGGAGGGAAATTAACCTCAGTAACTATCCACAGTAAACATCATGTAAATCCAGTACGACAAGGCAGGACGATGACTCGACCCCACCAGCTCCCTTCTAGGCAAGTACAATCACTCTATCATCCATACCAGCTTAAATTTTAGACTCCACTGTCGATAGTCTACAGGTAAACTACCCAAAAATGACAGTAGTCTAAAGGACATCTATCCAATATCTATCCAAGAAATGATAATAGATGTTTCAGATGTTACTTTTAGTAATAATAATAATAATAATAATAATAATAATAATAATAATAATAATAATAATTATTATTATTATTATTATTATTATTATTATTATTGTCGTAATAGATACAGAGATCTTACCCTCTTAGTTGGCCCAAGAAGTGGTAGTGGACCAGTGGTCCAGGCAGTGGATCAGACGTTCTGAAAATGGTCCGACCAGTGGTCTTAGCAATGGTCGTCGGAGTGGTCCAGGCACTGGTCCAAAGAGTGGTCCAGGCAGTAGACCAATATTTCAGGCAGTGGACCAGTATTTCAGGCAGTGGACCAGTGGTTCATTAACTGGTTCATTACAGTACAGGCAACACACTGTAATCCTAAGTAGGTGCGGTATCTCACTGAATACTGTCAATGGTCCAGGCTGGTCCACCGGTGTTCAGACTGGTCCACCAGTATTGTTCAGGATGGTCCATCAGTGATGTTCAGACTGGTCCACCAATGTTGTTCCAACTGGTCCACCAGTGTTGTTCAGACTGGTCCACTAATGTTGTTCCAACTGGTCCACCAGTGTTGTTCAGACTGGTTCACCAATGTTGTTCCAACTGGTCCACCAGTGTTGTTCAAACTAGTCCACCAGTGTTGTTCAGGTTGGTCCACCAGTGTTGCTCAAGCTGGTCCATCAGTGTTGCTCAAGCTGGTCCACCAGTGTCAATGTTCAGGCTGGTCAACCAGTGTTGCTCAAGCTGGTCCACCAATGTTGCTCAAGCTGGTCCACCAGTGTTGCTCAAGCTGGTCCATCAGTGCTGCTCAAGCTGGTCCACCAGTGTCAATGTTCAGGCTGGTCAACCAGTGTTGCTCAAGCTGGTCCACCAATGTTGCTCAAGCTGGTCCATCAGTGTTGCTCAAGCTGGTCCACCAGTGTCAATGTTCAGGCTGGTCCACCAGTGTTGCTCAAGCTGGTCCATCAGTGCTGCTCAAGCTGGTTCACCAGTGTCAATGTTCAGGCTGGTCAACCAGTGTTGCTCAAGCTGGTCCACCAATGTTGCTCAAGCTGGTCCATCAGTGTTGCTCAAGCTGGTCCACCAGTGTCAATGTTCAGGCTGGTCCACCAGTGTTGCTCAAGCTGGTCCATCAGTGTTGCTCAAGCTGGTCCACCAATGTTGCTCAAGCTGGTCCATCAGTGTTGCTCAAGCTGGTCCACCAGTGTCAATGTTCAGGCTGGTCCACCAGTGCTGCTCAAGCTGGTCCATCAGTGTTGCTCAAGCTGGTCCATCAGTGCTGCTCAAGCTGGTCCATCAGTGTTGCTCAAGCTGGTCCATCAGTGCTGCTCAAGCTGGTCCATCAGTGTTGCTCAAGCTGGTCCATCAGTGTTGCTCAAGCTGGTCCACCAGTGTCAATGTTCAGGCTGGTCCACCAGTGTTGCTCAAGCTGGTCCACCAGTGTTGCTCAAGCTGGTCCATCAGTATTGCTCAAGCTGGTCCACCAGTGTCAATGTTCAGATTGGTCCACCAGTGTTGTTCAAGCTGGTCCATCAGTGTTGCTCAAGCTGGTCCACCAGTGTTGCTCAAGCTGGTCCATCAGTGTTGCTCAAGCTGGTCCATCAGTGTTGCTCAAGCTGGTCCATCAGTGTTGCTCAAGCTGGTCCACCAGTGTCAATGTTCAGGCTGGTCCACCAGTGTTGCTCAAGCTGGTCCACCAGTGTTGCTCAAGCTGGTCCATCAGTGTTGCTCAAGCTGGTCCACCAGTGTCAATGTTCAGATTGGTCCACCAGTGTTGTTCAAGCTGGTCCATCAGTGTTGCTCAAG
Source organism: Cherax quadricarinatus (assembly GCF_026875155.1). Lineage (NCBI taxonomy): Eukaryota > Metazoa > Arthropoda > Malacostraca > Decapoda > Parastacidae > Cherax > Cherax quadricarinatus. The sequence continues at coordinate 3,181,705 of NC_069464.1, forward strand.
CTGGTCCACCAGTGTTGCTCAAGCTGGTCCATCAGTGTTGCTCAAGCTGGTCCATCAGTGTTGCTCAAGCTGGTCCATCAGTGTTGCTCAAGCTGGTCCATCAGTGTTGCTCAAGCTGGTCCATCAGTGTTGCTCAAGCTGGTCCACCAGTGTCAATGTTCAGGCTGGTCCACCAGTGTTGCTGGGGCTGGTCCACCAGTGTTGTTCAGGCTGGTCCACCAGTGTTGTTCAGGCTGGTCCACCAGTGTTGTTCAGGCTGGTCCACCAGTGTTGTTCAGGCTGGTCCACCAGTGTTGTTCAGGCTGGTCCACCAATGTTAATGTTCAGACCGGTAACACTGGGCTGGTAACACTGGGCTGGTAACATTGGGCTGGTAACACTGGGCTGGTAACATTGGGCTGGTAACACTGGGCTGGTAACATTGGGCTGGTAAAACTGTGCTGGTAACACTGCTTGTAACACTGGGCTGGCAACGCTGGGCTGGTAACACTGGGCTTGTAACACTGTGTTGGTTACACTGTGCTGGTAACACTGCTTGTAACACTGGGCTGGTAACACATTGCTGGTAACACTGGGCTGGTAACACTGTGATGGTAACACCGGGCTGGCAACACTGGGCTGGTAACACTGGGCTGGTAAAACTGTGCTTGTAACACTGCTTGTAACACTGGGCTGGCAACGCTGGGCTGGTAACACTGGGCTTGTAACACTGTGTTGGTTACACTGGGCTGGTAACACTGTACTGGTAATACTGCTTGTAACACCGGTCTGGCAACACTGAGCTGGTAACACTGGGCTGGTAACACTGGACTGGTAACACTGGGCTGGTAACACTGCTGGTAACACTGTGTTGGTAACACTTGGCTGGTATCACTGTGCTGGTAACACTGTGCTGGTAACACTGTTGGTAACACTGGGCTGGTAACACTGTGTTGGTAACACTGTGCTGGTAACACTAGGCTGGTAACACTGTGCTGGTAACATTGTTGGTATCACTGGGCTGGTAACACTGTTGGTAACACTGTGCTGGTAACACTGTGTTGGTAACACTGGGGTGGTAACACTGTGCTGGTAACACTAGGCTGGTAACACTGTGCTGGTAAAACTGCTGGTAACACTGGGCTGGTAACACTGTGCTGGTAACACTGTGTTAGTAACAATGGACTGGTAACACTGTGCTGGTAACACTGGGCTGGTAACACTGGGCTGGTAACACTGTGTTGGTAACACTGTGCTGGTAACACTGGGCTGGTAACACCGGGCTTGTAACACCGGGTTTGTAACACCGTACTGGTAACACCGGGCTGGTCCACCGTGCTGGTCCACCGTGCTGGTCCACCGGGCTGGTCCACCGATCTGGTCCACCGGGCTGGTAACACTGAGCTGGTCCACCGGTCTGGTCCACCGGGCGGTACACCAGCGGCGGCACAAGTGTCGGACCAGGGGCAACTAGGTACACCGGGGCCGCTGTCCCGATATGCGTCGTAGAGCGGCGCGTCTCGTCACCCCCCTCCCCCCATCCCCCACTACACCACCAGCTCCCCCCCCCTTCCGCCTTGGCCGATCCGTCGGCCGACGTATCGCCGCTTGCGGGACCCCGCTGACACCGCCGGTGCGCTCCGACCAGCGGGCGGTGTTAGGCGATCGTCGCCGCGACCCCCGACTCACACAGGCGGTCGGACGGTGCCGCCAGCGCCCCCTGGATCCGGTGACGTTGGCCGACTTCTTAGACGAAAGACAGGACGATCCTGGCCTCTTTGACCCCATACAGGGTGTTTGTTGGCCCCTTAGACGCCAGACAGGTGATTGTGGGCCCCTTAGACGCCAGACAGGTGATTGTGGGCCCCTTAGACGCCAGATAATTCGATCGTTGGCCCCTTAGACGCCAGGCAGGGTGATTGTTGGCCCCTTAGACGTCAAACAGGGCGATAGTGGCGCAATTAGACGGCAGAGAGAGTATTCACTGACCCCTTAGAAGCTAGACAAGACGATCCTTAGACGCCACACAGGGCGATCGTGAGGCCCTTAGACGCCAGACAGGGTGATCGTGGGGCCCTTAAATGCCACAGAGAGCGATCGTTGGCCCCTTAGACGCCAGATGGTGATCGTTAGCCGCTTAGACGCCAGACAGGGTGATCGTGGATCCCTTAGACGCCAGACAGGCGAACATTGGTCCCTTAGACGCCAGACAGGGTGATCGTTGGCCCCTTAGACACCAAACAGGGTGATCGTTGGTCCTGTAGACGCCAGATAGATGATCGTTGGCCCCTTTGACGCCAGACAAAGTGATCATGGGCCCCTTAGAATCCAGACAGGGCGATCATGGGGTCTTTAGAAGCCAGACAGGGTGACTGTGAGTCCCTTAAACGATAGACAGGGCGTTCATTGTCCTCTTAAACGCCAGACAAGGCAATCCTGGGCCCTTAGACGCCAGTTAGAATGATCGTGGGGCCCTTAGACGCCAGACAGGGGGATCGTTGGCTCCCTAGATGCCAGACAGGGTGATCCTGGGGCCCTTAGACGCCAGACAGGATAATCATGGGGCCCTTAGATGCCAAACAGGGTGATCATTGACCCCTCAGACGCCAGACAGGGGGATCGTTGGCCCCCTAGACGCCAGACAGGGTGATCAAAGGGCCCTTAGATGCCAGACAGAGCGATCGTGGGGGCCCATAGATGCCAGACAGAGCGATCGTCGAAGTCTTTGAAGCTGTAGACGACGGTGGCCGATGTGATCGACACCCGACAGAACGTTCGCCGACACCGTCAACGGCCACACACGACAGCCGGGCGGCAGCGCTACGATCGCCGGGCCGAGCTCCGACAACCAGCGCGGCGGTCGGCGCCGACGCCGCCTCCGACAGAGGCGGCGTTCCACCGACCCTTCGGCGACTTTGCGGGTGATTCTGGACGCAAAGTGCGCGGAAGACCTGGGGAAGACCCGCGGAAGACCCGGGAAGCTTCCTAAAGCCATTTGAAGGATGTCGTAAGACTTACGTCTGTAGAGGGCGCTGGAGGCTACGTGGAACCCTGGCACCTTCTCTGGGCCCTAATTGAGGCCCCGAAGCCTCCCATTTAAGCACGATTGAGGCCTAGAGAGCTCCTAGGGCTGCTGGGGTAGGCCTAGAGAGCCCTAGGGGTGAGTCACAAAGGTGCAGACGCACTGTAGGGTAGATGGGGTCATAACTCAGACGAGAGACACCGTGGGTGTAAACACACTCTCTTCTTGGTCACTACTCGCCTCTTCACTAAACACACTGGGTTGTAACCCCGTGGAACACACTATCCCTGGGCGTGGGCGTGCGTGGGCGTGGGTATGGTAGTATTGTGGGCGTGCGGGCGGCCAGAGGTCTGTCTCAGCGTGTTCATCACAGAACAGACGCGACGGTACTAAGGCGGGCGGTGTCAGCAGCGCCGCGTCTCCTACCGCCCCTCCCCGAAAGGGGCGGCGCCACCCGGCCGGGCGGTTGGCAACCCCGCCCACGGCCGTCTGGTCCCGCCTCCGGTGGGCCACACGGGCGGCCAGACCCACCGTGGTCTCCGCCCACACCCGGAGACCATGGTTTACACCAAAGCCTTCCAACTGCCTATGTAATTAAGACACAGTGAACCAATGATAGTTAAGCAGATGCTGAAGGGGGGGCGGCTGCCCCGCCCCCCCTTGGTCACTGTCGGGGTGTGGCGGGTTACGAACACCGTCCACCATCCCTCGGCCATCCCCTACCCCCGGCTAGAGGCAGGGAGGGGTTAAGGGAGGGGGAAATAGAGAGTAGGACGTGGTTGGGCGGACAGGGAAAAAAGGGAACTTCAGTATGTATTGTAATATTGGGTATGGGAGTGACTTCTCTGTCCTGTCTGCCACCTAGTCTGCCAACTAGCGTGCTACCTAGCCTGCCACCTAGCCTGCTACCTAGCCTGCCACCTAGCCTGCTACCTAGCTTGCCAGCTAGCCTGCCACCAACTTCACCTAGTCTGCCACCAGCTTCACCTAGGCTGCCACTTAGCCTGCCACCTAGCTTGCCAGCTAGCCTGCCACCAGCCTCCCCTTAGCTGCCACCTACCTGGCTACCTACGTCCCCACCTGGCCATCTACCCAGACAGGACTACGGGACACAGCACACTAGCGCACCTAGCTTGCACCAGCCAAGCACTTCAGTCTGCCACTACTAGCCACCAGTGCCCATCTGCCCACTAGCTGCCACAGCGTGCACCTACCTGCCACTGCACCAGCCTCCACCAGCGCACCAGCTCCAGCTAGCCCACCACTCACTAGTCTCCACACACTTCACCTAGCTCCACTTGCACTCCACCTACCACTAGCCTCTACCATCCTAGCTGCCACCACTACCACCCACTACTGCACCTGCTCCACTCCACCACCACCACTCACCACTACCACCTACGCCACCATCTCCTAACCGCCACTAGCTGCCACCAGCTCACCACATACCACTCACACCCACTAGTCCACCTACCTACCTACTGCACCTAGCTGCCACCTAGCTCACCTACCCCACCTACCTGCCACTAGCCCACACCCTAACCACCTTAGCCACTACTACCCACACTACTCACCACACCTACCTGCCACTACGCACCAGCACCCTACTCCCCATCCCGAACTAGCTCACCACTCACACTCCACCTACTACACCTAGCTGCACCACTGACCCTACCACCCTACACACCCACTACCCCACCACTGCACACCTACCACTAGCCTGCCACACTACTCACTACTGCACTACCTACACTACCACTCCACCTACCACCTACCTGCCACCACTACTCCCACCCCACCACCCCACCACACCACTCCACCACTACCCATACCCCACTCCACCACCACCCACCCCCACCACTCCCCACACCCACTACCCACACTACTACCCACCACTACACCTACCCTACCACCCAACTACCCACACTACCACACCACCTACCACCACTCCAACCACTCACCACTCACCACACCACTACCCACCCACTACACCACCACTACCCACCACTACACACACCACCAACCCACTCACCTACCACCATACCACCACTACACCACACACACCCACTACCACCACTACCACCACCACCACTACCACCACCACTACCACCACCCACCACTACCACCACACCACACTACCACC
>NC_069464.1:3191848-3256848 GCF_026875155.1 Cherax quadricarinatus
ACCAACATAGTGCCTTGTTCTATTGATCTTTTTCATGTGCTCAGAATTCATTTTTTATGCAAGTCATTCTTTGTGTTATATTTATTAGATATCCGAACATACGATTATCTATTTTTTTCATCTATCGACTTCAGTTTACGGGCTACCAGTCCATGGGGAAATTTCCCAAATTCTTGTAAACTAGACCATCGCTTTGGCTTGTTTCGAAATTCCTTCACGATTTTGCTAGAAGTGATCTGAAAGGTGAACCCCCTTTTCTTGCTGTAGAACCCTGTAGACTCGGCAGTAGGCTGCTACAGACCTACAGAGGTTATGTTATACGTGAAGACATCTTGTTAGTGTAAATAAGATACCAGATATAATAAGCAAATTTGCTAAATTTGCTTGTAACAGATAAGTGAACTGTAGATATAAATCCAGATGTTCTCCTGTTAACCCTTTTGAGGCCTAGTTCCTAGGCCTATTGTGTATCCATATGTTCTTGTGCTACCATCCACAGGATGGATATGAGGTACACAATAAACTAGCCACTACCATCCACAGGATGGATATGAGGTACACAATAAACTAGCCACTACCATCCACAGGATGGATATGAGGTACACAATAAACTAGCCACTACCATCCACAGGATGGATATGAGGTACACAATAAACTAGCCACAACCATCCACAGGATGGATATGAGGTACACAATAAACTAGCCACTACCATCCACAGGATGGATATGAGGTACACAATAAACTAGCCACTACCATCCACAGGATGGATATGAGGTACACAATAAACTAGCCACTACCATCCACAGGATGGATATGAGGTACACAATAAACTAGCCACTACCATCCACAGGATGGATATGAGGTACACAATAAACTAGCCACTACCATCCACAGGATGGATATGAGGTACACAATAAACTAGCCACTACCATCCACAGGATGGATATGAGGTACACAATAAACTAGCCACTTCTCTGGCAGTAAGTAATCAGGTGTTGTGACAGCATTTTCACCTCTTGGCTTTAGTTAAAAAATTTACTCTCTCTCTCTACTCTTTCTTTCACGGTTCTTAGTCTATGAAACAAATGTAATTCCACCCTTAGCTCCACGGTGTAATTCCCTTCCCTTGCCCTTTTGAGCCTGTTTCAAGCCTCCTTTCCACCCGGAATGTGGTCAACTGGTGCTCTAAAGTATCATTCATCGTCTGACTGATACCTTTGTTAGGATTCTTGGAGGAGACTCAGGGTATTTAACAAAAGTCTACTGAATGTTTCACACTCTGCAGAGCTTTATCAAGTCATGCTTTACTCTGTGTAGGGCTTTATCATGTTTCACTCAGTGTGGAACTTTATCAAGTCACGTTTCACACTGTGTAGAGCTTCAAGTCGTGACTCCTGCTCTTCCACCCTCTTCCTCAACAGTCATTGTGATCCCTGTGACCTGGACGAGGCTCTCAGCCTCCACCAAGAAATCTGAGAAGGCTACATTGAGAGCGGACATGCCCTTGTAGGACGCCTATTCGAAAATCTTAGTTACTGGACCTTTGAGTGCGTGTAGAAAGGTCACTACTGATGTAGGGTTTAGTGGTGCCCCTAGAGAGGTTAAACCATATTCTCGACAGCCTCGGTGGTGGGTAGATACTGACTACCTCACCTTCGTGTGTTAGGGTGACTTGGAAACGGTCGAAGTCGGACCGAAACGTCGTGGTAAGTTCCTCTCTCTTATGTGCTGGTTATTTGTGTATTGTTTCAGTCACGGTATAGTGTCTTTTGGGTCTTCTAGATGAGGCTGTGGCTGTCTGGCCAACATATGTTGTTCCAGCTGGTGTCTGTTGGGGACTGTAAATGATCTCTTTACATTTTCCAGTTCTTGGGAGTCTCTGCGAACACAGAAGTATTCTAGACCTCAGAACATAGGTAATTTAATTAGTACCATCACTGATGTGGCTTCCTAGATTTTCAAAGGCCTTGTTATCCCAGCTACTATTTATTGCCTTGACCTTTGACGTGGTTTGTTAGACGGTGGTTTATAAATGACTCGTGATCTGCTGTTAATTTAACCAGGTGTGTTTTGAAATGTTTTATTGGATGGTTTATTTTTAGGTTTTATCTTGTGTTCGTTTCAGAAAGCATTTTTTGTGGTATCTTAAACAGCATCGTAAAACGTTTTATTTTTTCACTACCTGTTTTGATCTATATCTGCTGTGATACCAAGCTGTGGCTAGTATTCTTATCTGTCTGCTATGATACCAAGCTGTGGCTAGTGTTTTTATCTATGTCTGCTGTGATACCAAGCTGTGGCTAGTGTTTTTATCTATGTCTGTTGTGATACCAAGCTGTGGCTAGTGTTTTTATTATATCTGCTGTGATACCAAGCTGTGGCTAGTGTTGTTACCTATGTCTGCTGTGATACCAAGCTGTGGCTAGTGTTTTTATCTATGTCTGCTGTGATACCAAGCTTGGCTAGTGTTGTTACCTATGTCTGCTGTGATACCAAGCTGTGGCTAGTGTTTTTATCTATGTCTGCTGTGATACCAAGCTGTGGCTAGTGTTTTTATTATATCTGCTGTAATACCAAGCTGTGGCTAGTGTTTTTATCTATGTCTGCTGTGATACCAAGCTTGGCTAGTGTTGTTACCTATGTCTGCTGTGATACCAAGCTGTGGCTAGTGTTTTTATCTATGTCTGCTGTGATACCAAGCTGTGGCTAGTGTTTTTATTATATCTGCTGTAATACCAAGCTGTGGCTAGTGTTTTTATCTATGTCTGCTGTGATACCAAGCTTGGCTAGTGTTGTTACCTATGTCTGCTGTGATACCAAGCTGTGGCTAGTGTTTTTATCTATGTCTGCTGTGATACCAAGCTGTGGCTAGTGTTTTTATCTATGTCTGCTGTGATACCAAGCTGTGGCTAGTGTTTTTATCTATGTCTGCTGTGATACCAAGCTGTGGCTAGTGTTTTTATCTATGTCTGCTGTGATACCAAGCTTGGCTAGTGTTGTTACCTATGTCTGCTGTGATACCAAGCTTGGCTAGTGTTGTTACCTATGTCTGCTGTGATACCAAGCTTGGCTAGTGTTGTTACCTATGTCTGCTGTGATACCAAGCTTGGCTAGTGTTGTTACCTATGTCTGCTGTGATACCAAGCTTGGCTAGTGTTGTTACCTATGTCTGCTGTGATACCAAGCTTGGCTAGTGTTGTTACCTATGTCTGCTGTGATACCAAGCTTGGCTATGTTGTACCTATGTCGTGACCAACTGCTAGTTGTACTATGCTGCTGTGATACCAAGCTTGGCTAGTGTTGTTACCTATGTCTGCTGTGATACCAAGCTTGGCTAGTGTTGTTACCTATGTCTGCTGTGATACCAAGCTTGGCTAGTGTTGTTACCTATGTCTGCTGTGATACCAAGCTTGGCTAGTGTTGTTACCTATGTCTGCTGTGATACCAAGCTTGGCTAGTGTTGTTACCTATGTCTGCTGTGATACCAAGCTTGGCTAGTGTTGTTACCTATGTCTGCTGTGATACCAAGCTTGGCTAGTGTTGTTACCTATGTCTGCTTCAATAACGAGAAAGAACTAAGGCAATAGCACAATGAATTACAACACTGAACTTTTCACTGTACTCAAACTAGATTTTGCTCTGATTTCAACCCAATTATTATTTTCTATCTGCTTAGAAAACTGAAACCCCATTTGCTCAAATTTTTCCTCTCACACTTACCAACCTCAATTCATGGGCTATCTCCCCATTTTTACCCATAACAAGGGCCATTTTGTTTTTACAAAATAGGTGTGGACACCCCCTCCTTACCCTTTGCATTTTGCTCTCTAGTGTCTCCATGGAAACCAAAATAGGTAATAAATTTATGAAATAGGCACAAAATGGAACCATTGTCCATTCGCATATTGGAACATCGTTAAAATAAGGAAAGTGACCTGAAGAGGTACTCTCAAACAAGGCGAAATGCTAAGCAGTTCAACGGCTGTATATACTCCCTTGTATACGGTATATAGGTGCTAATCTACACCTGATAGATCGTATTAGGATTTTAAAATCCGGTCTATTGCTGATAGACAGTTAGGATTCAACTTGGGGTCAGTTTCACGCGAAACGTTGTATGTAAATTAGATTATTAAGTCGCTCATAGTTTCGACCAAGTGACACACACACACTCCCTCCTCCTCTTCGACCCTCTTCCCACTCTCCTGTTATTCCTGTTTGTCAACGGAAAGCTAAACCGTTTCAAACGGGCTGTTTACCCCACTGTTTTGACCATACTGAGACTTCAAGTATCACATTATGTCCCAGTATGAGCAAAACGTTCTTCAAGAACAGATCAGGTTCTTCTCCCTTTCTAGGAGGTCCTGTTATCTGTTGGTTCAAGGAAAACTCTTAACAGAGTTTCTAATAGCTCTCTGTTATGTCTGTTGGGCTAAGGTGCTACCAGGTACCATTTCTGTTGCAATGCTGTTGTCTACCATCTTCCAGGTACTGTGTCTGGTACAATACTGTTGTCTACCATCTTCCAGGTACTGTGTCTGGTACAATACTGTTGTCTACCATCTTCCAGGTACTGTGTCTGGTACAATACTGTTGTCTACCATCTTCCAGGTACTGTATCTAGTACAATACTCTTGTCTACCATCTTCCAGGTACTGTATCTGGTACAATACTCTTGTCTACCATCTTCCAGGTACTGTGTCTGGTACAATACTCTTGTCTACCATCTTCCAGGTACTGTGTCTGGTACAATACTCTTGTCTACCATCTTCCAGGTACTTTGTCTGATTCAGTACTGTAGTCTACCATCTTCCAGGTACTTTATCTGATGCAATACTGTTGTCTACCTTCTTCCAGGTACTTTATCTGATGCAATACTGTTGTCTACCATCTTCCAGGTACTGTATCTGGTACAATACTCTTGTCTACCATCTTCCAGGTACTTTATCTGATGCAATACTGTAGTCTACCATCTTCCAGGTACTTTATCTGATGCAATACTGTTGTCTACCATCTTCTAGGTACTGTATCTGGTACAATACTCTTGTCTACCATCTTCCAGGTACTATGTCTGGTACAGTACTCTTGTCTACCATCTTCCAGGTACTGTTCTGGTACAATACTCTTGTCTACCATCTTCCAGGTATGTGTCTGGTACAATACTCTTGTCTACCATCTTCCAGGTACTGTGTCTGGTACAATACTCTTGTCTACCATCTTCCAGGTACTGTGTCTGGTACAATACTCTTGTCTACCATCTTCCAGGCACTTGTCTGGTAAAAGTACTCTTGTCTACCACCTTCCAGGTACTGTGTCTGGTACAATACTCTTGTCTATCATCTTCCAGGTACTGTTCTGGTACAATACTCTTGTCTACCATCTTCCAGGTACTGTGTCTGGTACAATACTTTTGTCTACCATCTTCCAGGTACTTGTCTGGTACAATACTCTTGTCTACCATCTTCCAGGTACTGTGTCTGGTACAATACTCTTGTCTACCATCTTCCAGGTACTGTGTCTGGTACAATACTCTTGTCTACCATCTTCCAGGTACTGTGTCTGGTACAATACTCTTGTCTACCATCTTCCAGGTACTGTGTCTGGTACAATACTCTTGTCTACCACTTCCAGGTACTGTGTCTGGTACAATACTCTTGTCTACCATCTTCCAGGTACTGTATCTGGTACAATACTCTTGTCTACCATCTTCCAGGTACTGTGTCTGGTACAATACTCTTGTCTACCATCTTCCAGGTACTGTGTCTGGTACAATACTCTTGTCTACCATCTTCCAGGTACTGTGTCTGGTACAATACTCTTGTCTATCATCTTCCAGGTACTGTATCTGGTACAATACTCTTGTCTACCATCTTCCAGGTACTGTGTCTGGTACAATACTCTTGTCTACCATCTTCCAGGTACTGTGTCTGGTACAATACTCTTGTCTACCATCTTCCAGGTACTGTGTCTGATACAATACTCTTGTCTATCATCTTCCAGGTACTGTATCTGGTACAATACTCTTGTCTACCATCTTCCAGGTACTGTGTCTGGTACAATACTCTTGTCTACCATCTTCCAGGTACTATGTTTGGTACAATACTCTTGTCTACCATCTTCCAGGTACTGTGTCTGGTAAAATACTCTTGTCTACCATCTTACAGGTACTATGTTTGGTACAATACTCTTGTCTACCATCTTCCAGGTACTGTGTCTGGTACAATACTCTTGTCTACCATCTTCCAGGTACTATGTTTGGTACAATACTCTTGTCTACCATCTTCCAGGTACTTTGTCTGATTCAATACTGTAGTCTACCATCTTCCAGGTACTTTATCTGATTCAATACTGTAGTCTACCATCTTCCAGGTACTTTGTCTGATTCAATACTGTAGTCTACCATCTTCCAGGTACTTTATCTAATACAATACTGTAGTCTACCATCTTCCAGGTACTTTATCTAATACAATACTGTAGTCTACCATCTTCCAGGTACTTTATCTAATACAATACTGTAGTCTACCATCTTCCAGGTACTTTATCTAATACAATACTGTAGTCTACCATCTTTCATTCAATATTTAGGACCTTGAAGTCGCCAGGATAATAATATTTGCTACGTTATCTCCAGTGTTTGTTGCTGCCTTTGTTATCCTCTCAGTGATCACCTCAGTTCTGTTGACAATGATTTATATTCCAACGATAATCACCAGATTCTTGATCTTCACTCTAGTTCCCCTTTCTTCTGCTTCTTCTAGTTCCCCTTTCTTCTGTGTCTTCCTTTGTGACTTATTTACTCTCTTTCATCTATGTTTAGTTTAGTTTTGCACCTATATTTCACTGCACCAAAATATTCCTTGTCTGTGTTTCTGTGAAAGCTGTGAAAGTCACATTAGCATCAGAGGGAAGCTCGCCTGTATAGTTTTATATCTAAGCTGAAGTCTTCTCCAGGCTGGGGGGACTGACCACCTTAAATACATCATCTTTACTTTGCTGCTACACCTGCTGCCTCTGTATTTGACTGAAGAAGCTTACTGTGTGGGCGATACGTTTCATCAATAGAGATACCCAGCTGATCCACATGTGTCTTATTCGTCAATGTTGGGATACATTGCTGAGGACGTTTTGCCCTCGATGTGGGCGAAATGTTGCCGATCAAGAGTCGCAAGAGACTGCATTAGCATTTTCATCCATTAAGTCGGTCGAAACGAAGTGTCACAGCACCGTGGCTGGAACATTTCGCCAATTCTTTCTTGTTCATGGTCCAGCAAGGAGCGAAGAACATAAGAACATAAGAACATAAGAACATAAGAAAGGAGGAACACTGCAGCAGGCCTTTTGGCCCATACTAGGCAGGCTTTTTTTACAATCCATTCCACTAACAAAATATTTGCCCAACCCAATTTTCAATGCCTCCCAAGAAATAAGCTCTGATGACTCTATCCACTCACATACAAGTAAGTCCCTCTCAAAACCAAAATTGATTCATAGCTTATTTCACGTTAGTGTACTCTCCTCGGTGAGGACGTTAGTGTACTCTCCTAAGTGAGGACGTTAGTGTACTCTCCTCGGTGAGGACGTTAGTGTACTCTCCTCGGTGAGGACGTTAGTGTACTCTCCTCAGTGAGGACGTTAGTGTACTCTCCTCGGTGAGGACGTTAGTGTACTCTCCTCGGTGAGGACGTTAGTGTACTCTCCTCGGTGAGGACGTTAGTGTACTCTCCTCAGTGAGGACGTTAGTGTACTCTCCTCGGTGAGGACGTTAGTGTACTCTCCTCGGTGAGGACGTTAGTGTACTCTCCTCGGTGAGGACGTTAGTGTACTCTCCTCGGTGAGGACGTTAGTGTACTCTCCTCGGTGAGGACGTTAGTGTACTCTCCTCGGTGAGGACGTTAGTGTACTCTCCTCGGTGAGGACGTTAGTGTACTCTCCTCGGTGAGGACGTTAGTGTACTCTCCCTCGGTGAGGACGTTAGTGTACTCTCCTCGGTGAGGACGTTAGTGTACTCTCCTCGGTGAGGACGTTAGTGTACTCTCCTCGGTGAGGACGTTAGTGTACTCTCCTCGGTGAGGACGTTAGTGTACTCTCCTCGGTGAGGACGTTAGTGTACTCTCCTCGGTGAGGACGTTAGTGTACTCTCCTCGGTGAGGACGTTAGTGTACTCTCCTCGGTGAGGACGTTAGTGTACTCTCCTCGGTGAGGACGTTAGTGTACTCTCCTCAGTGAGGACGTTAGTGTACTCTCCTCGGTGAGGACGTTAGTGTACTCTCCTCGGTGAGGACGTTAGTGTACTCTCCTCGGTGAGGACGTTAGTGTACTCTCCTCAGTGAGGACGTTAGTGTACTCTCCTCAGTGAGGACGTTAGTGTACTCTCCTCGGTGAGGACGTTAGTGTACTCTTCTCAGTGAGGACGTTAGTGTACTCTCCTCGGTGAGGACGTTAGTGTACTCTCCTCGGTGAGGACGTTAGTGTACTCTCCTCGGTGAGGACGTTAGTGTACTCTCCTCAGTGAGGACGTTAGTGTACTCTCCTCAGTGAGGACGTTAGTGTACTCTCCTCAGTGAGGACGTTAGTGTACTCTCCTCAGTGAGGACGTTAGTGTACTCTCCTTGGACTGAACCAAGATGCCCTCCATCGAGCAACTTTACCAGCATGTTAAGGAAGAATTGAGAGTAGCGAAGATGGAGATACGGAGATTGACTGAGGAAAACAAGAAGATTCGCAGTAGTCTTCCTGTTGTGTGTCCTCAGGTCAAGAAGGGAAACTGGACAGCGGCTGGACAGCATGGAACGAAGTTGACGATCAACAAGACGAATGGAAAGGTAGAAACAATGAAGAAGAAAGAGGCTGCTCTGGAAACTGTTGTGGAAACATCTAATGCATTCTCCGTGCTACCCGACGAATGTGGGTCTACCACTGGGAACGTCACAACGAACGACACCGAGGAAGGTAAGAATATTGTTGTTGTTGGGGATAGCCAAGTTAGGTACATGGATAGGGCGTTCTGCTTGAAGGACAGGAGTAGGAGACAGAGGGTCTGCTTTCCTGGGGCTGGGATGGAGGATATTATTAGCCGGCTTGACAACATTATGAACGGTAATGGGATCAATCCTATTATCTGCCTCAGTGCTGGAGGCAATGATGTAGGCAAGTGTAGAAGTGAGGATTTAGTTAGGTTCAGGACAGTAATAGACATAATTAGGAAGAAGGGGGGGCGCCCTGTTATATGTGGCATTTTGTTAAGAAGGGGTGTTAAAATGAATGGTTGTCAGGAGCAATTGGTATTAATTGTTGGCTGGATGAACACTGTAAGGATAATGCAGTACCATTCATTGACAACTGGGACAACTTCTATGGCCGAAATGACATGTATGCCAGGGATGGGGTTCACTTATCCAGGGCAGGTGTGGGTTTTCTTGCTCGCTCAGTTTAGGGTGTTGTTAGGACTTTAAACTAGGATTAGTTAGAGGTATGGGTTTAGAAATGATAAATAATGAGTATGGATATATTGACTTATGCTCTGATATTAAGAATCTTAATAGTAACTGTCATGGAGTAACTCTGGGTAATGATAATTTCAGAAATTGTGTAAAAACAAAGATGAATAGGAAAAATGTGCAGAAGAAAAAACATATGATGGTATTTTATGCTAACAGTCGAAGTGCAAGAAATAAAATTAATGAACTACGTTTGGTAGCATGTGCTGGGAACTTTGATATCATTGCATTAACTGAAACCTGGTATGATTTAAAGAGTCGGGATATGACTGCTGAGTGTAATATTCAGGGATTTAAGTTGTTCCATGTGGATAGATGTAATGGGAAGGGGGAGAAGTTGCACTATATGTTCGAGAAAATATTAATTGTTGCATAAAAACAGGTATAAAAATAGATGGAACAGTAACAGAATCTGTTTTGGTAGAGTTTGTAGAAGGTCAAGAAAAACTAACTCTAGGTGTAATATACCGACCTCCAGGTTTAGATCACGATAGAGAGAGACTTCTTTGGGACGAAATTGTTAGGGCTTCTAGACACAATAACATAGTGATTGTAGGGGATTTTAACTATAGTCTTTGACCAGTAATCTAGAGTCCAGTGACTTTATGGAAACAGTTCAGGACTGCTTTCTGAAGCAGTGTGTAACAGAGCCTACCAGGGGTAATAATTTGCTAGACCTAGTCTTGTCAAATAAGGAAACACTCGTGAATAATCTGGAGATCACTGAAGAGCTTGGCGCAAGTGATCACAAATCCATCACTTTTAACATTAACTGGGAATACAAGAATAATGATAATACAGTAAAAATCCCTGATTTTCGTTCTGCCGATTATAATGGACTTAGGGAACACCTGTCTAATGTCGATTGGGGTTATCTAGCTAATGATTTTATTGACGATGATCATACTTATGATTATGAAGGGATCTGCGTTTATGATTGTTTTCTTAATAATGTACACAGTGCCCAGAGTATATACATTCCCCAGAGAGAAATTAGGTCTAACAATAACGATCCCAAATGGGTCAACAGGAGGCTAAAGCATCTATTAGGGGAGAAAAGGGGAATTTATAGGCGCATCAGAAGAGGAGAGGTTAACCTTACTGACCAATATGTTCAGCTTAAAAGAAGTCAAAAAGGGATTAGAAAGGCTAAACGTGACTATGAAATTAGAGTTGCTAATGAATCAAAGACTAATCCAAAGGGATTCTTTCAAGTGTATAGGACGAAGGTGAAGGAAAAAGTAGGACCTCTGAAAATTGGGAATGGACAGCTGACGGATAATGAACTGGAAATGTGTTCCTTATTTAATGACTATTTTTTGTCAGTTTTTACACAGGAAGATGTAAATGAGATTCCAGTAATTAACAATTATTTAGTTCCTGATGAATTTAAATTAACTAATATTGCTGTCACGAGGGACATGGTTATTAAACAGATAGACAAACTGAAGCAAAATAAGTCCCCGGGACCCAATGAGTTGTTTTCCAGGGTACTTAAGGAATGCAAGATGGAACTTAGTCGGCCATTAACGAGTGTGTTTAATGCGTCCATCCTTACTGGTGTTGTGCCGGAGTTGAGAAAGATGGCTAATGTGGTTCCTATATTCAAATCAGGGGATAAGTCCACTCCTTCAAATTACCGTCCAATAAGCCTGGCATCTATAGTGGGCAAGTTATTAGAATCAATTATAGCTGACATTATTAGAAGTTACCTTGATAAATGAATCTCTTGATAAATGAATCTCAGCATGGATTCACCCGAGGTCGTTCCTGCCTGACAAACTTACTGACGTTCTTCAATAGAACATTTGAGGCAGTAGACAGTGATAAAGAATATGATATTGTTTATTTGGATTTTAATAAAGCCTTCGATAGAGTACCTCACAAGAGACTCTTAAGAAAAGTGGCAGCTCATGGTATAGGAGGTAAAGTTTTAGCATGGATAGAGGCATGGCTTACCAATAGAAAGCAGAGAGTTACCATTAATGGAGTGAAATCTGAATGGGGATTAGTCACTAGTGGCGTTCCACAAGGATCAGTTTTAGGCCCTCTCTTGTTCATAATTTACATTAATGACCTTGATGAAGGGATTACGAGTGACATGAGTAAGTTTGCTGATGATACAAAGATAGGCCGTATAATTCACTCTGAGGAGAATATCAATGAACTCCAGGACGATTTGGACAAATTAATATCTTGGTCTGAAAAATGGCAGATGAAGTTCACTGTGGATAAGTGTAAGGTACTTGTCCTTGGTAATGAAAATAACCCTCGAAGCTATAATCTAGGTGAAGTAGAGCTTGGTCATACAGAATGTGAAAAAGACTTGGGAGTCATGGTAAGCAGAAATCTAAAGCCAAGACAGCAGTGCCTTAGTGTGCGCAACAAGACTAACAGATTACTTGGATTTATCTCAAGAAGTATAAGTAACAGAAGTCCAAAAGTTATTTTACAGCTCTATTCATCACTAGTGAGGCCTCATTTAGATTATGCTGCTCAGTTTTGGTCCCCTTACTACAGGATGGACATAGACTCATTAGGAACATACAGAGAAGAATGACTAAAATGATTTACTGTGTAAGGAACCTCCCGTATGAAGATAGACTTAAAGCCTTAAATCATCACTCTCTGGAGAGACGTAGAATGAGGGGAGATATCATTGAAGTGTATAAGTGGATGACGGGCATAAACAAGGGAGACATTAATAAAGTACTGAGGGTGTCGAACCAGGTAAGAACCAGGAATAATGGATTTAAGTTGGATAAATTTAGATTTAGATTGTCGGTAATTCTACCAACTTCATTACAGATAAATCCAAGTAATCTGTTAGTCTTGTTGCGCACACTAAGGCACTGCTGTCTTGGCTTTAGATTTCTGCTTACCATGACTCCCAAGTCTTTTTCACATTCTGTATGACCAAGCTCTACTTCACCTAGATTATAGCTTCGAGGGTTATTTTCATTACCAAGGACAAGTACCTTACACTTATCCTCATTGAACTTCATCTGCCATTTTTCAGACCAAGACATTAATTTGTCCAAATCGTCCTGGAGTTCATTGATATCCTCCACAGAGTGAATTATACGGCCTATCTTTGTATCATCAGCAAACTTACTCATGTCACTCGTAATCCCTTCATCAAGGTCATTAATGTAAATTATGAACAAGAGAGGGCCTAAAACTGATCCTTGTGGAACGCCACTAGTGACTAATCCCCATTCAGATTTGTCACCATTAATGGACACTCTGCTTTCTATTGGTAAGCCATGCCTCTATCCATGCTAGAACTTTACCTCCTATACCATGAGCTGCCACTTTTCTTAAGAGTCTCTTGTGAGGTACTCTATCGAAGGCTTTATTAAAATCCAAATAAACAATATCATATTCTTTATCACTGTCTACTGCCTCAAATGTTCTATTGAAGAACGTCAGTAAGTTTGTCAGGCAGGAACGACCTCGGGTGAATCCATGCTGAGATTCATTTATCAAGAGATTCATTTATCAAGGTAACTTCTAATAATGTCAGCTATAATTGATTCTAATAACTTGCCCACTATAGATGCCAGGCTTATTGGACGGTAATTTGAAGGAGTGGACTTATCCCCTGATTTGAATATAGGAACCACATTAGCCATCTTCCTCAACTCCGGCACAACACCAGTAAGGATGGACGCATTAAACACACTCGTTAATGGCCGACTAAGTTCCATCTTGCATTCCTTAAGTACCCTGGAAAACAGCTCATTGGGTCCCAGGGACTTATTTTGCTTCAGTTTGTCTATCTGTTTAATAACCATGTCCCTCGTGACAGCAATATTAGTTAATTTAAATTCATCAGGAACTAAATAATTGTTAATTACTGGAATCTCATTTAGGTCTTCCTGTGTAAAAACTGACAAAAAATAGTCATTAAATAAGGAACACATTTCCAGTTCATTATCCGTCAGCTGTCCATTCCCAATTTTCAGAGGTCCTACTTTTTCCTTCACCTTCGTCCTATACACTTGAAAGAACCCCTTTGGATTAGTCTTTGATTCATTAGCAACTCTAATTTCATAGTCACGTTTAGCCTTTCTAATCCCCTTTTTGACTTCTCTTTTAAGCTGAACATATTGGTCAGTAAGGTTAACCTCTCCTCTTCTGATGCGCCTATAAATTCCCCTTTTCTCCCCTAATAGATGCTTTAGCCTCCTGTTGACCCATTTGGGATCGTTATTATTAGACCTAATTTCTCTCTGGGGAGAGTATATACTCCAGCTACCCAAGAATTTACTCTTGGGTTGGATGATTGCAGTTGAAACCTTGGGTAGATTCAAATTTAGGCTGGATAAATACATGAGTGAGAGGGGTTGGATTTGAGTGGGATATGTACTTGAGTGAGAGGGGTTGGATTTGAGTGGGATATGTACATGAGTGAGAGGGGTTGGATTTGAGTGGGATATGTACATGAGTGAGAGGGGTTGGATTTGAGTGGGATATGTACATGAGTGAGAGGGGTTGGATTTGAGTGGGATATGTACATGAGTGAGAGGGGTTGGATTTGAGTGGGATATGTACATGACTTAGTGGATTTATCAGAGCTTATTGTTAAGGTATAACTAAAATGGTTTAACTTAAGAACATAAGAATGGAGGAACACTGCAGAAGGCCTACTGGATTTGTGAAAGACCTGCCTAGTATGGGCCAACAGGCCTACTGCTGTGTTCCTCATTTCTGATGTTTTTATGAGCGAAACGTCGTCACGAGGGAAACGTCGTCGTGAGGGAACGTCATGAGGGAAAAGTCGTCGTGAGGGGAACGTCATGAGGGAAACGTCGTCGTGAGGGGTAAACTGTCATGAGGGAAACGTCGTCGTGAGGGAACGTCATGGGGGAAACGTCGTCGTGAGGGGAACGTCATGAGGGAAACGTCGTCGTGAGGGGAACGTCATGAGGGAAACGTCGTCGTGAGGGGAACGTCATGAGGGAAACGTCGTCGTGAGGGGAACGTCATGAGGGAAACGTCGTCGTGAGGGGAACGTCATGAGGGAAACGTCGTCGTGAGGGAAACGTCGTCGTCGTGACAACGAAGTTTACAGTGAAACTCTCATACAACGAGGGAAACATTGCCACACGGGGAACGTCGTGTAGGCCTACTCTGGTAGGCCTTCCTGGGTATCTGTATTGCGAAACGTTTCGCTTACCCAGAGACCACCTGTGCAAGTGCTTTTTATTCAAACATTTCGCTGGAAATATAAACACATATGCAGTGTAATGTGATCCTTTATTGACTACGTTTCGCCCACACAGTGGGTGGAAGGAACTCGCGTTCCTTCCACCCTAGGTAGTTCTGTTTGTGACTTGAAAAAGCCCACTGTGTGGGCGAAACGTAGTCAATAAAGGATCACATTATTTCCAAACATTTCGCTCACGGGTTTCTTCAGTCGATGAATTATATACAGGTGCGACGTTTATGTCTAATTCTTAAACTTGTCGACACAGTCTACCATTGATAATACTGACTCTTCTGTCGAACACAGAGGTGACAGATATTTTAGACATCAAGAGCAGTCAGTCCCTCAGTCTTGTAACGGTGGCTCTGAGGGGGTCAGTCCCTCAGTCTTGTAACGGTGGCTCTGAGGGGGTCAGTCCCTCAGTCTTGTAACGGTAGCTCTGAGGGGGTCAGTCCCTCAGTCTTGTAACGGTGGCTCTGAGGGGGTCAGTCCCTCAGTCTTGTAACGGTGGCTCTGAGGGGGTCAGTCCCTCAGTCTTGTAACGGTGGCTCTGAGGGGGTCAGTCCCTCAGTCTTGTAACGGTGCTCTGAGGGGTCAGTCCCTCAGTCTTGTAACGGTAGCTCTGAGGGGGTCAGTCCCTCAGTCTGGTAACGGTAGCTCTGAGGAGGTCAGTCAGTCCCTCAGTCTTGTAACGGTAGCTCTGAGGGGGTCAGTCCCTCAGTCTTGTAACGGTAGCTCTGAGGAGGTCAGTCCCTCAGTCTTGTAACGGTAGCTCTGAGGGGGTCAGTCCCTCAGTCTTGTAACGGTGGCTCTGAGGGGGTCAGTCCCTCAGTCTTGTAACGGTGGCTCTGGGGGGGTCAGTCCCTCAGTCTTGTAACGGTGGCTCTGAGGGGGTCAGTCCCTCAGTCATTGTAACGGTGCTCTGAGGGGTCAGTCCCTCAGTCTTGTAACGGTGGCTCTGGGGGGGTCAGTCCCTCAGTCTTGTAACGGTGGCTCTGAGGGGGTCAGTCAACTCAGTCTTGTAACGGTAGCTCTGAGGGGGTCAGTCCCTCAGCCTTGTAACGGTAGCTCTGAGGGGGTCAGTCCCTCAGTCCTTGTAACGGTGGCTCTGAGGGGGTCAGTCCCTCAGTCTTGTAACGGTGGCTCTGAGGGGGTCAGTCCCTCAGTCTTGTAACGGTGGTTCTGAGGGGGTCAGTCCCTCAGTCTTGTAACGGTGGCTCTGAGGGGGTCAGTCCCTCAGTCTTGTAACGGTAGCTCTGAGGGGTCAGTCCCTCAGTCTTGTAACGGTAGCTCTGAGGGGGTCAGTCCCTCAGTCTTGTAACGGTAGCTCTGAGGGGGTCAGTCCCTCAGTCTTGTAACGGTAGCTCTGAGGGGGTCAGTCCCTCAGTCTTGTAACGGTAGCTCTGAGGGGGTCAGTCTCTCAGTCTTGTAACGGTAGCTCTGAGGGGGTCAGTCCCTCAGTATTGTAACGGTGGCTCTGAGGGGGTCAGTCCCTCAGTCTTGTAACGGTAGCTCTGAGGGGGTCAGTCCCTCAGTCTTGTAACGGTAGCTCTGAGGGAGTCATCCCTCAGTCTTGTAACGGTAGCTCTGAGGGGGTCAGTCCCTCAGTCTTGTAACGGTAGCTCTGAGGGAGTCAGTCCCTCAGTCTTGTAACGGTGGCTCTGAGGGGGTCAGTCCCTCAGTCTTGTAACGGTAGCTCTGAGGGGGTCAGTCCCTCAGTCTTGAAACGGTAGCTCTGAGGGGGTCAGTCCCTCAGTCTTGTAACGGTAGCTCTGAGGGGGTCAGTCCCTCAGTCTTGTAACGGTAGCTCTGAGGGAGTCAGTCCCTCAGTCTTGTAACGGTAGCTCTGAGGGGGTCAGTCCCTCAGTCTTGTAACGGTAGCTCTGAGGGAGTCAGTCCCTCAGTCTTGTAACGGTGGCTCTGAGGGGTCAGTCCCTCAGTCTTGTAACGGTAGCTCTGAGGGGGTCAGTCCTCAGTCTTGTAACGGTAGCTCTGAGGGGGTCAGTCCCTCAGTCTTGTAACGGTATCTCTGAGGGGGTCAGTCCCTCAGTCTTGTAACGGTAGCTCTGAGGGGGTCAGTCCCTCAGTCTTGTAACGGTAGCTCTGAGGGGGTCAGTCCCTCAGTCTTGTAACGGTAGCTCTCAGGGGGTCAGTCCCTCAGTCTTGTAACGGTAGCTCTGAGGGGGTCAGTCCCTCAGTCTTGTAACGGTAGCTCTGAGGGGGTCAGTCCCTCAGTCTTGCAACGGTTAGCTCTGAGGGGTCAGTCCCTCAGTCTTGTAACGGTAGCTCTGAGGGAGTCAGTCCCTCAGTCTTGTAACGGTGGCTCTGAGGGGGTCAGTCCCTCAGTCTTGTAACGGTGGCTCTGAGGGGGTCAGTCCCTCAGTCTTGTAACGGTAGCTCTGAGGGGGTCAGTCCCTCAGTCTTGTAACGGTAGCTCTGAGGGGGTCAGTCCCTCAGTCTTGTAACGGTGGCTCTGAGGGGCTCAGTCCCTCAGTCTTGTAACGGTAGCTCTGAGGGGGTCAGTCCCTCAGTCTTGTAACGGTAGCTCTGAGGGGTCAGTCCCTCAGTCTTGTAACGGTAGCTCTGAGGAGGTCAGTCCCCAGTCTTGTAACGGTAGCTCTGAGGGGGTCAGTCCCTCAGTCTTGTAACGGTGGCTCTGAGGGGTCAGTACCTCAGTCTTGTAACGGTAGCTCTGAGGGGGTCAGTCCCTCAGTCTTGTAACGGTAGCTCTGAGGGGGTCAGTACCTCAGTCTTGTAACGGTAGCTCTGAGGGGGTCAGTCCCTCAGTCTTGTAACGGTAGCTCTGAGGGGGTCAGTCCCTCAGTCTTGTAACGGTAGCTCTGAGGGGGTCAGTCCCTCAGTCTTGAAACGGTAGCTCTGAGGGGGTCAGTCCCTCAGTCTTGTAACGGTGGCTCTGAGGGGGTCAGTACCTCAGTCTTGTAACGGTGGCTCTGAGGGGGTCAGTCCCTCAGTCTTGTAACGGTAGCTCTGAGGGGGTCAGTCAACTCAGTCTTGTAACGGTAGCTCTGAGGGGGTCAGTCCCTCAGTCTTGTAACGGTAGCTCTGAGGGGGTCAGTCCCTCAGTCTTGTAACGGTAGCTCTGAGGGAGGCAGTCCCTCAGGCTTGTAACGGTAGCTCTGAGGGAGTCAGTCCCTCAGTCTTGAAACGGTAGCTCTGAGGGGGTCAGTCCCTCAGTCTTGTAACGGTAGCTCTGAGGGGGTCAGTCCCTCAGTCTTGTAACGGTAGTTTAGGTAGTGACTGACCCCCTCAAAACTACTACGTCAAGACCGAGCCTCTACAAAACCAGGGATAATGCAAGGGCTTTCTTGGGGGCCGCGACCCCCACTTTAAGAACCAAGGCTCCAGAGATCCTCATACACACACATCACCATATATATATATATATATATATATATATATATATATATATATATATATATATATATATATATATATTATATATATAGCCGAGAAGATTTTATTAAGAAAAACGAAAAGAGAGAAGAGAAGAGGAGAAGCATAGAAGCGAATAAGTGGTGATAAAGAAGAGAAATGGAAGACAAAATGGAAGAATAAGCTGTAAACGATAATAACTTTACAGAGAAAGTAAATAAGAGAGAATAAGGAAGGTGAGAGTGAAGCAGGAATGGGAGAAAAGGGATGATAAATGAGGGAGATGGGATAAAATAGGAGAGAAAGGGGAGTAGAGAAGACGAAGCAGGTGGAGAGAGAGAGAGAGAGAGAGAGAGAGAGAGAGAGAGAGAGAGAGAGAGAGAGAGAGAGAGAGAGAGAGTGAGATAGAGAGAGTGCAAGCAACTGACTGCTGGAGAAGGGAGGGCCCCATCCCAGGGGCCCAACCCATCCCCCGAAGAAGAATGGGGGGAGGTAGAGAGAACCCAGTGAACTCGAGGAAATGGAGGAGGAGGAGGAGGAGGGGGAAGAGGAGGAGGGGAGGAGGGGGTAGAGAAGGAGGAGGAAGAGGAGGAGGAGAGGGGAAGAGGAGGAGGGGAGGAGGGTGAAGAGAAGGAGGAGGAGGAGGAGGAGGAGGAGGAGGAGGGGAGGAGAGAGGCAGAGGGGAAGAGGAGGAGGGGAGGAGGGGGAAGAGAAGGAAGAGGAGGAGGCAGATGCAGCCCTATTCCAGCGAAGAGGACTGACTGCTCTCTACTCTCCCTTTACTCTTAAATTTACCACCCTTAGGGGCTTTAGGGACGCGCCTAAGGGACATGAGGGACAAGGGGACGGAAAGGAGGGTGATAGAGAGAGGGTGAAAGAGCAAGAATGAAATAAGGAGAGAAGGTAAATAAAGGGGATTATAAGGTATAAAAAATAGAGGATTTAAACAGGTAGATAAGAGGAGGGGTTAGAGGAGAAGAGAGACAGAGAGAGAGAGAGAGAGAGAGAGGAGTAGAGAGGAGAGAGAAGAAGAGAGGAGAATATATTACAACACAAATACTAACTATATATTATCATATAAAATACTATATAACGTAAATATATATTATATATATTATATATATATATATTATATATAATATTCACTTACCTTAGTCATACATATACTCCCTCACCTCAAATAAGTAAAATATACAATATTACAACAGTACTTGTTCAAACATTAAGCTCTCTCACTGCAAAGAAGAGAAATACTTTTACCATCATTCACTAACACAGTCATGTACTTAGCCACATCTGATAAACGTATCCTTCAGAAGTGCGGAATACTGTACTTCCCACCATCCAACTGTTAATCATCTCACTCATCCTTCAGAGTGCAGGTACTGTACTTCCCACCTCCAGAAACTGTAACATCCTCACTCATCCTTCAGAGTGCAGGTACTGTACTTCCACCTCCAGAACTGTAACATCCTCACTCATCCTTCAGAGTGCAGGCACTGTACTTCCCACCTCCAGAACTGTAACATCCTCACTCATCCTTCAGAGTGCAGGTACTGTACTTCCCACCTCCAGAACTGTAACATCCTCACCCATCCTTCAGAGTGCAGGTACTGTACTTCCCACCTCCAGAACTGTAACATCCTCACCATCCTTCAGAGTGCAGGTACTGTACTTCCCACTCAGAACTGTAACATCCTCACTCATCCTTCAGAGTGTAGGCACTGTACTTCCCACCTCCAGAACTGTAACATCCTCACTCATCCTTCAGAGTGCAGGCACTGTACTTCCCACCTCAAGAACTGTAACATCCTCACTCATCCTTCAGAGTGCAGGTACTGTACTTCCCACCTCCAGAACTGTAACATCCTCACTCATCCTTCAGAGTGCAGGCACTGTACTTCCCACCTCCAGAACTGTAACATCCTCACTCATCCTTCAGAGTGCAGGCACTGTACTTCCCACCTCCAGAACTGTAACATCCTCACTCATCCTTCAGAGTGCAGGTACTGTACTTCCACCTCAGAACTGTAACATCCTCACTCATCCTTCAGAGTGCAGGTACTGTACTTCCCACCTCCAGAACTGTAACATCCTCACCCATCCTTCAGAGTGCAGGTACTGTACTTCCCACCTCCAGAACTGTAACATCCTCACTCATCCTTCAGAGTGCAGGTTACTGTACTTCCCACCTCCAGAACTGTAACATCCTCACCCATCCTTCAGAGTGCAGGTACTGTACTTCCCACCTCCAAACTGTAACATCCTCACTCATCCTTCAGAGTGCAGGTACTGTACTTCCCACCTCAGAACTGTAACATCCTCACTCATCCTTCAGAGTGCACGTACTGTACTTCCCACCTCCAGAACTGTAACATCCTCACTCATCCTTCAGAGTGCAGGTACTGTACTTCCACCTCCAGAACTGTAACATCCTCACCCATCCTTCAGAGTGCAGGTACTGTACTTCCCACCTCCAGCACTGTAACATCCTCACTCATCCTTCAGAGTGCAGGTACTGTACTTCCCACCTCCAGAACTGTAACATCCTCACCATCCTTCAGAGTGCAGGTACTGTACTTCCCACCTCCACAACTGTAACATCCTCACTCATCCTTCAGAGTGCAGGTACTGTACTTCCCACCTCCAGAACTGTAACATCCTCACTCATCCTTCAGAGTGCAGTACTGTACTTCCCACCTCCAGAAACTGTAACATCCTCACTCATCCTTCAGAGTGCAGGTTACTGTACTTCCCACCTCCAGAACTGTAACATCCTCACTCATCCTTCAGAGTGCAGGTACTGTACTTCCCACCTCCAGAACTGTAACATCCTCACTCATCCTTCAGAGTGCAGGTACTGTACTTCCCACCTCCAGACTGTAACATCCACACTCATCCTTCAGAGTGCAGGTACTGTACTTCCACCTCCAGAACTGTAACATACTCACTCATCCTTCCATAGTGCAGGTACTGTACTTCCCGCCTCCAGAACTGTAACATCCTCACTCATCTTCAGAGTGCAGGTACTGTACTTCCCACCTCCAGAACTGTAACATCCTCACTCATCCTTCAGAGTGCAGGTACTGTACTTCCCACCTCCAGAACTGTAAACATCCTCACTCATCCTTCAGAGTGCAGGTACTGTACTTCCCACCTCCAGAACTGTAACATCCTCACTCATCCTTCAGAGTGCAGGTACTGTACTTCCCACCTCCAGAACTGTAACATCCTCACTCATCCTTCAGAGTGCAGGTACTGTACTTCCCACCTCCAGAACTGTAACATCCTCACTCATCCTTCAGAGTGCAGGTACTGTACTTCCCACCTCCAGAACTGTAACATCCTCACTCATCCTTCAGAGTGCAGGTACTGTACTTCCCACCTCCAGAACTGTAACATCTCACTCATCCTTCAGAGTGCAGGCACTGTACTTCCCACCTCCAGAACTGTAACATCCTCACTCATCCTTCAGAGTGCAGGTACTGTACTTCCCACCTCCAGAAATGTAACATCCTCACTCATCCTTCAGAGTGCAGGCACTGTACTTCCACCTCCAGAACTGTAACATCCTCACTCATCCTTCAGAGTGCAGGCACTGTACTTCTCACCTCCAGAACTGTAACATCCTCACTCATCCTTCAGAGTGTAGGCACTGTACTTCCCACCTCTAGAACTGTAACATCCTCACTCATCCTTCAGGAGTGCAGGTACTGTACTTCCACCTCCAGAACTGTAACATCCTCACTCATCCTTCAGAGTGCAGGTACTGTACTTCCCACCTCCAGAACTGTAACATCCTCACTCATCCTTCAGAGTGCAGGTACTGTACTTCCCACCTCCAGAACTGTAACATCCTCACTCATCCTTCAGAGTGCAGGTACTGTACTTCCCACCTCCAGAACTGTAACATCCTCACTCATCCTTCAGAGTGCAGGTACTGTACTTCCCACTCCAGAACTGTAACATCCTACTCATCCTTCAGAGTGCAGGTACTGTACTTCCCACCTCCAGAACTGTAACATCCTCACTCATCCTTCAGAGTGCAGGTACTGTACTTCCCACCTCCAGAACTGTAACATCCTCACTCATCCTTCAGAGTGCAGGTACTGTACTTCCCACCTCCAGAACTGTAACATCCTCACTCATCCTTCAGAGTGCAGGCACTGTACTTCCACCTCCAGAACTGTAACATCCTCACTCATCCTTCAGAGTGCAGGTACTGTACTTCCCACCTCCAGAACTGTAACATTCCTCACCCATCCTTCAGAGTGCAGGTACTGTACTTCCCACCTCCAGAACTGTAACATCCTCACCCTCCTTCAGGAGTGCAGGTACTGTACTTCCACCTCCAGAACTGTAACATCCTCACTCATCCTTCAGAGTGTAGGCACTGTACTTCCCACCTCCAGAACTGTAACATCCTCACTCATCCTTCAGAGTGCAGGCACTGTACTTCCCACCTCCAGAACTGTAACATCCTCACTCATCCTTCAGAGTGCAGGTACTGTACTTCCCACCTCCAGAACTGTAACATCCTCACTCATCCTTCAGAGTGCAGGCACTGTACTTCCCCCTCCAGAACTGTAACATCCTCACTCATCCTTCAGAGTGCAGGCACTGTACTTCCCACCTCCAGAACTGTAACATCCTCACTCATCCTTCAGAGTGCAGGTACTGTACTTCCACACCTCCAGAACTGTAACATCCTCACTCATCCTTCAGAGTGCAGGTACTGTACTTCCCACCTCCAGAACTGTAACATCCTCACCCATCCTTCAGAGTGCAGGTACTGTACTTCCCACCTCCAGAACTGTAACATCCTCACTCATCCTTCAGAGTGCAGGTACTGTACTTCCCACCTCCAGAACTGTAACATCCTCACCCATCCTTCAGAGTGCAGGTACTGTACTTCCCACCTCCACAACTGTAACATCCTCACTCATCCTTCAGAGTGCAGGTACTGTACTTCCCACCTCCAGAACTGTAACATCCTCACTCATCCTTCAGAGTGCACGTACTGTACTTCCCACCTCCAGAACTGTAACATCCTCACTCATCCTTCAGAGTGCAGGTACTGTACTTCCCACCTCCAGAACTGTAACATCCTCACCCATCCTTCAGAGTGCAGGTACTGTACTTCCCACCTTCAGAACTGTAACATCCTCACTCATCCTTCAGTGTGCAGGTACTGTACTTCCCACCTCCAGAACTGTAACATCCTCACCCATCCTTCAGAGTGCAGGTACTGTACTTCCCACCTCCACAACTGTAACATCCTCACTCATCCTTCAGAGTGCAGGTACTGTACTTCCCACCTCCAGAACTGTAACATCCTCACTCATCCTTCAGAGTGCACGTACTGTACTTCCCACCTCCAGAACTGTAACATCCTCACTCATCCTTCAGAGTGCAGGTACTGTACTTCCCACCTCCAGAACTGTAACATCCTCACTCATCCTTCAGAGTGCAGGTACTGTACTTCCCACCTCCAGAACTGTAACATCCTCACTCATCCTTCAGAGTGCAGGTACTGTACTTCCCACCTCCAGAACTGTAACATCCACACTCATCCTTCAGAGTGCAGGTACTGTACTTCCCACCTCCAGAACTGTAACATACTCACTCATCCTTCATAGTGCAGGTACTGTACTTCCCGCCTCCAGAACTGTAACATCCTCACCCATCCTTCAGAGTGCAGTACTGTATTTCCCACCTCCAGAACTGTAACATCCTCACTCATCCTTCAGAGTGCAGGTACTGTACTTCCCACCTCCAGAACTGTAACATCCTCACTCATCCTTCAGAGTGCAGGTACTGTACTTCCCACCTCCAGAACTGTAACATCCTCACTCATCCTTCAGAGTGCAGGTACTGTACTTCCCACCTCCAGAACTGTAACATCCTCACTCATCCTTCAGAGTGCAGGTACTGTACTTCCCACCTCCAGAAACTGTAACATCCTCACTCATCCTTCAGAGTGCAGGTACTGTACTTCCCACCTCCAGAACTGTAACATCCTCACTCATCCTTCAGAGTGCAGGTACTGTACTTCCCACCTCCAGAACTGTAACATCCTCACTCATCCTTCAGAGTGCAGGCACTGTACTTCCCACCTCCAGAACTGTAACATCCTCACTCATCCTTCAGAGTGCAGGTACTGTACTTCCCACCTCCAGAAATGTAACATCCTCACTCATCCTTCAGAGTGCAGGCACTGTACTTCCACTCCAGAACTGTAACATCCTCACTCATCCTTCAGAGTGCAGGCACTGTACTTCTCACCTCCAGAACTGTAACATCCTCACTCATCCTTCAGAGTGTAGGCACTGTACTTCCCACCTCTAGAACTGTAACATCCTCACTCATCCTTCAGAGTGCAGGTACTGTACTTCCCACCTCCAGAACTGTAACATCCTCACTCATCCTTCAGAGTGCAGGTACTGTACTTCCCACCTCCAGAACTGTAACATCCTCACTCATCCTTCAGAGTGCAGGTACTGTACTTCCCACCTCCAGAACTGTAACATCCTCACTCATCCTTCAGAGTGCAGGTACTGTACTTCCCACCTCCAGAACTGTAACATCCTCACTCATCCTTCAGAGTGCAGGTACTGTACTTCCCACCTCCAGAACTGTAACATCCTCACTCATCCTTCAGAGTGCAGGTACTGTACTTCCCACCTCCAGAACTGTAACATCCACACTCATCCTTCAGAGTGCAGGTACTGTACTTCCCACCTCCAGAACTGTAACATCCTCACTCATCCTTCAGAGTGCAGGTACTGTACTTCCCACCTCCAGAACTGTAACAATCCTCACTCATCCTTCAGAGTGCAGGCACTGTACTTCCCACCTCCAGAACTGTAACATCCTCACTCATCCTTCAGAGTGCAGGTACTGTACTTCCCACCTCCAGAAATGTAACATCCTCACTCATCCTTCAGAGTGCAGGCACTGTACTTCCCACCTCCAGAACTGTAACATCCTCACTCATCCTTCAGAGTGCAGGCACTGTACTTCTCACCTCCAGAACTGTAACATCCTCACTCATCCTTCAGAGTGCAGGTACTGTACTTCCCACCTCCAGAACTGTAACATCCACACTCATCCTTCAGAGTGCAGGTACTGTACTTCCCACCTCCAGAACTGTAACATACTCACTCATCCTTCATAGTGCAGGTACTGTACTTCCCGCCTCCAGAACTGTAACATCCTCACTCATCCTTCAGAGTGCAGGTACTGTACTTCCCACCTCCAGAACTGTAACATCCTCACTCATCCTTCAGAGTGCAGGTACTGTACTTCCCACCTCCAGAACTGTAAACATCCTCACTCATCCTTCAGAGGTGCAGGTACTGTACTTCCCACCTCCAGAACTGTAACATCCTCACTCATCCTTCAGAGTGCAGGTACTGTACTTCCCACCTCCAGAACTGTAACATCCTCACTCATCCTTCAGAGTGCAGGTACTGTACTTCCCACCTCCAGAAATGTAACATCCTAACTCATCCTTCAGAGTGCAGGCACTGTACTTCCCACCTCCAGAACTGTAACATCCTCACTCATCCTTCAGAGTGCAGGCACTGTACTTCTCACCTCCAGAAACTGTAACATCCTCACTCATCCTTCAGAGTGTAGGCACTGTACTTCCCACCTCTAGAACTGTAACATCCTCACTCATCCTTCAGAGTGCAGGTACTGTACTTCCCACCTCCAGAACTGTAACATCCTCACTCATCCTTCAGAGTGCAGGTACTGTACTTCCCACCTCCAGAACTGTAACATCCTCACTCATCCTTCAGAGTGCAGTTACTGTACTTCCACCTCCAGAACTGTAACATCCTCACTCATCCTTCAGAGTGCAGGTACTGTACTTCCCACCTCCAGAACTGTAACATCCTCACTCATCCTTCAGAGTGCAGGTACTGTACTTCCCACCTCCAGAACTGTAACATCCTCACTCATCCTTCAGAGTGCAGTACTGTACTTCCCACCTCCAGAACTGTAACATCCACACTCATCCTTCAGAGTGCAGGTACTGTACTTCCACCTCCAGAACTGTAACATCCTCACTCATCCTTCAGAGTGCAGGTACTGTACTTCCCACTCCAGAACTGTAACATCCTCACTCATCCTTCGAGTGCAGGCACTGTACTTCCCACCTCCAGAACTGTAACATCCTCATCATCCTTCAGAGTGCAGGTACTGTACTTCCCACCTCCAGAACTGTAACATCCTCACCCATCCTTCAGAGTGCAGGTACTGTACTTCCCACCTCCAGAACTGTAACATCCTCACCATCCTTCAGAGTGCAGGTACTGTACTTCCCACCTCCAGAACTGTAACATCCTCATCATCCTTCAGAGTGTAGGCACTGTACTTCCCACCTCCAGAACTGTAACATCCTCACTCATCCTTCAGAGTGCAGGCACTGTACTTCCCACCTCCAGAACTGTAACATCCTCACTCATCCTTCAGAGTGCAGGTACTGTATTTTCCCACCTCAGAACTGTAACATCCTCACTCATCCTTCAGAGTGCAGGCACTGTACTTCCCACCTCCAGAACTGTAACTCCTCACTCATCCTTCAGAGTGCAGGCACTGTACTTCCCACCTCCAGAACTGTAACATCCTCACTCATCCTTCAGAGTGCAGGTACTGTACTTCCCACCTCCAGAAACTGTAACATCCTCACTCATCCTTCAGAGTGCAGGTACTGTACTTCCCACCTCCAGAACTGTAACATCCTCACCCATCCTTCAGAGTGCAGGTACTGTACTTCCACCTCCAGAACTGTAACATCCTCAACTCATCCTTCAGAGTGCAGGTACTGTACTTCCCACCTCCAGAACTGTAACATCCTCACCCATCCTTCAGAGTGCAGGTACTGTACTTCCCACCTCCACAACTGTAACATCCTCACTCATCCTTCAGAGTGCAGGTACTGTACTTCCCACCTCCAGAACTGTAACATCCTCACTCATCCTTCAGAGTGCACGTACTGTAATTCCCACCTCCAGAACTGTAACATCCTCACTCATCCTTCAGAGTGCAGGTACTGTACTTCCCACCTCCAGAACTGTAACATTCCTCACCATCCTTCAGAGTGCAGGTACTGTACTTCCCACCTCCAGAACTGTAACATCCTCACTCATCCTTCAGAGTGCAGGTACTGTACTTCCACCTCCAGAACTGTAACATCTCACCCATCCTTCAGAGTGCAGGTACTGTACTTCCCACCTCCACAACTGTAACATCCTCACTCATCCTTCAGAGTGCAGGTACTGTACTTCCCACCTCCAGAACTGTAACATCCTCACTCATCCTTCAGAGTGCACGTACTGTACTTCCCACCTCCAGAACTGTAACATCCTCACTCATCCTTCAGAGTGCAGGTACTGTACTTCCCACCTCCAGAACTGTAACATCCTCACTCATCCTTCAGAGTGCAGGTACTGTACTTCCCACCTCCAGAACTGTAACATCCTCACTCATCCTTCAGAGTGCAGGTACTGTACTTCCCACTACCAGAACTGTGACATCCTCACTCATCCTTCAGAGTGCAGGTACTGTACTTCCCACCTCCAGAACTGTAACATACTCACTCATCCTTCATAGTGCAGGTACTGTACTTCCCGCCTCCAGAACTGTAACATCCTCACTCATCCTTCAGAGTGCAGGTACTGTACTTCCCACCTCCAGAAACTGTAACATCCTCACTCATCCTTCAGAGTGCAGGTACTGTACTTCCCACCTCCAGAACTGTAACATCCTCACTCATCCTTCAGAGTGCAGGTACTGTACTTCCACCTCCAGAACTGTAACATCCTCACTCATCCTTCAGAGTGCAGGTACTGTACTTCCCACCTCCAGAACTGTAACATCCTCACTCATCCTTCAGAGTGCAGGTACTGTACTTCCCACCTCCAGAACTGTAACATCCTCACTCATCCTTCAGAGTGCAGGTACTGTACTTCCCACCTCCAGAACTGTAACATCCTCACTCATCCTTCAGAGTGCAGGTACTGTACTTCCACCTCCAGAACTGTAACATCCTCATCATCCTTCAGAGTGCAGGCACTGTACTTCCCACCTCCAGAACTGTAACATCCTCACTCATCCTTCAGAGTGCAGGTACTGTACTTCCCACCTCCAGAAATGTAACATCCTCATCATCCTTCAGAGTGCAGGCACTGTACTTCCCACCTCCAGAACTGTAACATCCTCACTCATCCTTCAGAGTGCAGGCATGTACTTCTCACCTCAGAACTGTAACATCCTCACTCATCCTCAGAGTGTAGGCACTGTACTTCCACCTCTAGAACTGTAACATCCTCACTCATCCTTCAGAGTGCAGGTACTGTACTTCCCACCTCCAGAACTGTAACATCCTCATCATCCTTCAGAGTGCAGGTACTGTACTTCCCACCTCCAGAACTGTAACATCCTCACTCATCCTTCAGAGTGCAGGTACTGTACTTCCACCTCCAGAACTGTAACATCCTCACTCATCCTTCAGAGTGCAGGTACTGTACTTCCCACCTCCAGAACTGTAACATCCTCACTCATCCTTCAGAGTGCAGGTACTGTACTTCCCACCTCCAGAACTGTAACATCCTCACTCATCCTTCAGAGTGCAGGTACTGTACTTCCCACCTCAGAACTGTAACATCCACACTCATCCTTCAGAGTGCACGGTACTGTACTTCCCACCTCCAGAACTGTAACATCCTCACTCATCCTTCAGAGTGCAGGTACTGTACTTCCACCTCCAGAACTGTAACATCCTCACTCATCCTTCAGAGTGCAGGCACTGTACTTCCCACCTCCAGAACTGTAACATCCTCACTCATCCTTCAGAGTGCAGGTACTGTACTTCCCACCTCCAGAAATGTAACATCCTCACTCATCCTTCAGAGTGCAGGCACTGTACTTCCCACCTCCAGAACTGTAACATCCTCACTCATCCTTCAGAGTGCAGGCACTGTACTTCTCACTCCAGAACTGTAACATCCTCACTCATCCTTCAGAGTGTAGGCACTGTACTTCCACCTCCAGAAACTGTAACATCCTCACTCATCCTTCAGAGTGCAGGTACTGTACTTCCCACCTCCAGAACTGTAACATCCTCATCATCCTTCAGAGTGCAGGCACTGTACTTCCCACCTCCAGAACTGTAACATCCTCCTCATCCTTCAGAGTGCAGGCACTGTACTTCCCACTCCAGAATTGTAACATCCTCACTCATCCTTCAGAGTGCAGGTACTGTACTTCCCACCTCCAGAACTGTAACATCCTCACTCATCCTTCAGAGTGCAGGTACTGTACTTCCCACCTCCAGAACTGTAACATCCTCACTCATCCTTCAGAGTTGCAGGTACTGTACTTCCCACCTCCAGAACTGTAACATCCTCATCATCCTTCAGAGTGCAGGTACTGTACTTCCCACCTCCAGAACTGTAACATCTCACTCATCCTTCAGAGTGCAGGTACTGTATTCCCACCTCCAGAACTGTAACATCCTCACTCATCCTTCAGAGTGCAGGTACTGTATTCCCACCTCCAGAACTGTAACATCCTCACTCATCCTTCAGAGTGCAGGTACTGTACTTCCCACTCCAGAACTGTAACATCCTCACTCATCCTTCAGAGTGCAGGTACTGTACTTCCCACCTCCAGAACTGTAACATCCTCACTCATCCTTCAGAGTGCAGGTACTGTACTTCCCACCTCCAGAACTGTAACATCCTCACTCATCCTTCAGAGTGCAGGTACTGTACTTCCCACCTCCAGAACTGTAACATCCTCACTCATCCTTCAGAGTGCAGGTACTGTACTTCCACCTCCAGAACTGTAACATCCTCACTCATCCTTCAGAGTGCAGGTACTGTACTTCCACCTCCAGAACTGTAACATCCTCACTCATCCTTCAGAGTGTTAGCACTGTACTTCCCACCTCCAGAACTGTAACATCCTCACTCATCCTTCAGAGTGTAGGCACTGTACTTCCCACCTCCAGAACTGTAACATCCTCACTCATCCTTCAGAGTGTAGGCACTGTACTTCCCACCTCCAGAACTGTAACATCCTCACTCATCCTTCAGAGTGCAGGTACTGTACTTCCCACCTCCAGAACTGTAACATCCTCACTCATCCTTCAGAGTGTAGGCACTGTACTTCCCACCTCCAGAACTGTAACATCCTACTCATCCTTCAGAGTGCAGGTACTGTACTTCCCACCTCCAGAACTGTAACATCCTCACTCATCCTTCAGAGTGCAGGTACTGTACTTCCCACCTCCAGAACTGTAACATCCTCACCCATCCTTCAGAGTGCAGGTACTGTACTCAATGACCCTCGTATAGTAGATAGACTTTAAACTTAACAACCCAACCAGCCTTAATGACCCTCGTGTAGTAGATAGACTTTAAACCTGACAACCCAACCAGCCTTAATGACCCTCGTGTAGTAGATAGACTTTAAACCTAACAACCTAACCAACCTTAATGACCCTCGTGTAGTAGATAGACTTTAAACCTGACAACCCAACCAGCCTTAATGACCCTCGTGTAGTAGATAGACTTTAAACCTAGCAACCCAACCAGCCTTAATGACCCTCGTGTAGTAGATAGACTTTAAACCTAACAACCCAACCAGCCTTAATGACCCTCGTGTAGTAGATAGACTTTAAACCTAGCAACCCAACCAGCCTTAATGACCCTCGTGTAGTAGATAGACTTTAAACCTAACAACCCAACCAGTCTTAATGACCCTCGTGTAGTAGATAGACTTTAAACCTAACAACCCAACCAGCCTTAATGACCCTCGTGTAGTAGATAGACTTTAAACCTAACAACCCAACCAGTCTTAATGACCCTCGTGTAGTAGATAGACTTTAAACCTAACAACCCAACCAGCCTTAATGACCCTCGTGTAGTAGATAGACTTTAAACCTAACAACCCAACCAACCTTAATGACCCTCGTGTAGTAGATAGACTTTAAACCTAACAACCCAATCAGCCTTAATGACCCTCGTGTAGTAGATAGACTTTAAACCTGACAACCCAACCAGCCTTAATGACCCTCGCGTAGTAGATAGACTTTAAACCTAACAACCCAATCAGCCTTAATGACCCTCGTGTAGTAGATAGACTTTAAACCTAACAACCCAACCAGCCTTAATGACCCTCTTGTAGTAGATAGACTTTAAACCTAACAACCCAACCAGCCTTAATGACCCTCGTGTAGTAGATAGACTTTAAACCTAGCAACCCAACCAGCCTTAATGACCCTCGTGTAGTAGATAGACTTTAAACCTAACAACCCAACCAGTCTTAATGACCATCGTGTAGTAGATAGACTTTAAACCTAACAACCCAACCAGCCTTAATGACCCTCGTGTAGTAGATAGACTTTAAACCTAACAACCCAATCAGCCTTAATGACCCTCGTGTAGTAGATAGACTTTAAACCTAACAACCCAACCAGCCTTAATGACCCTCTTGTAGTAGATAGACTTTAAACCTAACAACCCAATCAGCCTTAATGACCCTCGTGTAGTAGATAGACTTTAAACCTAGCAACCCAATCAGCCTTAATGACCCTCGTGTAGTAGATAGACTTATAACCTAACACCCAACCAGCCTTAATGACCCTCTTGTAGTAGATAGACTTTAAACCTAACAACCCAATCAGCCTTAATGACCCTCGTGTAGTAGATAGACATCAAGAATACCCAGCAGTATCCAGTACTAACACACTGTTGACTCCAGGAACAGAGGACCTAAACGGAAGATAAACAGTGACCTTAGCGGTAACAGCCCCGTAATTAACGGGCCACAACAACGGTAACATCTCCTTAACTAAACACATAACACAGGAAACTTCACAAAGGTAGCCAGTAATATGTATCACTAACCGATATTATATTCGTCTACCTTTAATTTTCACGTTCGTGCAATGTCTCCTCTTTCGTGTAAAGGATTTACGGCTTTTCGTTGATCTTGTCGATGTTTATATATATATTTTTCGTGTTTTGTTGTAATTTATATACTGTATCTTCCGAGTTTTGTTTACCATATTACGTAGCATTTAAATGGCGTGGTAGAGGAAGTGGAGCATTTAAATGGCGTGGTAGAGGAAGTGGAGCATTTAAATGGCGTGGTAGAGGAAGTGGAGCGTTTAAATGGCGTGGTAGAGGAAGTGGAGCATTTAAATGGCGCGGTAGAGGAAGTGGAGCATTTAAATGGCGTGGTAGAGGAAGTGGAGCATTTAAATGGCGTGGTAGAGGAAGTGGAGCATTTAAATGGCGTGGTAGAGGAAGTGGAGCATTTAAATGGCGTGGTAGAGGAAGTGGAGCATTTAAATGGCGTGGTAGAGGAAGTGGAGCATTTAAATGGCGTTGGTAGAGGAAGTGGAGCATTTAAATGGCGCGGTAGAGGAAGTGGAGCATTTAAATGGCGTGGTAGAGGAAGTGGAGCGTTTAAATGGCTTCAGGAAGAAATCCAAATATTTTTTCTCGAAGCCTTTTTAGCCACTTCACCGAGGCTATGGGTTCCACAGTTTACACCAGAGGTGAACCCCATTCATGGAGCATACCTGACTATAACTGGGGTATATCCGCGGGGGTCAACGCCCCCACGGCCCGGTTTGTGACCCGGCCTCGCGGGGGGCCAAGGCCTAGTCAACCATCAAGACATCTAATGATTAAAAGTACAGCTATTTGACTATGGTAATTATCTTGAACACTATGGTATATACAGACAGTATAATAACCTGTGATATGTCAAGATATCTTATTAATGTAAATAAGATACCAGATATATTAAGCAAATTTCCTAAATTTACTTGTAACAGATAAGTGAACTGTAGATATAAATCCAGATGTTCTCCTGTTAACCCTTTTGAGGCCTAGTTCTTAGGCCTATTGTGTATCCATATGTTCTTGTGCTGCCATCCACAGGATGGATATGAGGTACACAATAAACTAGCCACTACCATCCACAGGATGGATATGAGGTACACAATAAACTAGCCACTACTATCCACAGGATGGATATGAGGTACACAATAAACTAGCCGCTACTATCCACAGGATGGATATGAGGTATACAATAAACTAGCAACTACCATCCACAGGATGGATATGAGGTACACAATAAACTAGCAACTACTATCCACAGGATGGATATGAGGTACACAATAAACTAGCCGCTACCATCCACAGGATGGATATGAGGTACACAATAAACTAGCCACTACCATCCACAGGATGGATATGAGGTACACAATAAAACTAGCAACTACCACCACAGGATGGATATGAGGACACAATAAACTAGCAACTACTATCCACAGGATGGATATGAGGTACACAATAAACTAGAGCCGCTACCATCCACAGATGGATATGAGTACACAATAAACTAGCCACTACCATCCACAGGATGGATATGAGGTACACAATAAACTAGCAACTACCATCCACAGGATGGATATGAGGTACACAATAAACTAGCCACTACTATCCACAGGATGGATATGAGGTATACAATAAACTAGCAACTACCATCCACAGGAGGGATATGAGGTACACAATTAAATAGCCACTACCATCCACAGGATGGATATGAGGTACACAATAAACTAGCAACTACCATCCACAGGATGGATATGAGGTACACAATAAACTAGCCACTACCATCCGCAGGATGTATATGACCTACACAATAAACTAGCCACTACCATCCACAGGATGGATATGAGGTACACAATAAACTAGCAACTACCATCCACAGGATGGATATGAGGTACACAATAAACTAGCCACTACCGTCCACAGGATGATTGGGGTACACAATAAACTAGCAACTACCATCCACAGGATGGATATAATGTACACAATAAACTAGCCACTACCATCCACAGGATGTATATGACCTACACAATAAACTAGCCACTACTATCCACAGGATGGATATGAGGTACACAATAAACTAGCTGCTACCATCCACAGGATGGATATGAGGTACACAATAAACTAGCCACTACCATCCACAGGATGGATATGAGGTACACAATAAACTAGCCACTACCATCCACAGGATGGATATGAGGTACACAATAAACTAGTCACTACCATCCACAGGATGGATATGAGGTACACAATAAACTAGCCACTACCATCCACAGGATGGATATGAGGTACACAATAAACTAGCCAATACCATCCACAGGATGGATATGAGGTACACAGTAAACTAGCCACTACCATCCACAGGATGGATATGACGTGCACAATAAACTAGCCACTACCATCCACAGGATGGATATGAGGTACACAATAAACTAGCCACTACCATCTACAGGATGGATATGACGTGCACAATAAACTAGCCACTACCATCCACAGGATGGATATGAGGTACACAATAAACTAGCCACTACCATCCACAGGAAGGATATGACGTGCACAATAAACTAGCCACAAACCATCCACAGGATGGATATGACGTGCACAATAAACTAGCCACTATCATCCACAGGATGGATATGACGTGCACAATAAACTAGCCACTACCATCCACAGGATGGATATGACGTGCACAATAAACTAGCCACTACAATCCACAGGATGGATATGAGGTACACAATAAACTAACCACTACCATCCATAGGATGGATATGAGGTACACAATAAACTAGCCACTACAATCCACAGGATGGATATGACGTGCACAATAAACTAGCCACTACCATCCACAGGATGGATATGACGTGCACAATAAACTAGCCACTACCATCCACAGGATGGATATGACGTGCACAATAAACTAGCCACTACCATCCACAGGATGGACATGAGGTACACAATAAACTAGCCACTACCATCCACAGGATGGATATGACGTGCACAATAAACTAGCCACTACCATCCACAGGATGGATATGAGGTACACAATAAACTAGCCACTACCATCCACAGGATGGATATGAGGTACACAATAAACTAGCCACTACCATCCACAGGATGGATATGAGGTACACAATAAACTAGCCACTACCATCCACAGGATGGATATGACGTGCACAATAAACTAGCCACTACCATCCACAGGATGGATATGACGTGCACAATAAACTAGCCACTACCATCCACAATAAACTAGCTACGTCGGTGGCAACATTTAATAAAAATATAACTCTTTTTAGCTATCACTGGTAACTTACTCGTAAGTTACTGATACGTCTAAGATACTTACATTCATCTGATACTCTGTGTAACTCAATAAACTTAATTACTGTGCTAGGATTCTTAGATTTTGGTATCGTCTGCTGAGGACCGTGCTAAGGTGTGATTTATGTCTGTTTTTGCGGGATGTGAGGATGAAGAACAGGATGGGAGCGAGTACTGTACGTTGTGGAACGCTGGGAGTGAGTTCTGTACCTTGTGTAACGCTGGGAGTGAGTTCTGTACCTTGTGGAACACTGGGAGTGAGCACTGTACCTTGTGGAACACTAGGAGTGAGTACTGTACCTTGTGGAACACTGGGAGTGAGTACTGTACCTTGTAGAACACTGGGAGTGAGTACTGTACTTTGTGGAACACTGGGAGTGAGTACTGTACCTTGTGGAACACTAGGAGTGAGTACTGTACCTTGTGGAACATTAGAAATGAGTACTCTGTCTTGTGGAACAGAGTTTTTCACTATGGCAGCCTCTGACTTAACTGTTTACAATTACTCTTTGTGTTCCATTGGTTAGAAAGTTAAAGATCCATCTGTCCAGTTTTCCTGTTATTCCTTTATCAAGCATTTTGTGTGCTATTACACCATGATCACACTTGTTGAAGACTTTGCAAAGTCACTGTATACTGCATCTGCATTGTGTGTCCTGCAGTGCATCCAAGACCATGTCATAATGGTCCAGTAGTTGTGAGAGGCAGGAATGACCATCCAAGACCATATCATAGTGGTCCAATAGTTGTCAGAGGCAGGAGTGACCATCCAAGACCATGTCATAGTGGTTCAGTAGTTATGAGGGGCAGGAGTGATCATCCTAGACCATGTCATAGTGGTCCAGTAGTTGTGAGAGGGAGGAGTGACCATCCAAGACTGTCATAGTGGTCCAGTAGTTGTGAGAGGGAGGAATGACCATCGAAGACCATGTCATAGTGGTCCAGTAGTTGTGAGAGGCAGGAGCGACCATCAAGACCCTGTCATAGTGTCCATAGTTGTGAGAGGAGGAGTGACCATCCAAGACCATGTCATAGTGGTCCAGTAGTTGTGAGAGGGAGGAGTGACCATCCAAGACCATGTCATAATGGTCCAGTAGTTGAGAGGGTCAGGAATGACCATCCAAGACCATGTCATTGTGGTCCAGTAGTTGTGAGAGGCAGTAGTGACCATCCAAGACCATGTCATAGTGGTCCAGTAGTTGTGAGAGGCAGGAATGACCATCCAAGACCATGTCATTGTGGTCCAGTAGTTGTGAGAGGCAGTAGTGACCATCCAAGACCATGTCATAGTGGTCCAGTAGTTGTGAGAGGCAGTAGTGACCATCCAAGACCATGTCATAGTGTCCAGTATTGTGAGAGGCAGTAGTGACCATCCAAGACCATGTCATAGTGGTCCAGTAGTTGTGAGAGGCAGGAATGACCATCCAAGACCATGCCATTGTGGTCCAGTAGTTGTGAGAGGGAGGAGTGACCCTCCAAGACCATGTCATTGTGGTCCAGTAGTGGTGAGAGGGAGGAACGACCTGTTCTAAACCCGTGCTTCCCTGGCTTGTGCAACTGTTGTGAATCCAAGTCCTTCGTAATCTTGCCTCTTTGAACTCTTTCAAATATTTTGATAACGTGGGACGTTAATGCTATCGAAA
This sequence comes from Cherax quadricarinatus, assembly GCF_026875155.1. Taxonomy (NCBI): domain Eukaryota; kingdom Metazoa; phylum Arthropoda; class Malacostraca; order Decapoda; family Parastacidae; genus Cherax; species Cherax quadricarinatus. Next base: position 3,228,835 of record NC_069464.1, read on the forward strand.
TATAATATTTACTAAATGTTTTACTGCAACCTTCAGTGAAGTGGAGCTCCATCCGTTGTTTTCACCCTCTGTCAGGTGACCCTGTTTTCAGACTTTCTGAACAATATTTAAGAGTCTTGCAAATCTTGATGAACACGGAGTTCGATGAGTATACATAGGCCTGGGGAAGAGAGCATGGGCATATTACTGATGGCTTCTTCGAAATCCAGTGGGCTTAGAGCTACGTTGAGTTCATTAGTCTGATTAACTACTCACTGAACACCGTAGGACACAAGAGTGAACCTTGTGGAACCCTGCTAGTTACACTCGGTTATCCTGATGTCTCTACATTCTATGTGGCTAGAGAAAGCCTGACTTCGGTCACACTATCGCACAGAGGAATGTAAACCCCAGTAGCACCGCTGCGACAGACCACAAACAACCAACATTTGCGAAAAGAAAGTCAGAATGACGTAGAGTAAGTCGTGGACTGATGTTAAGTCTCAGCTAAGCGAGGAAGAACAGAGACAACCAAAATACAAGGTATAACAGGCAGGAGGAATTGACTGGTAGCAGTAATAGTTGTAATAGCAGTACTTGCAGTAATAATAGTAGTGCTAGTAGTGTTAATAGCAATAGTAGTAGTAATAGTAGTAGTAGTAGCAATAATAGTAGCTGCTGTTGTTGTTGTAGTAGTAATAATAATAAAAATAGTAATACTAATAGCAGTAAGAATAGCAGTAGTTGTAGTAGTAGCAGTAATAATAATAGTAATAATAATAATAATAATAATTATAATAGTAACAGTAGTAATATCAAATCTCACTTAGTCATGACCTCAAGATGATGTCTGGCGAGGGAATCCACTACTGTGACGACCCTCAACACATCTCTACGTCTGGCGAGGGAATCCACTACTGTGACGACCCTCAACACATCTCTACGTCTGGCGAGGGAATCCACTACTGTGACGACCCTCAACACATCTCTACGTCTGGCGAGGGAATCCACTACTGTGACGACCCTCAACACATCTCTACGTCTGGCGAGGGAATCCACTACTGTGACGACCCTCAACACATCTCTACGTCTGGCGAGGGAATCCACTACTGTGACGACCCTCAACCCATCTCTACGTCTGGCGAGGGAATCCACTACTGTGACGACCCTCAACCCATCTCTACGTCTGGCGAGGGAATCCACTACTGTGACGACCCTCAACACATCTCTACCTTACGATCACCAATGACTAACATGCTACACGCATTTAAAACACCGTAGCGTGTAGTCCCTCACCTCTGTCCTGTCACCTTACCCCAATGCGGCTACTGCATGACGCTCTCCTACAGCAACCTGACGTTTCTTGCATCTCCAGCACCATGCAATAAGGTCAGCGTTGATACCCTGTGTACTGTCGCCACTCGAGGGACTTTATTCTGGTTTCGACACTACTGCTTAGTCGTTTCAGTGGGTAACACGATTGATGGTTTCGCCCCGTGACTGCTTTCTCTAGCCCCCCCCCCCCTTTCTTTCACTCGGTGTTAAGACACGGCCTTTGGCAGTGACCTTTCCTGGGTCGATTCTTACTTTCTAAATGCCTTCTAAAGGCTTTCTACTTTCTAAATGCTTCATACATGTCATTTAAGTGCTTTAATTACATTGCTACATGCTTTCTATATGTTTTCCACTTGCTTTCTATGTTCTCCACTTACTTTCTACATGCTTTCTATTTACTTTCTACTTGCTTTCTATGTTCTCCACTTACTTTCTACATGCTTTCTATTTACTTTCTACTTGCTTTCTATGTTCTCCACTTACTTTCTACATGCTTTCTATTTGCTTTCTACTTACTTTCTATGTTTTCCACTTACTTTCTACATGCTTTCTATTTGCTTTCTACTTGCTTTCTATGTTCTCCACTTACTTTCTACATGCTTTCTATTTACTTTCTACTTACTTTCTATGTTCTCCACTTACTTTCTACATGCTTTCTATTTGCTTTCTATTTACTTTCTACTTGCTCTCTATGTTCTCCACTTGCTTTCTACTTCCTTTCAATAAGTTTTCACTTGCTTTCTACTTGCGTTTTATATGCTTTCTACATACCTGGAGTATACCTGGCGGGTGTTTAGGAGTCAACGCCCCCGCGGCCCGGTCCATGACCAGGCCTCGTGGCCGCAAGTAAACCGACATACGAGCCACAGGTTCGTATGTCGGTTCGAATGTCAGGTACTGACCAGCCAGGTCAGTACCTGACCCGGGTGTTGAAGACAGCCAGGGGTGTTGAAGACAGCCAGGGGTGTTGAAGACAGCCAGGGGTGTTGAAGACAGCCAGGGGTGTTGAAGACAGCCAGGGGTGTTGAAGACAGCCAGGGGTGTTGAAGACAGCCAGGGGTGTTGAAGACAGCCAGGGGTCTTGAAAACAGCCAGGGGTCTTGAAAACAGCCAGGGGTGTTGAAGACAGCCAGGGGTGTTGAAGACAGCCAGGGGTGTTGAAGACAGCCAGGGGTGTTGAAGACAGCCAGGGGTCTTGAAAACAGCCAGGGGTCTTGAAAACAGCCAGGGGTGTTGAAGACAGCCAGGGGTGTTGAAGACAGCCAGGGGTGTTGAAGACAGCCAGGGGTCTTGAAAACAGCCAGGGGTGTTGAAGACAGCCAGGGGTGTTGAAGACAGCCAGGGGTGTTGAAGACAGCCAGGGGTGCTGAAGACAGCCCGGAGGTTGTTGGTAATCCCCCTTATGTATGCTGAGAGGCAGGTGAACAGTCTTGGGCCCCAGACACTTATTGTGTTGTCTCTCAGTGTACTCGTGGCGTCTCTGCTTTTCATTGAAGGAATGTTGCATCTCCTGTCGAATCTTTTACTTTCAGAGGGAGTGATTTTCGTGTTCTAGTTTGGTACTAATCTTTCTAGGATTTTCCAAGTGTATATTATCATGTATCTCTCTCGCCTGCGTTCCAAGGAATACAAATCAAGGGACTTTAACCATTCCCAGTAATTTAGGTGCTTTATCCTACTTATGCTTTCTAATGTACATGCTGTCTATATGTTTTCCAATTGCTAAATGCTTTCTATATATTTTACAATTACTGTCTACATGATTTCTATATGTTTTCTACTTACTTTCTATATGTTTTCCACTTACTTTCTATATGTTTTCCACTTACTTTCTATATGTTTTCCACTTACTTTCTATATGTTTTTCACTTACTTTCTATATGTTTTCCAAATACTTTCTATATATTTTAAATTTACTTTCTACATGCTTTCTATATCTTTTCTACTTTCTATATGCTTTCCACTTACTTTCTATATGCTTTCCACTTACTTTCTATATGCTTTCCACTTACTTTCTATATGCTTTCCACTTACTTTCTATATGCTTTCCACTTACTTTCTATATGCTTTCCACTTACTTTCTATATGCTTTCCACTTACTTTCTGTATGCTTTCCACTTACTTTCTATATGCTTTCCACTTACTTTCTATATGCTTTCCACTTACTTTCTATATGCTTTCCACTTACTTTCTATATGCTTTCCACTTACTTTCTGTATGCTTTCCACTTACTTTCTATATGCTTTCCACTTACTTTCTATATGCTTTCCACTTACTTTCTATATGCTTTCCACTTACTTTCTATATGCTTTCCACTTACTTTCTATATGCTTTCCACTTACTTTCTGTATGCTTTCCACTTACTTTCTATATGCTTTCCACTTACTTTCTATATGCTTTCCACTTACTTTCTATATGCTTTCCACTTACTTTCTATATGCTTTCCACTTACTTTCTGTATGCTTTCCACTTACTTTCTATATGCTTTCCACTTACTTTCTATATGCTTTCCACTTACTTTCTATATGCTTTCCACTTACTTTCTATATGCTTTCCACTTACTTTCTGTATGCTTTCCACTTACTTTCTATATGTTTTCCACTTACTTTCTATATGCTTTCCAATTACTTTCTATATGTTTTAAATTTACTTTCTACATGCTTTCTATATCTTTTCTACTTTCTATATGGTTTCCACTTACTTTCTATATGGTTTCCACTTACTTTCTATATGCTTTCCACTTACTTTCTACTTGTTTTCTATTGCTTTCTATAGCTTTTCCACTTACTTTCTACTTGCTTTCTATTGCTTTCTATAGCTTTTCCACTTACTTTCTACTTGCTTTCTATTGCTTTCTATAGCTTTTCCACTTACTTTCTACTTGCTTTCTATTGCTTTCTATAGCTTTTCCACTTACTTTCTACTTGCTTTCTATTGCTTTCTATAGCTTTTCCACTTACTTTCTAATTGTTTTCTAAATATTTTCACTTGCTTTCTATTTTATTTTTTCTACATGCTTTCTATTTGCATTCTACATGTGGTCCTTCATACTAGTAGGGCTCTTGATCCAAGGAATAGGAGTTTCCCTCCTTCCTTGGATCAAACCTGTTTCTCATTCTTACAGCCATTATGTGACCTCTTCAGGTTTAATAATAATAATTAAAATATATAATAATTAAAATAAATAATAATACTTAAAATAAAAAATAATAATTAATAATAACAATAATATTAATAATTAATACAAATAATTACAACAAAAATGATAATTAAAAAACAACAACAACAACAGTAATAATAATAATAATAATAATAATAATAATAATAATAATAATAATAATACGCTAATAACACCGTTTATATATAAATATATACACATTATATATATATATATATATATATATATATATATATATATATATATATATATATATATATATATATTATATATATATATATATATATAATATATATATATATATATATATATATATATATATATATATACGTTTGTGTGTTATCTTGATCCAGGGAATTGGATCTAGGATTGCCTGTCATTTTTTCAGGTGGTGTGCGGCCCCTGCGGGTTTGAGCTTTTCCTGCGAATGTCAGAAGTTACATCTGCAGAACAACTGTTATTCTTCACTTGTAGAACACCTGCTCTTGTTCACCTTAGAACACCTGTTCTTCCCGTGTAGAACACAGGTTCTTCCCGTGTAGAACACCTGTTCTTCCCGTGTAGAACACCTGTTCTTCCAATGTAGAACACAGGTTCTTCCCGTGTAGAACACCTGTTCTTCCCGTGTAGAACACCTGTTCTTCCAATGTAGAACACAGGTTCTTCCCGTGTAGAACACCTGTTCTTCCTGTGTAGAACACCTGTTCTTCCAATGTAGAACACAGGTTCTTCCCGTGTAGAACACCTGTTCTTCCCGTGTAGAACACCTGTTCTTCCAATGTAGAACACAGGTTCTTCCCGTGTAGAACACCTGTTATTCCCGTGTAGAACACCTGTTCTTCCCGTGTAGAACACCTATTTCGATTCATTTTCAGAACACCTGTTTGTATTCATTTATAGAACATCTGTTCTAGTTCTTCTTTCGAATATATTGTCAAGTTCAACACCTGTGTAAGTTCACCTACATGTTATCTGTCCTTCACCTTAAGAACACCTGTTCTGGTCCAACACCTGTTCTGGTCCAATAACTGTGTAAACCAATAACAAATAACTGAAGAACAAATAACTGAAGAACAAATAACTGAAGAACAAATAACTGAAGAACAAATAGCTGAAGAACAAATAACTGAAGAACAAATAACTGAAGAACAAATAACTGAAGAACAAATAACTGAAGAACAAAATAACTGAATAACAAATAACTGAAGAACAAATAACTGAAGAACAAATAACTGAAGAACAAAATAACTGAAGAACAAATAACTGAAGAACAAATAACTAAAGAACAAATAACTGAAGAACAAATAACTGAAGAACAAAATAGCTGAAGAACAAATAACTGAAGAACAAATAACTGAAGAATAAAATAACTGAAGAACAAATAACTGAAGAAAAATAACTGAAGAACAAATAACTGAAGAAAAATAACTGAAGAACAAATAACTGAAGAACAAATAACTGAAGAACAAATAACTAGAGAACAAATGACTGATGAACAAATAACTGAAAAACAAAAAAAAATTGAAAAACAAATAACTGAAGAACAAATAACTAAAGAACAAATAACTGATGAACAAATAGCTGAAGAACAAATAACTAAAGAACAAATAACTAAAGAACAAATAACTAAAGAACAAATAACTAAAGAACAAATAACTGATGAACAAATAACTGAAGAACAAATAACTAAGTAATTGACGAACACATAACTGAAGAACAGCTAATATTTGGATTAAAAGAAGTAATGAACAATGAACATTTGAACGCACTTTTCAGACTATCTCAAAAACTGACGTAATGAACAAATAAATTCTTCCAGGTAACAGTTCAACTGAACAGTCAATAAGGAAGTTGAACTGTCAGTTGAACAGTGTTTCTGATATCTTCTGGTAAGATGTTGAAGAGTCTTGGGCCACGCATGTTGATACAGTGTTCTCTTATTGTGACTATGGTGTCCCTGCTTTTCTCTGGATTTATTTTACACTTCCTGTCATATCTCTCACTACAGTAGTTGTTATGGTAGTGTGTAGATTTGGGATCTGGTCCTCCAGTATCTTCCAGGTGTATATTATCAGGTATCCCTATCTCCTTCGCTTCAGAGAGTACATTACAAGTACTCTGAGGTGTTCCCAGTACTTTAAATGTGTTATTAACTATATTGACAGTAAATCATCTCTGTAGATTTTCCAGTTCTGATATCTCTCCTGCCTTGAACGAGGCTGTGAACACTGAACAATATTCTTGATGTGAGAACACATGTGACTGGAATAGTGTCATCCGTTGTGTTGTTTCTCTTGTTTTGAAAGTTCTCATTATCCACTCTTGTTCTTTTCCTGTTCTCTCGTGACATTTGCCTTATTGTGTTCTCTAAATGACAGGTCAGGTGACATTATTACTCCCAGGTCTCTCACACGTTCCTTTTGTTCCATGAGATGGTGTTCCTGTGTGTTGTGTTCAGTGCTCCCTTTGTGTTCTTCTTTATTTCCACATGTGATCAGTCGGGAAATGTCACCATTGAACATTATGTAGTGTTCCAGTGTTCACTGGAAGACGGTGTTCACTGGATGACGGTGTTCACTGGAAGACGGTGTTCACTGGAAGACGGTGTTCACTGGAAGACGGTGTTCACTGGAAGACAGTGTTCACTGGAAGACAGTGTTCACTGGAAGACGGTGTTCACTGGAAGACGATGTTCACTGGAAGACGGTGTTCACTGGAAGACGGTGTTCACTGGAAGACGGTGTTCACTGGAAGACTGCGTTCACTGGAAGACGGTGTTCACTGGAAGACAGTGTTCACTGGAAGACGGTGTTCACTGGAAGACAGAGTCCACTGGAAGACGGTGTTCACTGGAAGACAGTGTTCACTGGAAGACGGTGTTCACTGGATGACGGTGTTCAATGGAAGACGGTGTTCACTGGAAGACGGTGTTCACTGGAAGACGGTGTTCACTGGATGACGGTGTTCACTGGAAGACGGTGTTCACTGGAAGACAGTGTTCACTGGATGACGGTGTTCACTGGAAGACGGTGTTCACTGGAAGACAGTGTTCACTGGAAGACAGTGTTCACTGGAAGACGGTGTTCACTGGAAGACGGTGTTCACTGGAAGACGGTGTTCACTGGAAGACAGTGTTCACTGGAAGACAGTGTTCACTGGAAGACGGTTGTTCACTGGAAGACGGTGTTCACTGGAAGACGGTGTTCACTGGAAGACGGTGTTCACTGGAAGACGGTGTTCACTGGAAGGGCGGTGTTCACTGGAAGACGGTGTTCACTGGAAGACGGGTTCACTGGAAGACAGTGTTCACTGGAAGACGGTGTTCATGGAAGACGGTGTTCACTGGAAGACGGTGTTCACTGGAAGACGGTGTTCACTGGAAGACGGTGTTCACTGGAAGACGGGTTCACTGGAAGACGGTGTTTCACTGGAAGACGGTGTTCACTGGAAGACGGTGTTCACTGGAAGACGGTGTTCACTGGAAGACGGTGTTCACTGGAAGACGGTGTTCACTGGAAGACAGTGGTTCACTGGAAGACAGTGTTCACTGGAAGACGGTGTTCACTGGAAGACGGTGTTCACTGGAAGACGGTGTTCACTGGAAGACGGTGTTCACTGGAAGACGGTGTTCACTGGAAGACGGTTTCACTGGAAGACGGTGTTCACTGGAAGACGGTGTTCACTGGAAGACAGTGTTCACTGGAAGACGGTGTTCACTGGAAGACGGTGTTCACTGGAAGACGGTGTTCACTGGAAGACGGTGTTCACTGGAAGACGGTGTTCACTGGAAGACGGTGTTCACTGGAAGACGGTGTTCACTGGAAGACGGTGTTCACTGGAAGACGGTGTTCACTGGAAGACGGTGTTCACTGGAAGACAGTGTTCACTGGAAGACGGTGTTCACTGGAAGACGGTGTTCACTGGAAGACGGTGTTCACTGGAAGACGGTGTTCACTGAGACGGTGTTCACTGGAAGACGGTGTTCACTGGAAGACGGTGTTCACTGGAAGACGGTGTTCACTGGAAGACGGTGTTCACTGGAAGACGGTGTTCACTGGAAGACAGTGTTCACTGGAAGACGGTGTTCACTGGAAGACGGTGTTCACTGGAGACCGTGTTCACTGGAAGACGGTGTTCAAATGGAAGACGGTGTTCACTGGAAGACGGTGTTCACTGGAAGACGGTGTTCACTGGAAGACGGTGTTCACTGGAAGACGGTGTTCACTGGAAGGACGGTGTTCACTGGAAGACGGTGTTCACTGGAAGACGGTGTTCACTGGAAGACGGTGTTCACTGGAAGACGTGTTCACTGGAAGACGGTGTTCACTGGAAGACGGTGTTCACTGGAAGACAGTGTTCACTGGAAGACGGTGTTCACTGAAGACGGTGTTACTGGAAGACGGTGTTCACTGGAAGACGGTGTTCACTGGAAGACAGTGTTCACTGGAAGACGGTGTTCACTGGAAGACAGTGTTCACTGGGAAAACGGTGTTTACTGGAAGACAGTGTTCACTGGAAGACGGTGTTCACTGGAAGACGGTGTTCACTGGAAGACAGTGTTCACTGGAAGACGGTGTTCACTGGAAGACAGTGTTCACTGGAAGACGGTGTTCACTGGAAGACAGTGTTCACTGGAAGACAGTGGTTTCACTGGAGAGACGGGGTGTTCACTGGAAGACAGTGTTCACTGGAAGACGGTGTTCACTGGAAGACAGTTGTTCACTGGAAGACGGTGTTCACTGGAAGACGGTGTTCACTGGGAAAACGGTGTTCACTGGAAGACAGTGTTCACTGGAAGACGGTGGGTTTACTGGAAGACGGTGTTCACTGGAAGACAGTGTTCACTGGAAGACAGTGTTCACTGGAAGACGGTGTTCACTGGAAGACAGTGTTCACTGGAAGACGGTGTTCACTGGAAGACGGTGTTCACTGGAAGACAGTGTTCACTGGAAGACAGTGTTCACTGGAAGACAGTGTTCACTGGAAGACGGTGTTCACTGGAAGACAGTGTTCACTGGAAGACAGTGTTCACTGGAAGACAGTGTTCACTGGAAGAAAGGTGTTCACTGGAAGACGGTGTTCACTGGAAGACGGTGTTCACTGGAAGACGGTGTTCACTGGAAGACGGTGTTCACTGGAAGACGGTGTTCACTGGAAGACGGTGTTCACTGGAAGACGGTGTTCACTGGAAGACGGTGTTCACTGGAAGACGGTGTTCACTGGAAGACAGTGTTCACTGGAAGACAGTGTTCACTGGAAGACGGTGTTCACTGGAAGACGGTGTTCACTGGAAGACGGTGTTCACTGGAAGACGGTGTTCACTGGAAGACGGTGTTCACTGGAAGACGGTGTTCACTGGAAGAGGTGTTCACTGGAAGACAGTGTTCACTGGAAGACGGTGTTCACTGGAAGACGGTGTTCACTGGAAGACGGTGTTCACTGGAAGACGGTGTTCACTGGAAGACGGTGTTCACTGGAAGACGGTGTTCACTGGAAGACAGTGTTCACTGGAAGACGGTGTTCATGTCTGCTTGCAAGTTTTCCGTCTCTTGAGTCCAGACGACCAGCTTGTTTATTTTGTATTATTCGCAAAGGATAATACCAAGCTGTGGCTGGTGTTTTTATCTGTCTGCTATAATACCAAGCTGTGGCTGGTGTTTTTATCCATGTCTGCTATAATACCAAGCTGTGGCTGGTGTTTTTATCCATGTCTGCTATAATACCAAGCTGTGGCTGGTGTTTTTATCCATGTCTGCTAATGATACCAAGCTGTGGCCTGGTGTTTTTATCCATGTCTGCTAAAAATACCAAGCTGTGGCTGGTGTTTTTATCCATGTCTGCTATGATACCAAGCTGTGGCTGGTGTTTTTATCCATGTCTGGTATGATACCAAGCTGTGGCTGGTGTTTTTATCCATGTCTGCTATGATACCAAGCTGTGGCTGGTGTTTTTATCTATGTCTGCTATGATACCAAGCTGTGGCTGGTGTTCTTCTCTGTGTCAACTATGAGGGTGAAAAGCAACGAAGGTGCCAACACAGTACCTTGAGGCACATGTTTTTATTTGCAAAAGTTAGATTTTGCTTTGTTTACTAACAAATGCAGTTAGAAAACTAAATATTAACTTTCCCTGTTATCCTTATATACCAAATGATCTTATTTCATGGTCCTCATTTCATGGTCTATCAGTCTATGGTCACATTTTCTTGCCGTTCCTCTTAACCCTATTCATCTTATTTCATGGTCCTCATTTCATGGCCTATCAGTCTATGGTCACATTTTCTTGCCGTTCCTCTTAACCCTATTCATCTTATTTCATGGCCCTCATTTCATGGTCTATCAGTCTATGGTCACAGTCGTCAAATACCTTCGCGAGGTCCGTGTAGACCACATCTGGGTTTTGGTTTACTTCCAAAACCTGTGTAATTTTGTGTTGATGGTTCAGTACTTGTTACAAACATGATCTTCCTGTTGTAAATCCATGTTGACCTGGGTTGTGCTGGTCATGATTTTCCATAAAGTTTGTAATCTGTCGTCTCATCAGTCTTTCAAAGACTTTTATACTGTGTGATGTTAGTGGTAGTGGTAGTTAATGTTTTGTCATGGTTCTACTGTCAGCTATGTACAGAGGAACTATGTGTGATGTTAGTGGTAGTGGTAGTTAATGTTTTGTCATGGTTCTACTGTTAACTATGTACAGAGGAATTATGTCTGCACTTTTTAAGACCTCTGATATTCCACTTAGATCTAAGCTCTTTCTTCAAAGAAGACTTAAGTGCTCGTGCTGTTGGTATTTTGCACTTCTTTATAAATAAAGAGTTGCATGAGCCGGCCCAGGAGCTGCATGTCTGGCCATATTGTCTATGTCATTCTGGAATTGTGGGAGATTTGTGTTTATGTCAGATTTGTAGGATGAACAGAAGTGGTGACAACACAACCTGGTCCACAACTCTCCTCTCGTTTACTGCAGTCTTCAACATTATTCAATATTATTCAACATTGTTCAACGTTGTTCAACATTATTCAACATTGTTCAACATTGATTCACATTCATCCATCATCATTTCGCTCGTTTATTTGTCATCATCAGAATACGAACCTTCTCTGAGTAGTGGCGAAATTCCAGAATTTTTGACCCGGATTTTGGCCTGTTTTTAGAAATATTTTTTTTTTTTTTTTTTACAATTTCCTGGATGGATTTTTATTTCATATGGGCTTACGTCTGCTCTTATTTTTTTTTCTGCCGTGGTAATGTGTCACTGTTCATTATCTCTCCTTCGTAATGACTTATTCTAGTTTATAAACAGTACAGTAATACCTCTGTGTTGTTCTTGTGTACATTCCTCTACGTTGTGTTTCATTATCTATTCTTCACGATGTCACAGTGATATACATTTCATATATACCTTGTATGCTTTTGTATTCAACTTTTCCAGGCACTGTTGTGGGTTAATTATGTTCAGAACTGTTCCAGGGAATGTCTGATAGTTCTATGTATTCGTTCCAGTCAGTTTTCCGGTAGGTTGACTCTCTTAGGTTGTCTGTGTGTGGGATTTATGTTGGTCTGAACTTCAGTGAGGTTGTGATCAGAGAATATTGTGTTTGTGATTGTTATGTTTCTGATTAGTTCATCATTGTTCGTGAAGATCAGGTCTGTTGTCATTGTTAGTAGGTCCTGTTATCTGTTGGTTCAAAGTAAACTTCTAACGGAACCCCTAATAGCTCTCTGTTATGTATCTGTTGGGCTAATGTGCTTGCAGGTACCATGTCTGGTACAATACTGTTGTCTACCATCTTCCAGGTACTGTGTCTGGTACAATACTTTGTCTACCATCTTCCAGGTATTGTGTCTGGTACAATACTGTTGTCTACCATCTTCCAGGTACTGTGTCTGGTACAATACTGTTGTCTACCATCTTCCAGGTACTGTGTCTGGTACAATACTGTTGTCTACCATCTTCCAGGTACTGTGTCTGGTACAATACTGTTGTCTACCATCTTCCAGGTACTGTGTTTGCTACAATACTGTTGTCTACCATCTTCCAGGTACTGTGTCTGGTACAATACTGTTGTCTATCATCTTTCAGGTACTATGTCTGTTACAATACTGTTGTTTACCATCTTCCAGGTACTGTGTCTGGTACAATACTGTTGTCTACCATCTTCCAGGTACTGTGTCTACTTCAATACTGTTGTCTACCATCTTCCAGATACTGTGTCTGGTACAATACTGTTGTCTACCATCTTCCAGGTACTGTGTCTGCTACAATACTGTTGTCTACCATCTTCCAGGTACTGTGTCTGGTACAATACTGTTGTCTACCATCTTCCAGGTACTGTGTCTGGTACAATACTGTTGTCTACCATTTAACAAAAACCCCAATATAAATAAGTCACTTCGTCTGATCTTATTTTGACTATCCTGGTGGATAATTTACTCTGTGTACTATAAATATCCTTATATGTACCTGTTCATACATGAACTTGTAGCGTATGAGAACTGTGAGTTGTCTCATATTTCTGTTGGTGAGACAACAGATTTCTGTTTCGTGTGAGATTATTATTATTATCTGTGTGCATACATAAGCCATACTTGCTGGCCCCTGTGTCTCTGGTCTGCTGACGTGAATGTTAAATGCTCTGCTTCGCTGAAATTCCTGTGGGATTTGAGGAAACAGATGTAGGTTACTTCTCGTAGAAGCGATTGCATTGCCCGAAATGCTCTGCATACTTATGGGCTTTCTGCTTGCGTGAGTAAATGTCACTCATTTTGTGCCCCGTTGCTGGTTTGGTAGCGTAATCAACTCATAATTTTAGTGCCTTGATTCGATCCCCGGTATGGGTGGAAATGCTGGGACTGTGTTTCCTTAAGACACTTGCTGGCTATGCTCACCTAGCAGTAAGTAGGTACCTGGGTGTTAGTTACCTTACACCTGTTGTCCCTGTTCACCTAGAAGTAGATACCTGAGTGTTAGTTACCTTACATCTGCTGTCATTCTTCACCTAGCAGTAAAATAGGTACCTGGGTGTTAGTGGACTGGTGTGGTGGCATCCTGGGAGACAAAATTAACCTAAGTTGCGGGAAATGTTCTACATAACCAGGAACTTTCTATATAGTATGTCACTGATGTTAGCTATGGTCTGTATAAGTTGGATCATGTACTGGTAGAAATAAAGATTATTATTATTATTATTATTATTATTATTATTATTATTATTATTTATTATTATTATTATTATTATCTCTGTACAAGCACTGAACCATGGTAAAATAAATATTATTATTATTATTATTATTATGTATTATTATTAATATTATTCATTATTATTATTATTATTTATTACTGAACAGGAAGATGTGTAGAGGAAGTTAGGTTAGTGAGAGTGAGTGGGCTGGTGCAGTGTGTATACAGATTTAGACCGGGTTGACTGTAGACTGTAGACGTCTAGTGCTCTGGAAGTAGCCTGGTGATGTTATTATTCTCCTGGTATTGCTTGGTATTATCCCCTCCCCTGGTAATATTCCCATATACCAGGTTGTGTTTTGTGAGATATATGAGAGTATTACCAGAGATACATTTGTTATATCTCAATGGAAAGAAGTCCGTTAGAATTATTTTTAAGCCTTTTCAATTACCCTCTTTAGTCATTATTTCGTTATTACTCTGTATGATTAAAATCATTTTTAAAGGGGTGGTAAGCCAGTGGAAGGCCTCGGTCGGATGACCAAAAGCTCCAGGTGTGGGTCATAAGACCCTCTTCAGGAGACACTTGTCTTGTTTCCTAGCCAACCTTACGTATTACTCTGTGTATTATACCTACGTTAATATACCCCAATAATACATAATTAGGAATATTAAGGAGCAGATTCCATGTACTTATGGTAATTAGGTACCCTGTTGGGCGACTTAGGTGGTTTGTAGTTAAATTTTACACGTTTTATAGGTGAGATATCTGTACGTACATCTTGTTACGTACTCTGAGGCCCCCTGGCGTGAGTACGTACATCTTGCTACGTACCTTGAGGTCCCCCTGGCGTGAGTACGTACATCTTGTCACGTACTTTGAGGCCCCCTGGCGTGAGTACGTACACCTTGCTACATACTCTTAGGTCCCCCTGGCGTGAGTACATACACCTTGCTACGTACTCTGAGGTCCCCCTGGCGTGAGTACATACACCTTGCTATGTACTCTGAGGTCCCCCTGGCCTAGTTCTGACGCATTTCACTCCTCTTCCCTTTTCTGTGGTTCTTATGTAAGTGAGTTTGGGTCTGAGAAGGACCTACCTAGCATGGTCCAACAAACCTAATGCAGTGTCCGTTCTTGTGTTATTCCCGTCTGTGTGTGTCTCTGGACACTGGTGGAACACATGCCTTCTCTGTATTTCTCTTCCTCTATGCTTTCTATTCTCCTTTATTTACATAAGAACATAAGAGTGGAGGAACACTGCAGAAGGCCTACTGGCCTATACAAGGAGGTCCTTATCAAAACGACCTCTACCAAAAGCTACCGAAGAATTAACTCCCGTACCCAATAACACCAATCAAACCCAGCCCCTCCCACTCATATATTTGTCCCAATCTCTTTTTAAGCTACCCAGGATCCTAGCCTCGATCACCCTACTGGGAAGACTGTTCCACGCATCTACAACTCTGTTAGAAAACCAGTACTTGCCTATGTTCTTTCTAAATCTAAATTTATCCAACTTAAATCCATTATTTCTGGTTCTTACCTGGTTCGACACCCTCAGTACTTTACTAATATCTCCTTTATTATGCCCGTCATCCACTTATACACTTCAGGATATCTCCCCTCATTCTGCATCATTCTTTACCTCTAGGTTGAGGGACTGATCACCCCACACCTTTTCATTTTTCTACTCACTGCTGTTTTTGACTGAAGAAGCCTGCTATGAAGGCGAAACGGTTCGTACATTAAGACACCAAAGCGCTGCACATGTCTTATTCATTATTTCACAAATAAGCTGCATTTTTTAAGAGTGCCTAATAGCATATCAGTCCCACCTGACTCGCTGTCAGTCATCTTAACTCACGATTATAAACGACGGAACGGATGTGGTTAGAACCCATGGAACCAGAACTTTATGGGTACTAGAACTCCATGGTACCAGAACCCCATGGGCACTAGAACCCCATGGGCGCTAGAACCCCATGGGTACCAGAACCCTATGGGTACTAGAATCCTATGGGTACTAGAACCCAATGGTACGAAATCCCATGGCACGAGAACCTCATGGGTAATAGAACCCATGGGATCTAACCCCATGGGTTCTAGTACCATGGTTTGTTTCATTCATAAGTCACAGTGGCTGGGTTGGCAGCGCATTCACCTCACACAGTGAGGTCCGGGTTCGATTCCCGGTACTGGTGGTAACATTAGGAAGTGTTTCCTTAAGACACCTGCTGTCACTGTTCACCTAGCAGTAAGTAGGTACCTGGGTGTTAGCAGGCTGGTGTGGGTGGCATCCTGAGGGACAAAATTAACCTAAGTTGTGGGAAATGCTCGACATAACCAGGAACTTTCTATATATAATGCCATTGGTGTCAGCTATGGTCTGTATAAGTTGTACCATGTACTTATAAAAATAAATAATAATAATAATAATAATAATAATAATAATGTAATTATTATTATTATTATTATTATTATTATTATTATTATTATTATTATTATGTCATTGATGTCAGCTATGGCTTGTATAAGTTATATCATATGCTTGTTGATATATAGATTTAGAAAAAGATTACGTGACAGTCTCACTGCAAATGGATATTCAACTTTCCGACAGATAAAGCAACAAGTCGTAAACAGAGCAAATCCAGTATTAATTAACAAAATAAGAGGTGCTCCCAGGCAGGATCTTGGGGCCTCCGCTGTTTCCCACACTCACAGCTGACATACCTAAAAGCATTCATCACAGTTGTGGATCATCACTTGTGGATGGTACAGAGACAAGTATGATAATCACCTCAGTAGAACACAGGTAAAAATAACGAAGTGATATAAACTAGGACTTGTAGTGAACAGTGAAGAACGACTTGTAGTGAACAGTGAAGAACTTGTAGTGAACAGTGAAGAACGACTTGTAGTGAACAGTGAAGAACGACTTGTAGTGAACAGTGAAAAACGACTTGTAGTGAACAAGTGAAAAACGACTTGTAGTGAACAGTGAAAAACGACTTGTAGTGAACAATGAAAAACGACTTGTAGTGAACAGTGAAGAACAACATAACGTTCAGCGGTGGCAAGTTTTAATGTTTATGTTTGGAAATAACGTATAACTCAAGACACACACTGTATATAACACAAAGATCACTAAATAGAACGAAAGGAACATGTGAAGGACCTGGGAGCAATAATGCAAACTGATTTATCTTTAAAAGAACACAAGTAAAATGTCATGACAGACAGTGCCAGGGTGAACAATGAGAACTTTCAAAACAAAGGAAATAGTGCCAGTGGTGGCACTGTTACCCTTGTTCATGTGGCTTGTGCTCTATCGTTCAAGGCGCGGAAATAACAGAGCTAGAGTAGATAGAGATCATTGACTGCTAGCAGAGAGCCAGTAAAGCATTTAAATTACAAGGAGCATTTTAATATTCTAAATATGTACTCTCTGGAGTGGACGAGAGAGAGACACATGATAATATATACCTGGAAGGTATTTGAAGACCAGATCCCAAACCTACTCACTATCATAACAACTACTGGAGTTGTTATGGTAGTGTGACACAGGAGAAAGTGTAGAATAAATCTACACACTACCATAACAACTACTGGAGTTGTTATGGTAGTGTGACACAGGAGAAAGTGTAGAATAAATCTACACACTACCATAACAACTACTGGAGTTGTTATGGTAGTGTGACACAGGAGAAAGTGTAGAATAAATCTACACACTACCATAACAACTACTGTAGTGAGAGATATGGTAGAAGTGTAACATAAATCCAGTGAAAAGCAGGGACACCATAGTCACAATAAGAGAACACTGTATCAACATGCGTGGCCCAAGACTCTTCATCATCTTACCAGAAGATATCAGAAACACTGCTGGAACAAGAGTAGAAGTCTTTAAGAGTTAACTAGGCAAGTACTTCCACCAAGTACCAGATCAACCAGGCTGTGATGAATGTGTGGAGCAGTGGGCCACCAGCAGCAACAGCCTGGTAGACCAGGACTTAACAGGAGTAGAAAAACCCTGAAAAACCCACCGAAGGCTTAAGGTAGTAGCAGTGTTCCAGAGCAAAAAAAAGATACACAGGTACACTGAGAGGTACACAGGTACACTGAGAGGTACACAGGTACACTGAGAGGTACACAGGTACACTGAGAGGTACACAGGTACACTGAGAGGTCTCACACAGGCCTCTCAGTGTACCTGTGTATCTCTCAGTGTATCTGTATATCTTTCAGTGTACCTGTATATCTCTCAGTGTACCTATATATCTCTCAGTGTATCTGTATATTTTCAGTGTACCTGTATATCTCTCAGTGTACCTATATATCTCTCAGTGTATCTGTATATCCTCAGTGTACCTGTATACTCTCTCAGTGTACCTGTAAATCTCTCATGTACTGTAAATCTCTCAGTGTACCTGTAAATCTCTCAGTGTACCTGTATATCTCTCAGTGTAACCTGTATATCTCTCAGTGTACCTGTATATCTCTCAGTGTACCTGTATATCTCTCAGTGTACCTGTAAACTCTCAGTGTACCTGTATATCTCTCAGTGTACCTGTATATCTCTCAGTGTACCTGTATATCTCTCAGTGTACCTGTATATCTCTCAGTGTACCTGTATATCTCTCAGTGTACCTGTATATCTCTCAGTGTACCTGTATATCTTTCAGTGTACCTGTATATCTCTCAGTGTAACCCGTATATCTCTCAGTGTACCTGATATACTTTCAGTGTACCTGTATATCTCTCAGTGTACCTGTAAATCTCTCAGTGTACCTGTATATCTCTCAGTGTACCTGTAAATCTCTCAGTGTACCTGTAAATCTCTCAGTGTACCTGTAAATCTCTCAGTGTACCTGTAAATCTCTCAGTGTACCTGTATATCTCTCAGTGTACCTGTATATCTCTCAGTGTACCTGTATATCTTTCAGTGCACCTCTAGATCTCTTTCACAGTCTCCTGCTGACAGTATAGGCCTCGTGTACCTGTGGATTCCGGTATTATCTTAAAGTTCCTCAAGGTACGAATCTGAGGTGCTCAAAGGTTAGAATCTGGGCCCTAAAGGTTTCCAAAGGTACTAAAGTTGTTTCCAAAGGTTAGATACTGGGACTTAAAATTTTCTTAAGGATTTCAAAGGTTAGAAACTGTCCTAAAGTGGCTTCCAAAGGTCAATAGGTGAGCCTTAAAAGTTTTCCCGGAGTTCTCCAAAGGTTAGAATCTTGATCCCAAAGTTCCTTGAATTTCCCACAGAGGAGAAACCTGATTCCACAGTCCTCTCAAGGTTTCCAAAGGTGACACATGTTATCCTTCAGTACCTTAGAATTCTTAAAGCAAGCAAGACTTGCTTTGATTTTCCCAAAGGTAACAAGAACATCAACGTTCGCGGGAAACTGCAAAGGTGACGCGACTTTGGAGTCGTCACCGTAAAAAATAAACCAAAATGGGTTTAAAACTCTTAAAACTTCAAGTTTTAATTGTAAATATAATTAGGATTATAAATGCATTTGTAACACAAATGTTCAATAATCCCAAATATAAAGTACCTTTGTGTTTAAGAACGTTCCAAAGGCTCTCACAGAGGTTGTAGAACGCTTCGTGATTATGTAAATTGCGAGTTTTATCGCGGTTTAATATTCCTGTGGGTCGATTTGTTTTTCAGGTTTGAAGTCTATCTACTACACGAGGGTCATTAAGGCTGGTTGGGTTGTTAGGTTTAAAGTCTATCTACTACACGAGGGTCATTAAGGTTGGTTGGGTTGTTCAGGTTTAAAGTCTATCTACTACACGAGGGTCATTAAGGCTTGGTTGGGTTGTTAGGTTTAAAGTCTATCTACTACACGAGGGTCATTAAGGCTGGTTGGGTTGTTAGGTTTAAAGTCTATCTACTACACGAGGGTCATTAAGGCTGGTTGGGTTGTTAGGTTTAAAGTCTATCTACTACACGAGGGTCATTAAGGCTGGTTGGGTTGTTAGGTTTAAAGTCTATCTACTACACGAGGGTCATTAAGGCTGGTTGGGTTGTTAGGTTTAAAGTCTATCTACTACACGAGGGTCATTAAGGCTGGTTGGGTTGTTAGGTTTAAAGTCTATCTACTACACGAGGGTCATTAAGAGGTGGTGTAGTGTCACCTGTACACACATCAAGAATACGTTTAATACCTAAATCATACTGAGTAATTAAACTAGTGGTTCAGTTTAAACACTACATATACACCTTCATTAATGTATGAGTTAAATTACACTCCTCATTGTATGAGTACCTGAGTAACACCTCCAGTTTATAAAATACTGAGTAATTAACCTCTCAGTGTATATAACTGAATATACACCTCTCAGTGTATATACACTGAGATATACACCTCTCATTGTAATATACATGAGATATACACCTCTTCATGTGTATATATACTGAATTAAATACCTCTCAGTATATACAAGTTGGATATACACCTTCATGTATATATTATTACTAGATTATATACCTCTCAGTGTATTATATTGTGATTATAATCTATCAGTGTAATAATACACTGAATATACACTCTCAATAGTATATACACTGAGATATACACCTCTCATGTATATAACACTGAATAATACATTTCACATGTAATAACAATGAGATATAACTCTAATATACACACTGGGTATGTATTGTTAAGAAAATTAAAATACAACGTAATCACAAGTTGGAATACTAATTATTATTGAAAAACTTATTATAAATCTATACTAAGCAATAAACTATAATTTAAAAATTTAATAATAATCAATAAAATTAATAATAATTATTTAATAATAATAATGAATAATTCAATAATTATAATAATAATAATAATAATAATTCAATAATTTGAATAATTTAATAATTTAATAATTAATAATATTAATAATTAATAATTTAATAATTTTGATCACTATGGTGCAAACGTAACAGTGTTGCCTAAGAAACATACTGAACTAAATTGAGTGAATCAAGTAATGTTGAACAAATAGTTGAATAAATGTTATATAATGTTTTAATTTTAATGTTGCAATAAGTCCACAATGTTGAACAATGTTGAATATGTTGAATATGTTGAACAATGTTGAATTAATGTTGAATATGTTGAATAATGTTGAATAATGTTGAAAATGTTGAATTTATGTTGAATAATGTTGAAAATGTTGAATATGTTGAATAATGTTGAACATGTTGAATAATGTTGAATTTGATAATTGAATAATGTTGAATTATGTTGAATAATGTTGAATATGTTGAATATGTTGAATAATGTTGAATATGTTGAATAATGTTGAAAATGTTGAATAATGTTGACAATGTTGAATAATGTTGAAAATGTGAAAATGTTGAATAATGTTATGTGAACAATGTTGAAAATGTTGAATAATGTTGAACAATGTTGAATAATGTTGAATAATGTTGAATAATGTTGAATAATGTTGAACAATGTTGAATTATGTTGAATAATGTTGAATAATGTTGAATAATGTTGAATTATGTTGAATAATGTTGAATTATGTTGAATAATGTTGAATTATGTTGAATTATGTTGAATAATGTTGAACAATGTTGAATAATGTTGAACAATGTTGAATAATGTTGAGCAATGTTGAATAATGTTGAACAATGCTGAACAATGTTGAATAATGTTGAACAATGCTGAACAATGTTGAATAATGTTGAACAACGTTGAAAAATGTTGAATAATGTTGAATAATGTTGAATAATGCTGAAAAATGTTGAACAATGTTGAACAATGTTGAACAATGTTGAATAATGTTCAACAAGATTGAACAATGTTGAACGATGGCAAACAATGTTGAATAATGTTGAAAACTGTTGAACACTGTTCAACAATGTTGAACAGTGTCGAACAATGTTGAACAATGATGAACAACGTTAAACAATGTTGAACAGTGATTAACAATGTTGAACAACGATGAGCAATGTTGAACGATGTTGAGCAATGATGAAAAATGTTGAACAATGGTGAACAAGGATGAACAATGATGAACAATGAACAATGTTGAACAATAATGAAAAATGTTGAACAACGTTGAACAAGATTGAAGACTGCAGTAAACGAGAGGAGAGTTGTGGACCAGGTTGTGTTGTCACCACTTCTGTTCATTATACAAATCTGACATAAACACAAATCTCCCACAATTCCAGAATGACATAGACAATATGGCCAGACATGCAGCTCCTGGGCCGGCTCATGCAACTCTTTATTTATAAAGAAGTACAAAATACCACCAGCACGAGCACTTAAGTGTTCTTTGAAGAAAGAGCTTAGATCTAAGTGGAATATCAGAGGTCTTAAAAAGTGCAGACATAATTCCTCTGTACATAGTTGACAGTAGAACCATGACAAAACATTAACTACCACTACCACTAACATCACACATAGTTCCTCTGTACATAGCTGGCAGTAGAACCATGACAATACATTAACTACCACTACCACTAACATCACAATAATTCCTCTGTACATAGTTGACGGGTAGACCATGACAAAACATTAACTACCACTACCACTAACATCACACATAGTTCCTCTGTACATAGTTGACAGTAGAACCATGACAAAACATTAACTACCACTACCACTAACATCACACATAGTTCCTCTGTACATAGCTGGCAGTAGAACCATGACAAAACATTAACTACCACTACCACTAACATCACACATAATTCCTCTGTACATAGCTGACAGTAGAAACCATGACAAAACATTAACTACCACTACCACTAACATCACACATAGTTCCTCTGTACATAGTTGACAGTAGAACCATGACAAACATTAATTTACCACTACCACTAACATCACACATAGTTCCTCTGTACATTAGTTGACAGTAGAACCATGACAAAACATTAACTACCACTACCTAACATCACATATAGTTCCTCTGTACATAGCTGACAGTAGAACCATAACAAAACATTAACTACCACTACCACTAACATCACACATAGTCCTCTGTAATAGCTGACAGTAGAACAATGACAAAACATTAACTACCACTACCACTAACATCACACATAGTTCCTCTGTACATAGCTGACAGTAGAACCATGACAAAACATTAACTACCCTACCACTAACATCACACATAGTTCCTCTGTACATAGTTGACAGTAGAACCATGACAAATCATTAACTACCACTACACTAACATCACACATAGTTCCTTGTACATAGTTGACAGTAGAAACCATGACAAAACATTAACTACCACTACCACTAACATCACACATAGTTCCTCTGTACATAGTTGACAGTTGAACCATGACAAAACATTAACTACCACTACCACTAACATAAACACATAGTTCCTCTGTACATAGTTGACAGTAGAACCATGACAAAACATTAACTACCACCACCACTAACATCACACATAGTTCTCTGTACATAGCTGACAGTAGAACCATGACAAAACATTAACTACCACTACCACTAACATCACACATAGTTCCTCTGTACATAGTTGACAGCAGAACCATGACAAAACATTAAACTACCACTACCACTAACATCACACATAGTTCCTCTGTACATAGCTGACAGTAGAACCATGACAAAACATTAACTACCACTACCACTAACATCACACATAATTCCTCTGTACATAGTTGACAGTAGAAACCATAACAAAACATTAACTACCACTCCCACTAACATCACACATAATTCCTCTGTACATAGTTGACAGTAGAACCATGACAAAACATTAACTACCACTACCACTAACATCACACATAGTTCCTCTGTACATAGCTGGCAGTAGAACCATGACAAACATTAACTCCCACTACCACTAACATCACACATAGTTCCTCTGTACATAGCTGACAGTAGAACCATGACAAAACATTAACTACCACTACCACTAACATCACACATAGTTCCTCTGTACATAGCTGACAGAACCATGACAAAAAATTAACTACCACTACCACTAACATCACACATAGTTCCTCTGTACATAGCTGACAGTAGAACCATGACAAAAACATTAACTCCCACTACCACTAACATCAACATAGTTCCTCTGTACATAGCTGACAGTTGAACCATGACAAAACATTAACTACCACCACACTAACATCACACATAGTTCCTCTGTACATAGTGACAGCAGAACCATGACAAAACATTAACTACCACTACCTTTCACACATAGTTCCTCTGTACATAGCTGACAGTAGAACCATGACAAAACATTAACTACCACTACCACTAACATCACACATAGTTCCTCTGTACATAGCTGACAGTAGAACCATGACAAAAATTAACTACCATTACCACTAACGTCACACATAATTCCTCTGCACATAGCTGGCAGTAGAACCATGACAAAACATTAACCACCACTACCACTAACATCACACATAGTTCCTCTGTACATAGCTGGCAGTAGAACCATGACAAAACATTAACTACCACTCCCACTAACATCACACATAGTTCTCTGTACATAGCTGACAGTAGAACCATGACAAAACATTAACCACACTACCACTAACATCACCCCATAGTTCCTCTGTACATAGCTGGCAGTAGAACCATGACAAAACATTAATTTACCACTACCACTAACATCACACATAGTTCCTCTGTACATAGCTGGCAGTAGAACCATGACAAAACATTAACTACCACTACCACTAACATCACACATAGTTCCTCTGTACATAGCTGGCAGTAGAACCATGACAAAACATTA
This sequence comes from Cherax quadricarinatus, assembly GCF_026875155.1. Classification (NCBI taxonomy): domain Eukaryota; kingdom Metazoa; phylum Arthropoda; class Malacostraca; order Decapoda; family Parastacidae; genus Cherax; species Cherax quadricarinatus. The sequence goes on from NC_069464.1 coordinate 3,253,276, forward strand.
ACCACCACTACCACTAACATCACACATAGTTCCTCCTGTACATAGCTGGCATGTAGAAACCATGACAAACATTAACCACCACTACCCCTAACATCACACATAGTTCCTCTGTACATAGTGGCAGTAGAACCATGACAAAACATTAACTACCACTACCCTAACATCACACATAGTTCCTCTGTACATAGCTGGCAGTAGAACCATGACAAAACATTAACTACCACTACCACTAACATCACACATAGTTCCTCTGCACATAGCTGGCAGTAGAACCATGACAAAAATTAACTACCACTAACATCACACATAGTTCCTCTGTAAATAGCAGGCAGTAGAACTGTGACAAAACATTAACTACCACTACCACTAACATCACACATAGTTCCTCTGTAAATAGCTGACAGTAGAACCATGACAAAACATTAACTACCACTACCACTAAGATCACACATAGTTCCTCTGTACATAGCTGACAGCAGAACCATGACAAAACATTAACTACCACTACCACTAACATCACACATAGTTCCTCTGTACATAGCTGGCAGTAGAACCATGACAAAAATTAACTACCACTAACATCACACATAGTTCCTCTGTAAATAGCAGGCAGTAGAACTGTGACAAAACATTAACTACCACTACCACTAACATCACACATAGTTCCTCTGTAAATAGCTGACAGTAGAACCATGACAAAACATTAACTACCACTACCACTAAGATCACACATAGTTCCTCTGTACATAGCTGACAGCAGAACCATGACAAAACATTAACTACCACTACCACTAACATCACACATAGTTCCTCTGTACATAGCTGGCAGTAGAACCATGACAAAACATTAACTACCACTACCACTAACATCACACATAGTTCCTCTGTACATAGCTGGCAGTAGAACCATGACAAAACATTAACTACCACTACCACTACATCAACATAGTTCCTCTGTACATAGCTGGCAGTAGAACCATGACAAAACATTAACCACCACTACCACTAACATCACACATAGTTCCTCTGTACATAGCTGGCAGTAGAACCATGACAAAACATTAACTACCACTACCACTAACATCACACATAGTTCCTCTGTACATAGCTGGCAGTAGAACCATGACAAAACATTAATACCACTACCACTAACATCACACATAGTTCCTCTGTACATAGTGGCAGTAGAACCATGACAAAACATTAACCACCACTACCCCTAACATCAACATAGTTCCTCTGTACATAGCTGACAGTAGAACCATGACATAACATTAACTACCACTACCACTAACATCACACATGGTTCCTCTGTACATAGCTGACAGCAGAACCATGACAAAACATTAAACTACCACTACCACTAACATCACACATGGTTCCTCTGTACATAGCTGCAGCAGAACCATGACAAAACATTAACTACCACTACCACTAACATCACACATGGTTCCTCTGTACATAGCTGGCAGTAGAACCATGACAAAACATTTTCCACCACTTCCACTAACATCACATATAGTTCCTCTGTACATAGCTGACAGTAGAACCATGACAAAAACTTTAACTACCACTACACTAACATCACACATAGTTCCTCTGTTACATAGCTGACAGTAAACCATGACAAAACATTAACTACCACTACCACTACATCACACATAGTTCCTCTGTACATAGCTGACAGTAGAACCATGACAAAACATTAACTACCACTACCACTAACATCACACATAGTTCCTCTGTACATAGCTGACAGTAGAACCATGACAAAACATTAACTACCACTACCACTAACATCAGAAATAGTTGTCTCTACATAGCTGGCAGTAGAACCATGGGTAAACATTACCCAACACTACCACTAACATCACACATAGTTCCTCTGTACATAGCTGACAGTAGAACCATGACAAAACATTAACTACCACTACCACTAACATCAGAAATAGTTCGTCTCTACATAGCTGGCAGTAGAACCATGGGTAAACATTACCCAACACTACCACTAACATCACACATAGTTCCTCTGTACATAGCTGACACTAGAACCATGACAAAACATTTACCACCACTACCACTAACACCATGCGTAGTTCCTCTGTACATAGCTGGCAGTAGAACCATGACAAAACATTAACTACCACTACCACTAACATCACACATAGTTCCTCTGCAAATAGCAGGCAGTAGAACCGTGACAAAACATTAACTACCACTACGACTAACATCACACATAGTTCCTCTGTACATAGCTGACAGTAGAACCATGACAAAACGTTAACCACCACTACCACTAACATCACACATAGTTTCTCTGTACATAGCTGGCAGTAGAACCATGACAAAACATTAACTACCACTACCACTAACATCACACATAGTTCCTCTGTACATAGCTGGCAGTCTAACCATGACAAAACATTAACTACCACTACCACTAACATCACACATAGTTCCTCTGTACATAGCTGGCAGTAGAACCATGACAAAACATTAACCACCACTACCAATAACATCACACATAGTTCCTAGGTGGCCCGGTGGCCTGGTGGCTAAAGCTCCCGCTACACACACGGAGGGCCCGGGTTCGATTCCCGGCGGGTGGAAACATTCGACACGTTTCCTTACACCTGTTGTTCTGTTCACCTAGCAGCAAATAGGTACCTGGGTGTTAGTCGACTGGTGTGGGTCGCATCCTGGGGGACAAGATTAAGGACCCCATTGGAAATAAGTTAGACAGTCCTCGATGACGCACTGACTTTCTTGGGTTATCCTGGGTGGCTAACCCTCCGGGGTTAAAAATCCGAACGAAATCTTATCTTATCTTATCTTATCCTCTGTACATAGCTGACAGTAGAACCATGACAAAACATTAACTACCACTACCACTAACATCACACATAGTTCCTCTGTACATAGCTGACAGTAGAACCATGACAAAACATTAACTCCACCACCACTAACATCACACATAGTTCCCCTGTACATAGCTGACAGTAGAACCATGACAAAACATTAATACCACTACCCCTAACTCACAATAATTCCTCTGTACATAGCTGGCAGTTAGAACCATGACAAAACATTAACTACCACTACCACTAACATCACACATTTGTTCCTCTGTACATAGCTGGCAGTAGAACCATGACAAAACATTAACTACCACTACCCACTAACATCACACATAGTTCCTCTGTACATAGCTGACAGCAGAACCATGACAAAACATTAACTACCACTACCACTAACATCACACATAGTTCCTCTGTACATAGTTGACAGCAGAACCATGACAAAACATTAACTACCACTACCACTAACATCACACATAGTTCCTCTGTACATAGCTGGCATTAGAACCATGACAAAACATTAACCACCACTACCACTAACATCACACATAGTTCCTCTGTACATAGCTGGCATTAGAACCATGACAAAACATTAACTAACACTACCACTAACATCACACATTGTTCCTCTGTACATAGCTGGCAGTTTGAATCATGACAAAACATTAACTACCACTAAACCATAACATCACACATAGTTCCTCTGTACATAGCT
>NC_069464.1:3261848-3266848 GCF_026875155.1 Cherax quadricarinatus
ATGGTGGTAGCGATGGTGGTGATAGCGGTGGTGATAATGGTGGTAGCGATGGTGGTGATAGCGGTGGTGATAATGGTGGTAGCGATGGTGGTGATAATGGTGGTAGCGATGGTGGTGATAGCGGTGGTGATAACGGTGGTAGCGATGATGGTGATAGCGGTGGTGATAATGGTGGTAGTGATGATGGTGATAGCGGTGGTGATAATGGTGGTAGCGATGGTGATAGCGGTGGTGATAATGGTGGTAGCGATGGTGGTGATAGCGGTGGTGATAATGGTGGTAGCGATGGTGGTGATAGCGGTGGTGATAATGGTGGTAGCGATGGTGGTGATAATGGTGGTAGCGATGGTGGTGATAGCGGTGGTGATAATGGTGGTAGCGATGGTGGTGATAGCGGTGGTGATAATGGTGGTAGCGATGGTGGTGATAGCGGTGGTGATAATGGTGGTAGCGATGGTGGTGATAGCGGTGGTAGCGATGGTGGTGATAGCGGTGGTGATAATGGTGGTAGCGATGGTGGTGATAGCGGTGGTGATAATGGTGGTAGTGATGATGGTGATAGCGGTGGTGATAATGGTGGTAGCGATGGTGGTGATAGCGGTGGTGATAATGGTGGTAGCGATGGTGGTGATAGCGGTGGTGATAATGGTGGTAGCGATGGTGGTGATAGCGGTGGTGATAATGGTGGTAGCGATGGTGGTGATAGCGGTGGTGATAATGGTGGTAGCGATGGTGGTGATAGCGGTGGTGATAATGGTGGTAGCGATGGTGGTGATAGCGGTGGTGATAATGGTGGTAGCGATGGTGGTGATAGCGGTGGTGATAATGGTGGTAGCGATGGTGGTGATAGCGGTGGTGATAATGGTGGTAGCGATGGTGGTGATAGCGGTGGTGATAATGGTGGTAGCGATGGTGGTGATAGCGGTGGTGATAATGGTGGTAGGGATGGTGGTGATAATGGTGGTGATAATGGTGGTAGCGATGGTGGTGACAGCGGTGGTGATAATGGTGGTAGCGATGGTGGTGATAGCGGTGGTGATAATGGTGGTAGCGATGGTGGTGATAGCGGTGGTGATAATGGTGGTAGCGATGGTGGTGATAGCGGTGGTGATAATGGTGGTAGCGATGGTGGTGATAGCGGTGGTGATAATGGTGGTAGCGATGGTGGTGACAGCGGTGGTGATAATGGTGGTAGCGATGGTGGTGATAGCGGTGGTGATAATGGTGGTAGTGATGGTGGTGATAGCAGTGGTGATAATGGTGGTAGCGATGGTGGTGATAGCGGTGGTGATAATGGTGGTAGCGATGGTGGTGATAGCGGTGGTGATAATGGTGGTAGCGATGGTGGTGATAGCGGTGGTGATAATGGTGGTAGCGATGGTGGTAATAAAACACTGCTCCTAGTTAGGTTAAGCACAGTACTGGTCCCTCCACTGACTTTTTCACTGCCTACGTTGCTTGTGTTGCAGTGAGTGTTGCAGTGAGTGTTGCAGTGAGTGTTGCAGTGAGTGTTGCAGTGAGTGTTGCAGTGAGTGTTGCAGTGAGTGTTGCAGTGAGTGTTGCAGTGAATGTTGCAGTGAGTGTTGCAGTGAGTGTTGCAGTAAGTGCTGCAGTAAGTGTTGCAGTGAATGTTGCAGTGAGTGTTGCAGTGAGTGTTGCAGTAAGTGCTGCAGTAAGTGTTGCAGTGAGTGTTGCAGTGAGTGTTGCAGTGAGTGTTGCAGTAAGTGCTGCAGTAAGTGTTGCAGTGAGTGTTGCAGTGAGTGTTGCAGTAAGTGCTGCAGTAAGTGTTGCAGTGAGTGTTGCAGTGAGTGTTGCAGTGAGTGTTGCAGTAAGTGTTGCAGTAAGTGTTGCAGTGAATGTTGCAGTAAGTGTTGCAGTGAGTGTTGCAGTGAGTGTTGCAGTAAGTGCTGCAGTAAGTGTTGCAGTGAGTGTTGCAGTGAGTGTTGCAGTGAGTGTTGCAGTAAGTGTTGCAGTAAGTGTTGCAGTGAATGTTGCAGTAAGTGTTGCAGTGATTGCTGCAGTAAGTGTTGCAGTGAGTGTTGCAATAAGTGTTGCAGTAAGTGTTGCAATAAGTGTTGCAGTGAATGCTGCAGTAAGTGTTGCAGTGATTGCTGCAGTAAGTGTTGCAGTGAGTGTTGCAATAAGTGTTGCAGTAAGTGTTGCAATAAGTGTTGCAGTGAATGCTGCAGTAAGTGTTGCAGTGAATGTTGCAGTAAGTGTTGCAGTGAGTGTTGCAATAAGTGTTGCAGTAAGTGTTGCAATAAGTGTTGCAGTGAATGTTGCAGTAAGTGTTGCAGTGATTGCTGCAGTAAGTGTTGCAGTGAGTGTTGCAATAAGTGTTGCAGTAAGTGTTGCAATAAGTGTTGCAGTGAATGCTGCAGTAAGTGTTGCAGTGAATGTTGCAGTAAGTGTTGCAGTGATTGCTGCAGTAAGTGTTGCAGTGAGTGTTGCAATAAGTGTTGCAGTAAGTGTTGCAATAAGTGTTGCAGTGAATGCTGCAGTAAGTGTTGCAATAAGTGTTGCAGTAAGTGTTGCAATAAGTGTTGCAGTGAATGCTGCAGTAAGTGCTGCAATAAGTGTTGCAGTAAGTGTTGCAGTGAGTGCTGCAGTAAGTGTTGCAGTGAGTGTTGCAATATGTGTTGCAGGGAGTGCTGCAGTAAGTGTTGCAGTGAGTGCTGCAGTAAGTGTTGCAGTAAGTGCTGCAGTAAGTGTTGCAGTAAGTGTTGCAGTGAGTGTTGCAATAAGTGTTGCAGTGAGTGCTGCAGTAAGTGCTGCAGTAAGTGTTGCAGTGAGTGTTGCAGTGAGTGTTGCAGTTAGTGCTGCAGTAAGTGTTGCAGTGAGTGTTGCAGTAAGTGCTGCAGTAAGTGCTGCAGTAAGTGTTGCAGTGAGTGTTGCAGTGAGTGCTGCAGTGAGTGCTGCAGTAAGTGTTGCAGTGAGTGTTGCAGTAAGTGCTGCAGTAAGTGCTGCAGTAAGTGTTGCAGTGAGTGTTGCAGTGAGTGCTGCAGTGAGTGCTGCAGTAAGTGTTGCAGTAAGTGCTGCAATAAGTGTTGCAGTGAGTGCTGCAGTTAGTGCTGCAGTAAGTGTTGCAGTGAGTGTTGCAGTGAGTGTTGCAGTGAGTGCTGCAGTGAGTGCTGCAGTAAGTGTTGCAGTGAGTGCTGCAGTAAGTGTTGCAGTGAGTGTTGCAGTGAGTGTTGCAGTAAGTGCTGCAGTAAGTGCTGCAGTAAGTGTTGCAGTGAGTGTTGCAGTAAGTGTTGCAGTGAGTGCTGCAGTTAGTGCTGCAGTAAGTGTTGCAGTGAGTGTTGCAGTGAGTGTTGCAGTGAGTGCTGCAGTGAGTGCTGCAGTAAGTGTTGCAGTGAGTGTTGCAGTGAGTGCTGCAGTGAGTGCTGCAGTAAGTGTTGCAGTGAGTGTTGCAGTAAGTGCTGCAGTAAGTGCTGCAGTAAGTGTTGCAGTGAGTGTTGCAGTGAGTGCTGCAGTGAGTGCTGCAGTAAGTGTTGCAGTAAGTGCTGCAATAAGTGTTGCAGTGAGTGTTGCAGTGAGTGTTGCAGTTAGTGCTGCAGTAAGTGTTGGAGTTAGTGCTGCAGTAAGTGTTGCAGTTAGTGCTGCAATAAGTGTTGCAGTGAGTGTTGCAGTGAGTGTTGCAGTGAGTGTTGCAGTTAGTGCTGCAGTGAGTGCTGCAGTTAGTGCTGCAGTAAGTGTTGCAGTTAGTGCTGCAGTAAGTGTTGCAGTGAGTGTTGCAGTGAGTGTTGCAGTGAGTGCTGCAGTAAGTGTTGCAGTGAATGCTGCAATAAGTGTTGCAGTGAGTGTTGCAGTTAGTGCTGCAGTAAGTGTTGCAGTGAGTGTTGCAGTAAGCAACACATATCGTGCCCCACCACACGTCTACTGTTGCCTCTGATACGCGTCTTCAGGAACTGGACGACAGACACTGCTCCTCCTACAAATAACCATCTCCACTAACAACTCTCTCCCAGGACAAAATTTTTGATACAACCCCCTTACATCCCCCCCCAAAAAAAATGGTGAATTAGACAAAGTATCTTCACCGACACATCGTCATCTATTGGTCCAGAGTCAGACAGATTTTTCTCATTCCCAGTCCTGTTGTCCTCATAATTACGAAAATAGACACTAAACTGCCTTGAGAACTGTCATGATTAGGTTAATGATGCTAACCAATCCTCACGCTCCTCTAATCATCACGAACAAGATGACTGTGAGACTTCGGTCTTGCCAAATGCTCGACTTCTCACACCTTCTCTAAGAAAAGTGGAATTCCGGATTATATCTGCGATTTATTTACCTAGAGGAGTATTTACGACCTGACGATGGTTCACCATTGGCCGAAATATCTTAATAATAATCTTAGAAATTAGTGCGTCTAGTAAAAACTATGCCTGTTTCGAGGCATATTTTTTTTTTTAACTCTCATGCCCTGGGTAGGTTTTCTTGTTGCTTGCCTTTTCAAAGCGGCTGTGGTGGCTGGGCGAACATATACATCACAGCCTGGTTGATCTGTCACTTTGTGAGGGTAGGGATGCAGTTTGTTTTCGAAGACTTTTATACTTGTTCCAGCAGTGTGTCTGATGTCTGCTGGTGGCTGGTTGAGGAGTCTTGGGCCACGCATGTTGATACAATGTTCTCTAACTGTGTCTATGGTACCTATGCTTTCAATGGATTTGTTGAACACTTCCTGTCATATCTCTCACTACAGTAGTTGTTATGGTAGTGTGTAGATTTGGGATCTGGTCCTCCAGTATCTTCCAGGTGTATATTATCAGGTATCCCTCTCTCCTTCGCTCCAGAGAGTACATTACAAGTACTCTGAGATGTTCCCAGTACTTTAAATGTGTTATTGACTCTATATTAACAGTAAATCATCTCTGTACATTTTCCAGTTCTGATATCTCTCCTGCCTTGAACGATGCTGTGAACACTGAACAATATTCTTGATGTGAGAACACAAGTGACTGGAATAGTGTCATCAGTTGTGTTGTTTCTCTTGT